>BLSH010180159.1:463913-478313 GCA_018402905.1 Glandirana rugosa
TTTTCCCTATCCCCATTTATTTGTAGGGCACTTGCCCTAGTTTGAAGATGATTTTAGAACAGTTATATGGCTTCTACCATTAATTAATACTTTTCAGACACAGTTTGAAGATGATCCACATTCACCTCCATTTTTGCTTTTTTTATGTTTTTATTTTTTTTAAAATATTTACAGTTATTTCCCTGTCCCCATTTTTTTGTAGGGCACTTGCCCTACCCTTACCCCCATTTTACTTCCTTTTGCAGCCCTCTAGGGCTTTCCAGGACTTTGTTACAGCCATTTTTGTGCATAAAAGTTCGGGTCCCCATTGATTTCAATGGGGTTCGTTGTCCGTGCGATCGTTCGGGTTCCGTCCGGACCCGGACCCGGACTTTGTCCCGAAGTTCGGACGGACCAGCAGAACCCGAACTTCCAGAGGTTCGCTCAACTCTAGTCAGACCATTTTGACACATTTTTTTGGGACCATTGGCATTTATACAGCGATCAGTGCTATAAAAATGCACTGATTACTGTGTAAATGCCATTGGCAATGAAGGGGTTAACCTGCAGGGGGCGCTCTAGGGGTTAACTGTGTTCCCTGGGCGTGTTCTAACTGTGTGTGGGCTGCCCTAGCAGGGGAAGGGAAGTGATCACAGCTTCCATGTAGAGGAAGGCTGTGATCACAGCCCTTCCCCCTCTCACAGAACGGAGGTCCGTGTTTACTTACACGGACCTCCGTTCTTTCAGTGCGGGGGGGCATCGCGGGTAGCCGGCGGCGATCGAGTCTGCCGCACCCGCTCCCTGCCCCCCCGAACACAGTGAGCGTGCGGGCACGCCTCCGGCGGCGCGTGCGCGCTCACATTGCACGATCTCGCAGCCGCCGTCGTATGACGGCGGTTTGCGTTATCGAACCACTTTGTCGCTGTCAACCTGCGGTTCACGGTCGGCAAGTGGTTAATAAATCTTTCTGAAATTCGTAAATTTGTAAATTCATAAATTTGTAAAATCATAAATTTGTAAAATTGAATATTCCAAAATCTGAAAATTCGAAAATCCGAAAATAAAAACGAAAATCCGAAAATAAGAATGAAAATCCGAAAACTCGAAAACCTGAAAATACGACAATCCAAAATAATAACTAACTAACTAATAATAACTATTATTAACTATTAAATTATATGTATTGGAATTTCCTTTCAAATTTGGCTGTTAGTGAACGTAACAAATATGAATTTATCCAAAGCTACGAATTATCCGAAATAACAAATGCAGCATCTAAACAATGGAACGTAACAAATTAATAATAATAAATAATAATAAAAACGTTTATTATTATTATTGTATTCACTAACAGCCACATTTTAAAGGAAATTCCAATACATATAATTTAATAGTTAGTAATAGTTTTCGATAGTTAGTTAGGTATTATTTCGGATTTTCGAATTTTCGGGATTTCACATTTTTGTTCTTATTTTTGGATTTTCGTTCTTTTGAATTCTGTGATTTTCGTTCTAATTTTTGGATTTATGAATTTACGAATTTTTGAATTTTTCCGAAATTATGAATTTATTCTAAATAATGAATCTCAATCATAACGAATGACCCGAAAAACGCAAAAAAAAAAAGAATAAAAATGGAAATGAAAACAAACAAATTTTTCGGCAGTGCCTATTCTATATCCTCTGCATTCTCTTCTGCTATAAGCGGGTTCCCTACATCCAATTCGCAATAGCAGGAGATTCTCTATGGAGCTGGTTCACATATCTCCGCAGCAATTTGCACAAAAACGCTGTGCGACTTTTGGTCCGCTTGAGGTCCGAATTCAGCCCAAAATTCGGTCTGATATCGGACCTGAAACGGTGAACCAGGATGCACCGGACCCCTGCTGTGAGCTGCATGCAGTTCATATGTGAACCCAGCCTTAGGGTCCTCTAAATTCTGTTGAAAAAATAAATAGCTGTTCTCAACTGCTGACAAAGAGCTAACCACAGCCATTGATTATAAATGTGACAGCTTCCCCATGCTACTGCCACCTGCCATGTTCCTTGCCTGTCACTGTTCCTTTCTGCTGTGTGCCACCAATCAGCTCACATCCCATTTTCAATCCAATCCCACTGCTCTCTCTTCCCCATCTGTATGCCCTCCAATCCCTCCTGAGCCTCTCCCACTCCTGTGTGCCCTCTGATCCCCAAGAGATCTCTCCCTGACAATCATTACCCTTCAGTACCCCGAGCTTCTCCTCTCATGGATCTCTGCCCCCCAATATATGCTGCTCCCCCCATCTCTGTGCTCCCAATCCCCTGAGCCTCGTTTCACCTCTGTGTCCCAACTCCCTGACTTCTATTCCTGCCTGTACTGGCATCAACCTTCCCCCCGGTGAACAGCAGATTTTGAGCACACAGTGGGGAGGATCTGTCCAGGATGGTGAACAGGGAGATCAGGAAGAATGTCTAATGTTTACTAATCCCTTTACTTTCTTGAATGAACACAGTGGTGCTCAGTTAATTCATAAATAAATGGATAGTCAATATGACTGACATGTTTACTATCTCTTCAGTGTGTGTATAAACACAGAAGTTCTCTGTACTCAGCATTCTGTCCAGCACACTCCATACAGCAACAAAACCCAGTCATAGGAGAGTGCTGTGTTGAAATGGCTGATAACGCTGCCAAAGCATAAGTCCAGTCCAAGATATCAGCAGCACATCACCTTCAGATAAACAGACAGTGCACAGAAGGGCTATGTCGGGGTAGGTGCTGCAGCGATTTCCAGCTGGATACTGGAAGCGTCATTCAAGTGTAAGTATTCGCCAGCACACCAAGGATCACCTTCCAAAAGTTCTTTATTCAAAGAAAGATCACATCACAGGAAGTGCAACATTTCGGAGCCACGCAGGACCCCTTCATCAGGCATGTGATACAGTGCAAGAGTGAAGAGAAAGGTGTGCGTTGGAAAATTGACAAGATTGTATCTACTGGTTTCCATACTTCGCACCCCTGGCGGCTGCCCAAATGCAGGGTTATTATTATTATTTATTTGTGCCCATAATTCATGGGACACGGTTACCATCGATCAGCCCGATCAAATGATCCACCCAAGCACTGATGGAGTCTGATGAAGTGGGTTCCTCTCAGTTTAACAGAGCACCTGGCTGCATTTACAGCCAGGAGGAGATTGACGCCATTCTTTTTCCCCCGGACGAGGATAAAGCCTTTGGAACCAACACCACCTCAGATGTTCATCGTGAAATTAAGAGACTGAAGAAAAGACGCATTGACCTTGAACTGCACGGGCAGACCCTCTCTGAATACTACAGGACAAAGAAGATCCTCAGAGGTTTTCGCATCAAAAACCAACCCACCATTGGGCGTCACAAACGCCAGTTCTGTGAGAAGTGGTGTGAGGTTTCAACACAGAATTTGCTCAACTATATGTTTATTGTTATAGAAGAAGTCAAGGTACAACTATGCCAAGTTAACAGAGAATTGGCTACTCTGGAAGTATCAATCCAGGACATGGACACACAGACTGAAGCACTCCGTAAGATCGAGAATGAAGTGGCAGCATACTCTGAAAGACAAAAACAGGCCAAACGTGACAAATTGAGGCTGGTTAACCAGGACTACCAGGAGGGTCGTGTTTACCCTTGGTTTACAGGTATCTCACGTCCAAGAGGAAGATTTCACACATGCCCAACGGGCGCAGCACGTGGACAAGGCCAACCGTCAACATCCGAAAGTGATTGACCTACCGAAAACCCATCCACTGATAGTGAGGCCGAGACATCAACGGGGACCAGCACTGCAGCGGGTATCACCGGCAATACCCTTTTTCTGGTTGCCGACGGAGACGCAGACCCAGGAGGGGCATCAAAAAACCACTCAACCCTGCCACCACGCAGCAGCAGTCGTCAGGGTTCCAGACATGCCTGATAATCAACCTATCCTCAAGACCCATAACCAACGGTGAGTCCAGACTTTTGCCGAAAGGTCTTTCTGTTTGTCCTACAAACAGACTAAACCCATTTGACTTTGAGGTCGAGATGTTCAGATTTGAGCGGTCATTAAGGATCAAAACATTTTTCCACACACAACCTAGCACACACATCACGGACACACCAACTCCCTTTAAACTCAGAAGCAAGTTTATACCTCCAGGACAGTGTCACTCCATTGAGAGTTACACCCGTACATGAGGTATTCAGTAGGTTGTCCAGGAACACACATATGAATCTGAGCCCTGATGAATTTGCAGCATTAAGGTCCCTGAAGGAAGACGATAACATCATCATCAAACCCGTGGTTAAAGGCGGGGGCATTGTTATCATGGACTATAGCAATTACAGGGAGGGTATGCTATTCATGCTTGCGGATTCCTCCAGCTACATGATCTCAAAGAGTGACCCCTCCCCAGGCACGAAAAATGGCCTGAAGAACCTTGTACATATTGGCCAATCCAGGGGGTGGCTGACTGATGAAACTGCTAAATTCCTATTGAATGACCATCCCCATATGCCGGTGATCTATGGTTTACCAAAGATCCACAAAGGCACCACACCTCTCAAGTTTAGACCTAATGTATCTGGCACGGGGGCCATCACCCAACCAATGGCCCAATTCATTGACTTCCACTTACAACCCCTTGTGAGAGACCTACCTGCCTACATCCACGATACGGGTGACTTCCTAGAGAAACTGCAATCATTTAACCAATTCCAGGATGACTGGACAATGGCCACGATGGACATTTCATCATTGTACGCCTGTATACCCAACACAGCCGGCCTACAGGCTGTTGAACATTATCTTTCCAGACAAGGGATTCCAGGGGTACCTAATGGTTACATTCTTGAATGTCTTGAGTTTATTCTATCTAATAATCACTTCATGTTTGAAGATCCGTGGTACAGCCATGGGGAGCTCCGCAACTCCTTCCTTCGCTAACTTGTTTGTGGGCTACCTTGAAGAGAAGTATATCTTCCCATCCCTGTTATACACTAAATGCGTTAAAAAATGGGTTCGATTTATTGATGACATTTTCCTGATTTGGTCTGGGGATGATGATGACTTCAATGCATTTGTTGACTTTCTCAACAACATTTTTTCTGCCATAGTGTTCAAACCCGAAACTTCAAAAAAACAGAATTCATTTCTAGATGTACTGATCACCAATTCCCATGGGACACTCGCCACATCCCTTTATTACAAACCCACTGACAGGAACACCTTACTACACTTCCTGAGCGCACATCCTGCACATCTGCGCAGACTCCTGCCCATTTCACAGTTTGTGAGGGTTTTACGTATATGCTCCAACACGGACGACAGAGAGAAACAACTGAGAAGAATGTACCAAAAGTTTGTTGAACGTGTATACCCCACCCATATACTTGACCAGGCCCTAACCAAAGCTCTGACTAAAAGAAAGGTGATTTCCGGACCCATTGACCGACCACTTTTCATACACACGTACAATCATGAGTCTGGGGCAATCAGACAGGCAGTTGAACGTAACCAGAACATACTACAATCTGATAGAACCTTGGGACCGACTATCAGGACCAAACCGATGATAGCATACAAACGGGGTAAAACACTACAGGACCACTTAATACAAGCAGACCCCAGACAGAAGTATGTCAATACGACACCCAGAATCTCACTGAAAACAGGATGTTACAAGTGCTATAATTGCAACATTTGTAGCTCAATCATCAGTGGCAAATACTTTTCGCATCCACATAGGGGAACCCGGTACCTGATACGGGAATACTTCAATTACAACACTGATTACTGTGTATACATGCTCAATTGCCCATGTGCACTGACATATGTGGGTAAAACAGTCGGCCCTTTTAAGAAACGCTTCCAGAAACACAGGAGTGACATCATGGTGGCTCTGACCGAGATGGAGAAGGGAGAACAGATTGACCCCAACAAACTAGTAGCGGTACATTTTGTTACCTCTAAAGACCAGACCCACGAGTTACGTGGGATGGTGATCGAACAGGTTAAACAGCCCAAAAGGGGAGGTGACCGTGATCAAGCACTTCTACGCCTGGAGGTCTATTGGATATATTCCTTAGGCAAAGTACACCCTGGGGGCCTCAATACCAACTTGTCCTTGACATGTTTTCTTAACGATAGATGATGAATTCTTCTCTTGAAACATAAAGGACATTGCATCCCTTTCAGTTAACAATCCTGCCCAAACAGTAACTTGACCCAGACCCGATTTGACAGGTGGGGTATATGATCACACTGATCAGACACAACAATTTTTGTCTCTTTTAGCTTGACTTTTAGCTTTTTCTTGGTTTTCCTTTCCGCATGCCCCATTACAATCGAATTCGCCTATGTGACTCGATCTTAATATAATGTGGTTAGTAGTTTTACAAGTTATGGCACAATAGCCGACCGTGTAATGGGGTGTGCCTCACACTTGAGACATTTTTTCTTCTTTCTTTTTCTCCTCTTTCCTCGTTTGGTTCCTCACTTATCCTTTTTCTGATTCTGGCTGTTAGGTTTCCCCTTAGTTTCTTCCTTCTACCTATGTACTATATTTTCTCCCCTTTTTTTTTCTCCTTTTTTTCCCCTTTTTTTCTCCCTCTTTTTGCCTTTTTTTCTTTTTCTTTTTCTTTTTTCTTTTTCTTTTTCTTTACCTGCTTCCTTTTCATTTTTTCTTTTTCTTTTTGTTCACATCCACCTGATTTGTGTATTTTATTTTTAATTTTTTTATTATTATCTTTATTTTTATTATTTTTTTTATTTTTCTTTTTTCTTTTATTTTTATGTTTATTTTTATTTTATATTTATTTTTATTTTTTTATATTTATTTTCATTTTTATTTTTATTTATTTATTTTGTCTTTTTTCTTTTCTTTTCTGTGGTTTTGATTTAATCGTATTTTTTCTTCTTATTATTATTATTATTTTTTATTGATTTTATTTTACATTTGATTTGATTTTACTTTGGTCTCTTTTTCGATATGATTTTGTATTTTTTTTCCCTTTTTTTCTCCTTTTTTCCTTTTTTTCTCTTTTTTCTTCTCCGATTTTTGTTTCTTTCCTTCCTTTTTTTCTCCCTTTTTTCTTTTCCTTTTTTTCTCTTTAATTTCCTCCCTTTTTTCCTCTTCCTTCTTCCTTCTTCCTTTCCTTGGTTTCCTCCTTCTTTCCAGCTTCATCTCTTCCCTCGCTCGCTTTTCCTCTGCCTCTCGCTTTTCGGCTCCAGCACTCCTTACACATGTTTTCACGTAGTTCCCATATCCCCTGCCTGACGTCACTGGTTGCCGTAGCGACGGCGACCCCGCAGGCTGGCGTCCTCCCATCGCCCCGCTGCTATGCACAGTGCGCGTCCCACGGGGCTCACTGTGATTGGTGGATGGCTCTGCTGGAGGCAGCTGCCTCCCAAGGTCCTAGAGACCAACCCTACACTGCGGTTATGCACGCTAATACGAGCGATCGGCTGCATACAGAGCAGCACGATTGCTGTGATATAAAGTGACAGCTTACCCTATTTATAATGTAAAACCCTAACTATTACGCCTGGCCAACCCCGATATTTTTATTTATTTAGGCGGGATTTGACATCATGTGACGTCAGAGGGAGGGGGCGGGATCCTTTCTTGCTGTTTTTTCTTTTTTTTGTGATTTGATTGGCGGTTGATATGTATATTATCTGCTTTTCACTCTTGCACTGTATCACATGCCTGATGAAGGGGTCCTGCGTGGCTCTGAAACGTTACACTTCCTGTGATGTGATCTTTCTTTGAATAAAGAACTTTAGGATGGTGATCCTTGGTGTGCTGGCGAATACTTACACTTTAGTGCACCGAAGGGCACTGTTGCCTAAGGAAGAGGCCTTTCGTGGCCACGTAACATTATTATTGTCAATATTATTATACAGGATTTATAGAGTGCCAACAGTTTCCGCAGCGCTTTACAACATAAGGGCAGACAGTACAGTTACAATATAATAAAATACAAGACGAATCAGAGGGCCCTGCTCATTAACATCACTATTTTCTGTTGGTGACATTTTAGCTAGGGTGACCAGATGTTACCGGGGACAGTCCCCGTATTGAGGACACTGTCTCCACAGCCAGTCTGTCCCCAAATTGCAGGGAGGGTGCTCAGGGGAGGGGGGGAGGTCCCCGAGGTGCCACACACTGGGGGTTGTCAGGCTGGTGTGCCCACTGTGTCAGCTTAAATTTGAATCGCCGGGTACCCTCGTCACATAAGGTCCCACCTCCTGTTATGGCTCCCTTGACAGACAGCACATTTGTCCAATGCCGGAACATGTGCTGTCTATCATAGGTGGGAGCCGATCCAGGAGGCGGGACTTGTGTGACGGTGGCAGCCGGCAATTCAAATTAAAGCTGTCACAGTGGGCGATGCCAGCATGACACCCCCCAGTGTGTGGCACCCGGGGGACCACCAGCCTCTACCTGGGCACCTTCCCTGCAATCTGGGGACCTAGCACATTATCCACAACAATGATGTTTATTTGAATGAAAAGGTAGGTATCAAACCAAGACTTGATGAAAGTATATCTTATTGGTCCTCTATATGAGTCCGTAAAGCTGTCCACACCACGTGGGACTACCTCAGTGGAGGCATAGGCTGGCTAACATGTTTCAATAAACTCCTCTTCCTCAGAGCCTCAGAGGCTGCATTGCTGGGCACAGGAGAGCCTGCATTCCTGGGCACTGGTGAGGCTGCATTGCTGGGCACAGGTGAGACTGCATTCCTGGGCACAGGTGAGGCTGCATTGCTGGGCACTGGTGCGGCTGCATTCCTGGGCACAGGTGAGGCTGCATTGCTGGGCACAGGTGAGGCTGCATTGCTGGGCACACGTGAGGCTGCATTGCTGAGCACTGGTGAGGCTGCATTGCTGGGCACTGGTGAGGCTACATTGCTGGGTACAGCTGTGCCCTTCATTCTTTATGTTGTGCACTGCTGAGCCCTGCATTCTTTGTAACACACTCCTGAGCCCTGCATTCTTTATGCAGCTCACTCCTGAGCCCTGAATTCTTTAAGTAGCACACTCCTGGGCCCTGCATTCTTTATGTGGTATGCTCCTGAGTGCTACTTAGCCCTGCATTCTTTATGTAGTGCTCTCCTTAGCCCTGCATTCTTTATGTTGCACACTCCTTAGCCTTGCATTCTTTATGTAGTGCTCTCCTTAGCCCTGCATTCTTTATCTAGTGCACTCCTGAATTCTGCACTCTGTTTTTTCTCTATCTTATAACATTTGGTAGTCATATCTCAAAAAATTATAAGAAGTATCTTTTTTTTTTTTTTTTCGTTTCAATAATTTTAAGAAGTATCTTTTTTTTTTATCTTTATTTATGGACAAAATGTGAGAAATAACGTATACATCATATAATCATTCCATAAACAAATACCACATACACTTCATATACAGTATCTCACAAAAGTGAGTACACGCCTCACATTTTTGTAAATATTTTATTATATCTTTCATGTGACAACACTGAAGAAATTACACTTTGCTACAATGTAAAGTAGTGAGTGTACAGCTTGTATAACAGTGTAAATTTGCTGCCCCCTCAAAATAACTCAACACACAGCCATTAATGTCTAAACTGCTGGCAACAAGAGTAAGTACACCCCTACGTGAAAATGTCCAAATTGGGTCATAGTGCCAATATTTTGTGTGGCCACCATTATTTTTCAGTACTGCCTTACCCTTCTTCGGCGTGGAGCTCACCAGAGCTTCACAGATTGCCACTGGAGTCCTCTTCCACTCTTCCATGATGACATCACAGAGCTGGTGGATGCTAGAGACCTTGCGCTCGTCCACCTTCTATTTGAGGATGCCCCACAGACGCTCAATAGGGTTTAGGTCTGGAGACATGCTTGGCCAGTCCATCACCTTTACCCTCAGCATCTTTAGGAAGGCAGTGGTCGTCTTGAAGTTGTGTTTGGGATCGTTATCATGTTGTAATACTGCCTTCAGCCCAGTCTCTGAAGGGAGGGGATCATGCTTTGCTTTAGTATGTCACAATACATGTTGGCATTCATGGTTCCCTCAATTAACTGTAGCTCCCCAGTGCCGGTAGCACTCATGCAGCCCCAGACCATGGCACTCCCACCACCATGCTTGACTGTAGGCAAGACACACTTGTCTGTACTCCTCACCTGTTTGCCGCCACACACGCTTGACAACATCTGAACCAATAAGTTTATCAGACCACAGGACATGGTTCCAGTAATCCATGTCCTTAGTCTGCTTGTCTTCAGCAAACTGTTTGTGGGCTTTCTTGTGCATCACCTTTAGAAGAGGCTTCCTTCTGGGACGAGAGCCATGCAGACCGATTTGATGCAGTGTGTGGCGTATGGTCTGAGCACTGACAGGCTGACCCCCCACTCCTTCAACCTCTGCAGCAATGCTGGCAGCACTCATACGTCTATTTCCCAAAGACAACCTCTGGATATGACACTGAGCATATGCACTCAACTTCTTTAGTCGACCATGGAGAGGCCTGCTCTGAGTGGAACCTGTTCTGTTAAACTGCTGTATGGTCTTGACCACCGTGCTGCAGCTCAGTTTCAGGGTCTTGGCAATCTTCTTCTACCCTAGGCCATCTTTATGTAGAGCAACATTTATTTTTTTCAGATCCTCAGAGAGTTCTTTGCCATGAGATGCCATGTTGAACTTCCAGTGACCAGTATGAGAGAGTGAGAGTAATAGCACCAAATTTAACACACCTGCTTCCCATTCACACCTGAAACCTGGTAACACTAACCAGTCACATGACACCAGGGAGAGAAAATGGCTAATTGGGCCCAATTTAGACATTTTCACTTAGGGGTGTACTCACTTTTGTTGCCAGCGGTTTAGACATTAATGGCTGTGTGTTCAGTTATTTTGAGGGGAAAGCAAATTTACACTGTTATACAAGCTGTACACTCACTACTTTACATTGTAGCAAAGTGTCATTTCTTCAGTGCTGTCACATGAAAAGATATAATAAAATATTTAGAAAAATGTAAGGGGTGTACTCACTTTTGTGAGATATTGTATAATTTGAAGAAAATATGCTTATAAAATAGTTTACCATTTGCCAATAAAAACCAAATATGTCCCAGGATTTCATTTTAAAAATCTGGTCACCTTAAGTTAAGCATCCTGTCTGTTTACCTGAACATAGTGTGCTGCTTATATCTTGAACTGGAATGGTGCGCATAATACATGCTCTGCCGTGTCCTCTGGTGTGTGCTGTAAACATGTGCTGTTGTGCTTCATTGCAGTAAATGCAATGAATTTCCAGGTGTTGTAATAGAGTGTGTTGCTATGAAAAGTATTCCTGCATTACTTTATCAAAATGCACACCAATGCAATGCACACCCAGCACTTTGGATTAGGCTTTTCTACAATGCATAGGTGTAAAGCCAACCTCCAGAGTTTTAGTTTAGTTTTCAACTGTTGCTGATTTGCAGTTTTGCATACCTTTGATTTTTACCGATCAGCAAAAAGACACAATTGAGGCCTCATACACACAGGTGTCTGAAAAAAAATAAGCAAAACGTTGGGTCGGCGTTTTTTTTTCAGCGGTTTGCATTGGCGTTAGTGAGCGTCGGCGTCAATAGGCGTTTTTAAAAAAAAATCAGTCTTCTGCTATTTTTCAACCTAAAAACGTTGGCGTCAAAAAACGCTGGTTAACGCCGGTACGGGCGTTAGTGAGCATTTTGCCGATTGGCGTCAAAAAACGCCAAAACGCTACAGCCTCAGAACGCACTGGCCCTGCGTTCTAGAAACAGCTCACTAACGCCGACGCCCTCTACTGCTCAAAAATGCCGGCATTTTTAGAGGGCCGTTGAATAACATGGAGAGCTGCAAAAAACGCCCAAAAACGCTGGCGTCAAAAAACGTCCATGTGTATGAGGCCTTAGAGTTTACAAATATTTATTTATTAACTCAATGCAGGTTTTTCCTTTATATTTAGTAGGATTTGTGTTTGCTTTTATGTTTATGTATGTCAGTAATTTGTGTTTAGATAAACCTCTTTCCGAAATATTGTTTCTTAATCAGTACACTGTCTTTTTATTCCATGCATCCTATGCTTTCATAAAATGTATGATTTGGGAGGTATTTTTCTTAGTTTTTAAACTATAAGAAAAAAAATAGTGAAATGCAATAAAGTGAAAAATAGCTAAAAATGTTTGGGCCACCTGAGGTTAAAAATTGAGAGCAGGGCCGTCTTTAATATTGATTGGACCCTGGGCAAATATTTTCTTGGCCCCCCCCATGCAAGTTCACTCTCCACCTGCTCTGAAACATACAATAAATAGCAACTAGACTCAAAATCAGTTTACTGAATCAGATCAGCAGTGGTTTTGATTGGTTGCCAGAGGTTACAGCATATCATTACCAGTTACTGACTGGTTGCTAGAGGTTACAGCACACATTATGGCTCACTAATTAGTTGCTAGAGGTTACAGCATATGCTTTCTGCTTGTTTGGTTGCTAGAGATTACTGTACATCAATACTGCTCACTGATTGGTTGCTAGAGGTTACTGCACATCATTACTGCCCACAGATTGGTTGCTAGAGGTTACAGCACATCATCTCCTCATTGCCTGCACACAATGGACTGGGGAGCGCAAAGTCGATTGCCTGACACCACAGAAATGTGCTGCCCTTTAGCAGATACACAGCAGTGGCATCAATTATTAATGACACCCTCACATATCTGCTGACATGTGCTGTGGAATTTCAAGCATGCCTTTGTCGCCCCAGTGGGTAGCATCCAGTATAGGTGATGGTTAATATGACCTCGGGGGGGGCATGATATACACATTAATGCCACCTTTGTTTATATATCAGCACAGCTGGCTGCCACTATTTACATATGAATACTGTCGCTATTTACATATCAATGCTGGTTATTTATGTAAACATAGGGTCTGCAGGTGAGTCATCTGTACACAACAATAGGGCAGAGTTGGGCAGCTTTAGTAGCAGCACTTATATATCGGGACACAGCACAGGTCTAAAACTTCAAGGGACAAGGGAATTTAAACCAGGATAGTTGGCAAGTATGAGGCAGCTGCTTTGAGCCCCACAACAATGACAGGGCCCAGGGCAGCTTCCCCTTTTGCCCTGCCTTAAAGGCGGTCCTGGTTGAGAGCATGACCTGGCAGCAAAAAGGTTAACCCCTATGTGATGTAATGGAACGTACGATTCTCATGGACAGCATCAGCAGCACTGTATTCTGGTATCACACATGTAGCATGTGTAAGAGATTTTTGTACTTTTACATTTTTGCCTGGGTTTAAATACAAAATCAGCAGCAACCCAATCTGATTAATTAAAACTTGAAAAAAAAAAGCTTTGGGTACCTGACTTTTTTTATCCAGCACTAACAGATCTGAACTGACCAGTGGGAGTAGCAGCTACAACAGATCTAAAAGAAGAATTCTGGGCTAAACCTAACTAGTATTAAAAATTCTCCTGCGCTCCTAACACCTATGCTGACTAACCGGTGTAAGTAACCTGTGTAGGAAAGATGTATATACTTACCTTTTTTCAGCCCACTCTGGTCCAGTCACATGATCCAGCTCCACTGTGTCAGTCAGTGGTGCCTGCAGGGAAGATGAGAGAGCAATCATGGAGCTACACTGAGTAGGGCCAAGTACAGGCTTGAACCTTGCCATAAGTTTCCTAACCCCATCCCTCCATATTGAGCAGCACCCTTGACTCTCTTCCACAACTGCTGGAGCAGAAGAAAAAAAATTCCCAAATCACCTCCATGCCCAGCATTTCAATGTTTGGCAAAACTGCTGTTTTACAACTGTTTCCATTCCAGCTGGTGGAGTTGGCACCTTTGCACACATTTTTATGGTTTGTGCTGCATAGCAGTGATGAGTAGCCAGCACATATGCCATTCACCAGCATGTGCAAGATACTGTCTCTGCATCAGTAGACCACTGGCTAGTGGCAAGGTCCACACAACTACAGACAAACAAGTATGGGCAATGATGTTACATCTCCTTCAATACAAACAAACAGCAACTGCCACAACCTATAACTGGCCTTAACAGCAAGCAGTACATTGGAATGTGATACAAAAAACAAAAACAAAGAAAAATTCCCAGCTCAACTTACCAACCAGCCTGCAACAAACTGAATTGTCCTGCCCAACAGTTCACATTAAAAACAGGGAGTTATTTGGTGAGGGAACACACTGGACACCTTTGCTGCCATTGTGCTATATTCTTTTTTTTTCAATAATTTTTTATTGGTTTTATACAAGTAACATACAAATAAACTTGAATGCACAGTATACACAGCATAATTACTATGGGTATGTTGAATGTTACATTGGCGCCTATAACTGTTGTTACATTTAACAGTATGCTCAGAAAAACCCTGGGGGGGGGGGGGGGGGGGTT
>BLSH010180159.1:523436-535548 GCA_018402905.1 Glandirana rugosa
CAAGGAGATAGGGTGCGGATTGTTTAGATCGGTAGGGTCCAGGGATGACTTTTTGAGTATGGGGGTGACCAATGCATGTTTTAGAGCATTGAGGAAGATGCCAGAAGAGAGGGAGAGATTCAAGATGTGAGTTAGAGAGTGCAGGATAGAGTCAGAGGATGAGCGTAGTATTTGAGAGGGAATAATCGATTAGCGAACCTCCAGGTGTTGCAGAACTACAAATTCAATGAGGCATAGCAAGACTCTGATAGCCACAAGCATAAAACTCAGAGGCAGAGACATGATGGGACTTGTAGATTTGCAACAGCTGGAGGTCCGCTAATTGCAAATCCCTGCTGTATACCCTCTCTGTGATGCTGAATACTCTCTCTGGTGATGCGGTAAACCCTATCTGTGATGCTGTATACCCTATCTGCTGATGCTGGGCTGTATATTCCTGACACAATGGGTGGAATCTTATGAGAAGTGGGAGGAGCCAAAAAGGAAGGGCAGGGTCTGGCGCCCCCCCCCCCATCCTAAAATTTCACCAGCCGCCATTTCTCTATAACAATAGAGAGTATAGCTGAAAACTGCTCTTCAGTAAAACAATACAGAGAACAGTTTTTTTTATTATCTACATAGACAGTGTCCCCCCCCCTGTGATGTCCTGGACAGCTCTGTTAACATAGATGAATATCTAGGAAGATCGAAGACGCTGCAAGAACAGAGAGCCACCCCACTGGAACTCTAGTACTCTGGTAGCAATTGGAGGTGTGCTTTCCACAGTAGGTGGATCTCTCGGAGTAGCTGCATACTACCATGCTCCTGGCTGGCTGCCTGCTGGCCTGAAACCAGGAAGTTGCAGAAAAAAAGAGTTAAAGTACCTGTATCTGAGCATAGCGAGTAGATTGGCACTCCAGCACACAAGCAAGATCCAAAGAACAAAGAAAATAGAACAATAACCATGTAGTTAATAAACTGAATTAAAAATAATAATTCTTCAAAAATAAAGAGTCTTTACTCTCCCAATGACTGCAGGAAACTGAGTTTAATTACTTTTTTTTTAAGATTTAATTGCTAGGAATTAAATCTGAAAAAAATCCAGCCCTTATCTTAAAAGGACTGAAGGCTTATTTATTTAACCTCTTGCCTACTGGGCACTTTTACCCCCTTCCTGCCCAAGTCACCTTTCAGCTTTCGGTGCCATCACAATTTTTATGACATTTTTATAATTTTTTTAACACAAATAGAGATTTCTTTTGGTGGTATTTAACCACTTGACCACAGGATACTTAAACCCCCTTCCTAACCAAACTAATTTTCAGCTTTCAGTGCTCTCACATTTTGAATGACAATTACTCAGTCATACTACACTGTACCCATATGACATTTTTTGTCCTTTTTTTCCACATAAATAGAACTTTCTTTTGGTGGTATTTAACCACCATTGGGGTGTTTATTTATTGAGCAATAAATGGAAAAAGACTGAAAATTTTGTAAAAAAAAATGCATTTTTCTTTGTTTCTGTTATAAAATTTTGCAAATTAGTAATTTTTCTTTATAAATTTTGGCCAAAATGTATACTGCTATATATCTTTGGTAAAAAATAACCCAAATTAGTGAATATTATTTGGTCTTTGTGAAAGTTATAGAGTCTACAATCTATGGTGCCAATCACTGAAAATTGATCACACCTGGTGCCTATACGGCCTTTCTCATTTCTTGAGGCCCTAACAAGCCAGGAAAGTACAAATACCCCCCAAATGACCCCTTTTTGGAAAGTAGACAGTTCAACGTATTTAGTAAGAGGCATGGGAAGCTTTTTGAAGTTGTAATTTTTTTCCCACAATTCTTTATAAAATGAAGATTTTTTGTTTCTGGTTTTTTTTCACAAAATTGTCATATTAACAGATTATTTCTCACACCAAGCATATGCATACCGCAAATTACACCCCAAAACACATTCTGCTGCTCCTCCTGAGTATGGGGATACCACATGTGTGAGACTTTTACACAGCCTGGCCACATACAGAGGACTAACATGCAGGGAGTACCATCATGCGTTCTAAGAACATAAATTTCACATCTAATTTCCTGACTAACTTTAGCACTTTTGAAGGTCCTGGAGCACCAGGGCAATGGAAACGCCCAAAAAATGACTTGGAAAGTAAACCCCCCAACGTATATTCTATGAGGCATAGTGAGTCTTTTGAACGGTTCATTTTTTTCTACAAGTTTTTGGAAAATGTGGAAAGAAAATGAAAACGCATTTTTTTTTATATTTCAATCTTTTTATTGAATTTTCAAAAATTACAGATAATCATAGCATCGTGAGTAACTGTGAGAAGATAAACAGTCAAAGTTTTAAGTCAAATAAAGGTACAATTACATTGTAGGACTTTTGATACTCCTCAGACAACAGACTCAGAAATAATGTCAGAGTTATGGTCCGTTTGCCATCTACCTCGTCAAGACACTCCAAATGGCACTCACTGTCACAGAGGGTGTAAGGCGAGGCGGACAACCTAAGAACCTAAGTCTGAGAATCAGCACGTTTAACTCTTCCAAACAAACAAGATAATGGACCTCGGAAATGATTATCAAGGCAATGTAGATGCAAGGTTGTTTACTTTATTTTCAATAGCCAGTTAGCTTTCATGAATAAAACATTCATGTCATGGAGAGACTGGAGAGTGCCCTCCACAACAGCCACCCCTAATGGGAACACTCTGTGGACTGTCGTGAAGGGTCCCCCCACCCTATCTCCTTCCTAAGGCCTACTGTCAAAGTTACCATTCTCCGGAGAAGGGTATCCATGAGGAGTGCAAGTAGCTTTTAAAATGGTAATACATTGCTAGGATAACATACTTGACATGAACTTATCTGAAAACAATGAACAAACAAATTTGGTGTAAGGGGAACTCATAACCGTAAATAGTTGAGGAACCATTACCTCTCACTAAATTAAACACAAATCATCTCTCTCTTTTTTTTTCTTTTTTTTTGAAATAGGTGATTTTTAATAAGGATACATTTCGATATAGCTTGTGCAGCAATTTTTTTTTTTTTTCCAAAAATTTTTATTGAGTTTTTGCAGTTTACATTGCAATAAAAGGGAAACTATACAAATGAGGATATACAAATCAAAAATTGCTTGTGTGCAATGAAAACAGTCTTAAGATATACACTACAAATAACACATTTCTCTCTGCCTCAAACTCAGGGTGTTATATAACAGGATTATAATGCTCAAGTTTCAGGATTCTGTCTTTTGTCCCAGGGTTATAAATCTTTATTCCGTGTGGTTCCTCTGTGTTTGCTCCTTTCGCACTTCCACCCCAGAAGGGTACTTTCTGTGGCCGTGCGGAAGGACGTCTAGTAATCTTTGTCGCTGCGTCCGGTCTCCGCTGACTGTCAAAATGTCTCAACCTGGGTATAGTCTTCCCTATCCGTATAGAAGTTGCAGGGGTTTGTCTTCTACTGTAGCCCGTCTTGTAGTGTTTGTTCTCAAGTTATGTAATGTACACTGGAGTTTGGTCTGAGGGGTTACTGAGGAGGGGGAATGGGAGGGGTTTACTGGGGTCAGATGGGTCTGAGGGAGGGAAGGGGGGAGGGGGAGGAAGGTCCCCGGACACTATGCACAGACCATGTTGTGAATGCTAAGCATATAAATTAAAGGGGTATTGAAAATGTATAGAATAAAGGCTCTTCCGCTTTAAGAGTTTAGGAGAGTGTCGAATTCTGCAATACTTGTAAAATGTAGCCAGCACATCCAAGTTTTATGAAATTTTTCTGGTGTTTCTCTTACCTGGTGGACTAAATCTTCCATTTCTGCAACACGGTTAACCCTGATTAGCCATTCCCGTACTGTCGGTGGGTCTTTATCTCGCCATCGTTTGGGTATGCACAGTTTAGCCACGTTTATAAGGGGGAGAGTAAGGGATTTTTTGTATGCCGATTGAGCTGTGGAGGTGTGGTGGAGTATATATTGCGCTGGTGTATAGTCAGGGGTAAAGGTTGTAATTCTGCTTATGTATCCGTGTATCTCTTTCCAAAAAGGTTGGATAGACGGACACTCCCACCATATATGAAGGATCGACCCTATTGATTTGTTGCATCTTCAGCATAATGGAGATATGTTTGTGTGATATTTATTTACTTTGTCAGGGGTTTTATACCATCGTGAGTAGAGTTTGAAATTGCTTTCCTGAATGGATACATTTATCGATCCTTTATGTATGTGGAAGAAAATGTGTTCCCAGCCCTCTTTTGTTATATCTACAGGGTGGGCCATTTATATGGATACACCTTAATAAAATGGGAATGGTTGGTGATATTAACTTCCTGTTTGTGGCACATTAGTATATGTGAGGGGGGAACTTTTCAAGATGGATGGTGACCATGGCGGCCATTTTGAATCCAACTTTTGTTTTTTCAATAGGAAGAGGGTCATGTGAAACATCAAACTTATTGGGAATTTCACAAGAAAAACAATGGTGTGCTTGGATTTAACGTAACTTTATTCTTTCATGAGTTATTTACAAGTTTCTCTTTGTTTACAGCCATTGACATGTCGCTGAGGTTAACACGTGCGGAGCAGATAGAAATTGTGTTGATGTCTGGTGAACGCAGTAACCGGGTCATTGCAGAAGATTTCAATGCAAGACAGCCTACGAGACCACCCATCTCCCATGCTACAGTTAGCAAACTGCTTGCTAAGTTTCGTGAAACGGGTTCAGTGTTGGATTTGCCAAAATGTGGACACATGAAATCTGTCACTAATGAAGAAACATCAGTGGCTGTCCTAGCTTCATTCAGCAAGAGCCCACAGCGTAGCACTCGCCGCATGTCACTGGAGAGTGGCATTAGTCGAACATCCCTTTGGTGGATATTAGCTACTATTTTTAATTCTTTTTACCATTTTAAATTTGTTGTGTCGATCTTGGGACTGGTATTTGTGAACAGTATCCCATAGATCCGGGAGATAAGGTGTCTCTGGGGTTTAGGATCCAGACAAATTTCCTCGAACGTAGTGCGTACTCTAAATCTTCTCTCTTTTCTAACACCCCAATCTATGGGCCTGAAAAATATACTACACTGAGTAGGGGACATCGAGCCCACCCGTAGATGGAGTGCTGATATCAACATATGAAAGAATGGAGTGTTAGAAAACTGATAAGTATGGGGTTGATTAGATTGAAGCAGAGACAGGGGTAGGTAAAAGGAAAGAAAGAGAAGAGAGAAAGAAAGGCAAGTATAAGAAGGTAGAAGAGGTGTCAGAGTAGGACAAATCTCAATGTGAACTAGTGACCCAGGCTTTCCAGAGTGTAGAATGCTGGGAACTATTAGAGGGGAATGCCAACATGGAATGCCCATGGACTCCAAATTTTTTCAAATTTTTTAATTGAGTCTTGTAAATTTTCTCCTGGAGCATTATCCATGATATTTTCTTGGTGGCCTGTCGAAAATTGACAGATCATTTTTTCCAGGCTTTTGCTATCGTTATTTTGGCACCCACCAGGATCGCATCAATTAGACGTTGAGAGCTTTGATTAATGTGAGGAATTCTATGATTAAGGAGAGCTGTCTCTGGGTCTTGTTTTGGATTTGTGTGGTTTTCCTAATTATTTGAAAAATGTGATTCCAGAAACTTCTTATATGCGAGCATTCCCATAGTGTGTGGAGCAGCGACCCCGTGAGTTCACATCCCCTGTAGCAAAGGGGGGAAGAAACATTATACATTTTAGCCAGTCGGACCGGGTAGAGGTACCATCTAGTCATTACCTTTAGGTTGGCTTCCACCAGAGATATATTATGGATCCCTTTATAGGCTCGAAAAAAGTGTTCGTGCCATGAATCCAGGTCCCATTTTGTCATATACCTGTGGTTCTGCAAGCGCAGCGTAAATGACAGAGCTGCACCCCCTCATGTCCGATAGCTTCGAGCACCATTGCTCGTAGGAAGTCACTGTGAGTGGTGTTCAATTGTCATTCCGAAGTGTCTGAAGGAAGTGTGATAATTGAATGAAACAAAATTTCTCAGTGAGGGGCATTTCTAATGTGTTTAAGCAATATCTGAGGGTTAAGGGACCAGCTAGATTAAAGAAATGGCCAATTCTATATAAGCCCTTGTTTATCCACCAGATAAAGGCTTTCACATTCTCCCCAGGGGGGAATCTAGGATTGTGGAAAATGTGGGACAACGGAAGCCAAGGTGATATAAGCAAAGTGTGTTTATGGAGTTTGCCACTTAGGGCCATAGAGTGGGAAAGCGTCGGGGCTAATATAGGAGGTCTGGATTCAGGATTGCACCAGAGTAAGTAATCTAAGGTGTGGTTTGGGGTTGCTTGCCTCTCAGTTGTTGTCCAATCTGGTTTCTCATATTTGGAGTGAATAGTGGAAATTTGGGCTAACTGGGCTGCTTGAAAGTACCACCAAATGTTCGGCACCCCAGAGCCTCCTTTCCTCTTAGGTCTAAAGATAATATTATTGGCAAACCTAATACCTTTCTTACCCCAGATAAATTGAACAATTGCTTTCTGTATGTTTACCAGTTTGCTCTTAGGAATATGGATAGGAAGCGCACAAAAGTAGTATAAAATGCGTGGAAATAGAGTCATCTTTACTGCATGGATTCTGCCCATCCAGGAAAGATTTTGTTTAGACCAATTGAATAGATCTTGTGTGAGTTTTTTGGGGTGGGGGGATTAACATTGTAGATTTGGTCAATTGAGGGTGGGATATTGATGCCTAAGTAAGGTATAGATTTTTCCTCCCATGAAAAGGGGAAATATTTCTTAAGGGAGTCAATTGTAGATGGGGGAATTGAGATATTCAGTGCCATGGATTTGGACATGTTGACCCTTAGGCCCGAAATCTGACCAAAATCAGATAGCAACTTAAGGAGGTTAGGGGTAGAGATCAGGGGTTTAGAAATGAAAAGGAGGACATCATCTGCAAATAAGGCGCATTTGTGCTCTTTCTGTCCGCATCTGATTCCCTGTATGTCCGGATTCTCCCTAATTGCAATGGCTAATGTTTCAATCGCGATGTCGAACAACAAAGGGGAGAGTGGACAACCCTGACCCGTTCCGTGTCGTATGGGGAAAGGGTCCGAGTAATGTCCCTGAAACCTGATTCTAGCTGTGGGCTGGGAGTACAGAGCTTCCAGAGTTCCTATAAATTTTGTGCCAAATCCCCACCTGTCAAGCAACGTGAAGAGCTATTCCCAGGAAACTATATCGAAAGCTTTATGAAGGTTGATTGAAAGAATAAGCCCCTCCTGAGGGTCACTACCCCTCCAACCTGACTTCATTAAAGAAATTAAATCTATGGCCCTTCTAACCTGATCTGGACCCTGCCTCCCTGGAATAAAGCCCACCTGACCTTTATCAATATATCTATTTATGAATGATGCTAAACGGTTGGCGTAAATTTTGGTCATGATTTTGATAACGTTGTTTATTAAGGAGATGGGTCTGTAGTTTTCTACTTCACTGTGGTCCTTGCCAGGTTTTGAGATCACTGATATGAACGCCAGGTTGGAGGCAGAGTCCAAGCTCTGCCCGTTTCCTAGTGAATTTATGTATCTTGCCATGAAGGGCGATAGTGTGTGACCGATTTTTTTGTAATATAAGTTAGAGAACCCATCTGGACCAGGGGCAGATCTGTGTTTAAGGTCATTGATTACTTGCATGATTTCATTCTCTATAACAGGTGCCTCTAAAATACTTTGGTGATGCTTACTTAGCTGAGGAAGGGGGATATCACCCAGAAAGGTCTCTAATTGTTGAGTTGGGTCAATTACATTTTTAGTGTAAATCTTGGTAAAGAACTTCGCAAACGTTTCAAGAATTTTCTTGGGATTTCGGGTGAGATTACCTCCCAAGATTTGATTCTTGGAATAACGGAAATCTTGTATTTAAGGGTTAGTTTAGATGGGAGGCAGGTTCCTATTTGGCCTTTGGTGCAATATATTTTCCCTAGTGACCATCTGACTTGTTTCTCAGCAGTAGTAGTTAACCGTAGGTTAAGTTCTAATTTAATTTTCTCAAGATTTGATAGGGTTTCTCTAGTCGGATTTAACTTGTGGGTTCTACTCATTTGTTTGAATTCCTGTTCTAATCTAGTTATTTCGAATTGGCACTCTTTTTTTAATTGGGAGCTTAACTGTATAAACCGCCCCCTCATGGCCGCTTTGTGCCCCTCCCACAGAGATCCAAGCGAAATATCATCTTTGTCATTAAGTAGGAAGTATTCTTTCAAATCCTTGTCAAGCATAGTGACCAAGACCGGATCACTTAAAAGGGATTTGTTGAGTTTCCATAAACGTGGACCCCGTAAAATTGGGGAGCATGAGATGTAAACTAGTACCAACGAGTGGTCTGACCATACTATGTCATGGATAGAGGCTTTTACTGCTCGGTGTATCTCAGTGGAGGGCACAAAGACATGATCAATTCTAAAATGGGTGCCGTGTGGGGCAGAGTAATGAGTATAATCCTTAGATCTAGGATTCAGCTCTCTCCAAGTGTCAACTAATCCTAGGGAGTTTATTATACGTGCTACTTTGGTGCCCTGCTTAGGGGGATTTTTGGTTCGAGGATGTTTAATCACAGATTTATCTAAGATGTTATCGAAAGCAGTATTCAAGTCTCCCCCCCATGATTACCATCCCTTCTAGGTGTGGGGCAAGTTTTCAGGTCAAATTTAAGAAGAAAGTTGCTTGGTCCCTGTTAGGGGCGTAATATGAAATGAAGGTGTGGACGACCCCGTTTACTAAACCCTTCACCAGAATATATCGTCCCTCTTTATCCCGAACTGTTATTGAGTTGGTAAATGGGAGGTTCTTGGAGAACAGGATAGCAACCCCTCTTTTCTTACAATCAGCATTTGCCAAATAAAATGTCGGGAATTTATTATGTAAGTATGTAGGGTTGTATGATATCGGAAAGTGAGTTTCCTGAACCAAGACTACCGCCAAGCCTGGTGAAAAATAATGTTGAAACGCCTTTCTTCTTTTGATAGGGGAATTGAGGCCTTGTGCATTGTGGGATGCCACCTTAAAAACTGTGTTGGTATGATGATGGAAGTTAGCCATGGACATGAAGGGGGGATGAGCAGCAGACCCAAAAGGACTTACCCTGCATGCCATAATGGAGACCAAGGGACAACTACTGAGAGCCGGATGGATCTGTAAAAATTGCCAGGAAGACTTGTCGTTCCACTCTGACACCTGGAAACTCAGAAAACAAATAAAGTTTAGAGAGCAAAGAGGTGAACAAATAAGCAGGAATAATGAGGGTAAAGCAGGTAGGAAAGAGAGGGAACTAGATTGAAAATTGTAACAAAGAATCACAATTTCTAATTTAAGTGGAGTTCCTGACCCGTCTGGATTCAGGAAGTCCTGGGGGCGTGATCGGCTTTGGCTGAACTCGCCCTGTTCCCCTATGAGAGGGGACATAATGTAAAGATACCCAAACAAGGGTAATAGTCCCATCAAGCACCAAGAAGATTTTCCTAGGTACTCAATGGGTGAGGAGCATGTGAAACCGCTCCGGCCCTTGGGCCCCGCAAGCCAGCCTACAGTAGCTGTGGCCTGAGGAAAAAGATAAACAGCAATCAACTTTAGATCATTTGTATCTTAAAGATATGAGACCAGGATTACATTGGAGAGTAGAGCAATTAACCTTAATGAAAAAGATTCATCAGAAGTTCCAAGCAGTATGTGGGGAGTGTGTCTTCCCCACAGTCTAGTGTGCGGAGACATGGGAGTCCAGGAATCTGTGGCTATAACCGGAAAGGGCATACATTAGGACCGGATTGGGGGGCAGAGTGATGAGACATGGGTAGGATGGCAAGGGGGTAAGCAAATAGGACAAACCAGTCTTTGTTATGGGTGACCGAAGGTTCATTCTGCTTTCCATCCCTGGACTTGGAAGAGCAACTCCTGGAATCCATTCACAAAAACAATTTTAGGGAGTAACTGGGACCCTTCCCTAACGAGGCAAAAAGGAACCTTTTCATGTGGTATTGTCTGGATTGGTGAAAGATTCTAATTATAACAGACCTGAAACCAAAACCAAGGGAAAATAACATGATATGGGGAGTATATAACTTTCACCCTCCCTGCAACCGCTAGGGTAATGGTGGAAGTACTTTAGGGTGCTCCATAAAGAACATCCATTCTAGTGGGACAAGAGCACTCACTCTTCACCTTAGTGGGGGAGTTGAAGAAAGAGAAACACGAGGATAAAATGAACCTCAGCATGGCGGATGCGAGGCTTCACGTTGCCTCTTGGGCTTCTCCTTGTGCCATAGTGGGACTGCCGGGCTCCCTGGTGAAGGGCGTTTGGATGGCTTTTGTTGGCCCAATGTTGACAAATCCATGGCTTCCTGGGATATGAGGCCCAATTGTGCTAGGATTTTCTCACCTTCTTGCAGATTGGAGAAGCCATATGACTTGTTTTTGAATTGGAAATTCAACTTAAACGGAAAAGACCACCAGTATTTGACTTCTTTCTGTGACGGGGCCGTGAGTAGCGGTTTGAGTGAGCGCCTTTTCTGGATGGTGAAGGGTGAAATGTCCGCGAATATTTGGATTTGGTGCCCTAATAGAGTTAACTTGTCGGAGGATCTAGCTTTCTTCATGACTTCTTCTTTGATCGAGAAGAAATGGGGTTTTACAGTAATGTCTCTTGGAAGTCCGTCAGAACGTGGTGGTTGTAGGGCCCTGTGTGCTCTGTCCAGTTCCAGCTTAAACTCTGGAATATCTGGCAAAAGGTCTTTGATTAATGTTTTCACTGACCCTTGTATATCCTGTATCGATTCTGGAAGGCCCCTTATACAGAAGTTGTACCGTCTACTTCTGTTTCCCAATTCATCTAATTTGTCTAGTTGTTCTTGAAGGGATTGTATGCATGTGGAATTATGCACAACCCTGGCCGCTGTCTGGTCCACTGCTTGCTCAATGTTATCAATGCGTGTCCCCAAACTAATGATCTCCACTTTTATAGTAGAAGTAATTTGTTAAGCATTCTGTGTGAGGCCCACTGAGAGCATCTCTGAGAACCTGTTAAGTAAGTGCCCCAGATCATGATGTAGGGCCTGAGGGGGGGAGGCCTGCTGTTGTATGTCTCTAGCACTCCCAGGGGAGTCAGAAATGGTGGAATGCAGATAGTCATCTGCTAAACCTTAAGAGTGAGACTGAAGATGCAGGGGATGTTAGCAGGGCACGAGGGAGGCCATCTGGTGTGGCGGGGTCCCCATTAGATAGAGTTATGCCCCCCTTAGAACCCGATCCCTCCTTACTTTCCTCCAGCGTGCCGCATGGAGAAGGGGCGGACACCATCTTGGAAGGATCCGGTGGTAGCGGGTCGAAGCAGAGTTGTCTATGGACCTCTTGCCTGGGCTGCGATTTGGACATATGCTGCTTGTCCCCTGTGCTCCCGTGTCCTGGTCTGATAGCAGTCGGCCAATCAGTGGCTCGAAACGGGCTGCAGGGCCGTGATCTGGCCGGAATGGTGCGGAGCTCCCGGCTAGTGCGTCTCGGCGGAGGTCCTGCGCATGCGCACTCCGAAAACGCATTTTTTTTACACAAGGTTGTCCATCTATACAATATTTATAACACACAACATGTACCCAGGAAAAATTTCACACTAAAATATATTCTGCTACTCGTCCCGAGTATGGCGATACCACCTGTGTGGCACCTTTATACAGCCTGGCCACATACAGAGGCCCAACATGCAGGGAGCACCATCAGGCGTTCTAAGGACATAAATTACACATATAATTTCCTGACTACCTCTTGCACTTTTGAAGGTCCTGGAGCACAGGGCAATGGAAACGCCCAAAAAATTGCCCCATTTTGGAAAGTAAACACCCCAACGTATATCCTATGAGGCATAATGAGTCTTTTGAACGGTTCATTTTTTTCACAAGTTTTTGGAAAATGTGGAAAGAAAATGAAAACGCATTTTTTTTTACACAAGGTTGTCCATTTATACAATACCACGAGGGACGTACAACCCGGAGACATACACCGGTCCGACATATTTCCACGGTGTGTCCACCATAGCGGTATGAGCCCTGCTCATCGTCTTATATAAAATCACACTTTAAAAAGGACCCAT
>BLSH010180263.1:8955-21153 GCA_018402905.1 Glandirana rugosa
AACGAGGGAAAACCAGACGATTTATATGGTAACTTTCACAAAACAATATAGACAAGTTATTTACGGTTTTTATGAAGAATTTTTTTTTTTTGTTTTGTTTGCTCCTGTGAGTGACAGATTATTGTTCTAAAATTATATCATACTGGTGTAGGGTGAGGTTCCTGCTGTTGGTGTGAGCGGTGCATTTCTTGCACAAAAATAAAAAGTGCATCTACGTTGCTGTTTTCAAAAAAAAAGAAGAATTTATTATTTTTTTTTTTTGTATTAATAAATAGTGCTACATAGTACATTTGCGGGCAGAATGAGGAGAGTGTCAAATAAGGGACGTGGTCGTGGTCCTGGTGCTGCTGGTGCTGCTGGTGTTCGTGGTGTTGCTGAAGTTGTTTTGTTTTTTTTTTTTAAGAAGTATTTTTGGCATTTATTGAACAGATATAACAAAACACTTTCAATGGTATATTTAGCAGACCAAAAGGGAGCAAATAAGAGATATTCATTGTTAGGATTTACATCCACTTCAGGCTTCTTTGTGCCAGTGATTTACAAGGAAGAAGCGTTTTTTTTTTTTCAAAAACATTTTATTGGGGTTTACGGGATAACAAAGTGGGGAGAAAAGGTAATTTGCAATACAAAATACAATCTCCATTTTGGTAAAGATAGGGGGGTTGAGGATAGAAAGAAAGGAGGAGGTAAAAGGAAAGCATTTGGTCTGAGAGTAAGAAAGTGGGCATATGTATGTGTGGGGCTGATCGGGAGAGAGGACTTTGTAAGCCTCCCCTCCCGGCCAGCCATGGGGTCCTGAGGAAAGGGGGCCTAACTCTCTGGTGCATTCAATAACAGCAGGGACAAGTGTCTTTTCAGTGTAACTAAGAGATGTGGGGTGAGATCTCGGCCCACTGGTCCAGGTGTGGGTATATCTTAGTTTTTGAAGAAAGGAAGTCATAGACTGGTCCGGTAAAGCCAGGGCACAGTTCTGGAGGATGAGGAGGATGAGGAAGATGATGTGGAGGAAGAGGAACCATGTTCACAGCAGGGTGGCACCCAACGCAGCTTGTGGGCATCACTGGAGCGTGGCTGGGGGGATACGGAGGACACAGATGATACACTCCCACAGAGGACAGCTTGTCTTTGCCTCTGGGCAGCCTGGCACACATGAGCGAATACATGCTGCAGTGCCTGCGCAACGACAGCCGAGTTGCCCACATTACATAACTTTTGCTGATTACTGGGTGGCCTGCTGGATCCCCATTACCAGGACAACGTAATTCCCTCACTGGAGCGTGATCAGAAGACGCATGGCTACGAGGGCACGCTGGTAGACGCGCTGCTGAGGGCATTCCCAAATTACACCGGGGGCTCAATAGAAGCACAAGGCGAAGGCAGAGGAGGAGGAAGAGGTCGCCAACGCAGCTGTGGCACCGCCAGCACCTCAGAAGGCAAGGTTAGCATGGCCGAAATGTGGAAAAGCTTTGTCAGCAGAACGCCACAACAAACAGCACCACAAGCTGATAGGCAACGTCTTAGCAGGAGGCAGCATTTCAGCAACATGGTGGAACAGTATGTGTGCACACGCCTACACATGCTGACTGATGGGTCTGCCCCATTCAACTTCTGGGTCTCCAAATTGGGCACATGGCCTGAGCTTGCCCTTTATGTCTTGGAGGTGCTGGCCTGCCCTACAGCCAGTGTATTGTCTGAACGTGTGTTTAGCACGGCAGGGGGTGTTATCATAGACAAGCGCAGCCGCCTGTCCACAGCCAACGTGGACAAGCTAACGTTTATTAAAATGAACCAGTCATGGATCCCACAAGACTTGTTTGTACCTGGTGCAGAATAGACATTTAGACCGGACTCACACAGCCATTGGTATACTTAAGTGAACTTATTCTTTTTTTGAGGCCTCCTCAACCTCCTACTCCACATCCACCTCCTCCTCCATTTTTTTTATGTGATTTTAAGTAATTTCCCTATCCACATTTGTTTGCAGGGCACTTGTCCTACTCTTACCCCCATTTTGCTTCCTTTTGCAGCCCTCTAGCCCTTTCCAGGACTTTTTTAGAGCCATTTTAGTGCCCAAAAGTTCGGGTCACCATTGACTTCAATGGGATTCGGGGTTCGGGGTCAAGTTCGGGGCCACACTCAAACTTTTTCGCAAAGTTCGGCCGAACCCGAACATCCAGGTGTCCGCTCAACTCTACTCCTGACTAATGTGATTCCTATATATTCCTAGATGCAGTACCTGTGTATTTATGTGTAGGAGGACTTAACATGCAGCAGCCCAGTGGCTCAAAAGGTAGCAAATCTGCCTGCAATTGCTGATGTACTGAGTTTGAATCCCAAACATGTCAGTTCTTGTAGAGATGTTGTTTGTTCTCTCTATGTTGTTAAACCACAAACAATACCTTTGCTTCTGGAAATGTAAAAATAGTCCCTTTTTTATTTCTTATACTTTCCAAATGATCCTAATTTGAGCCCAAAATATGTGATATCTGTACTAACATTAGAGATAAAAATGTAATTCCCAAAACTCTGAGGATAACATTACTCTTCTACACTCACACAGCAAGAAACAACACCAAATATCACAGAATAAATCAAGAAGAGAAACTCCTGACTAATGTAATTCCTATATATTCCAAGAAATTCAGTATCGGTGTACTTATGTGTAGGAGGACTGCACATGCAGCAGCCCTGTGGCTCACAAAGGTAGAAATTCTGCCTACCATTGCTCAGGTCCTGAGTTTGAATCCCAAACATGTCACTTCATGTAGAGATGTTGTTTGTTCTCTCTATGTTGTTAAACATAACTTTTGACTCAGGGCCTTACCTAAATTTTGTCTAAATGTAGTATTTATGTGTAGGAGGGTTCCACAACCATTGCAAATCTTGGCAGATACACTAGCTAGGCAAAAGTATTGGGACGCCTGCCTTTACATGCACATGAACTTTGATGGCATCCCAGTCTTAGTCCGTAGGGTCCAATATTGAGTTGCCCCATCCTTTGCTGCTATAACAGCTTCAACTCTTTTGGGAAGGCCGTCCACAAGGTTTAGAAGTGTGTCTATGGGCATGTTTGACCATTCTTCCAGAAGCACATTTGTGAGGTCAGGAACTGATGCGGACGAGAAGTCCTGGCTCGCAATCTCCGCTATAATTCAGCCAAAAGGTGTTCTATTGGGTTGAAGTCAGGACTCTGCGCAGGCCAGTTAAGTTCCTCCACCCCAAACCCGTTCATCCATGTCTTTATGGACCTTGCTTTGTGCACTGGTGCGCAGTCATGTTGGAACGGGAGGGGGCCATCCCCAAACTGTTCCCACAATGTTGGGAGCATGAAAGGCCCACCAAAATCCTCAGCACCAGGCCCATGATTCTCTTAATCTGGCCCTGCAGAACGGTGATCTCCCAGTGTAACAGATCTTGTAGGAGAAACTCCAGCCGCTGTAAATCCCAACCCCTGGACTGGCATCTGTGATAGACAGCACACTGGTCCAATGCCGGTCCAGGGGGTGGGACTTTAGAGCGGCTGGAGTTTTACCTACAAGATCTGTCACATCGGGAGTTCCCCGATCTGTGGGAGATCTCTGTGTCATTGGGCCGGCTCTCCTAAAGAGAGCAGTGACAGGTGGATGGCTGGCGGGTGGCGGCCAGCCAATAGTGGGGGCTGTTGGGGGGCGGTGCTGGAAGGGATGAGGAGGAAGGAGGAGGAGGACACCACCTTCATGGGAGGTACAGACCCCTCTATGAGACCCCTCTACCCACTACAGCAAGCGGGAACGGAAGTACATTCCTGTTTGCTGTAGATGACTACAAATGGGAAGTGCCAAGACCAGTGGCTGAGGGTTCAGGAGGAATAGCAGTCACCGGCCTTACAAACAGAACAGCCCTGGGGATTAATGTTTTTATCTTTCAAATCAGCAGGCTATTACAGACGAACTACTGAGCTCAGAAGAAGATGGACGTCATGGTTGGTGAAGGTGGGAAATCGGCAACAAGAACATAGAAAAAAGTTTTTGTCCGGAGTTCTCCTTTAAGTAAGCAGTAAGTGGCTTTAAATATGCTTGGGACAAACATAGCGCTCTCTCTCTCTATATATATATATATAAAAAGTTACAAAAAAAAAATTAAAAATGTAAAAATTTAAATAAAAAAAAAAACAAGTTTGATGTCAGGGGTTTCATGTGATGTCATGTGTATCAGGTGATGTCATTTGTTACTTTGTGGTGTAGAAATGACTTTGAGGAGAGTCATGTTTTGCCCCCTTGCTGTTTGTGGTGAGTGGTGAGATCCCAGCAGAGTGACGATGGACGCCCCATGCTCAGTCACACCGGATCCACATTTCATTCATTCTCTATAATGTGCAGTTCTGGAACAATTCCCAGTCTAAGGAACACTGGGTGGGGTGACTCCTCCATTGCTGACTGGCTCCGCCCTCAGCAGACCTCCTATATATGAAAAGGTAGAAGTGCAGCTGATCACAAGTTTCTCTGATAAGGAAGCAGAATGGCAGATAAAGTGAGTATGAGCACAGATGGAAGCTGCAAAAGCTGAACAAATTGGTTATGTGGACTGTAAGTAGTGGTGGGTATAGGCTTAATGAGAGAGGGCAGTGTCTAGTGCTGTTGGGTGTGAGCTGTTGAGAATATAGGTTTGCTGTCTATGGAAAGTGATTGGTATAGAAATGATGGGTGAGGGTAGTGGTGGGTATAAGGTTGCTGGGTGTGAACATAGGTTGGTAGGTGTGGGCATAGGTTAGTATAGGGAAGCTGGCTGTTGGTAATGATGGGTATAGTGTTGCTCTGTGGGGGCAGTGGTGGGCATAGCTTTGCTGGGTGTGGGAATTTGTTGCAATAGTGGTACTAGGTGTTGGCAATGGTGCATATAGTGCTGTTTGGTGTGGGTAGTGGTTGGTATAGTGTTGCTGGGTGAGTGCAAAGGCTGGTATAATGTTGATGGGTTTTGGCAGAGGTGGGTATAGGGTTGCTGGGTGAGAGCAGTGGTAGGTATAATGTTCCTGGGTGTGAGAAGTGCTGGGTATAGTGTTGCTGGGCATGGGAAGTGTTTGGTTTAGTGTTTCACATTATGGGCAGTGATTGGTATAGTCCCGCTAGGTGTGGACATTAAAGGGTATAGGGTTGCTGGGAGTGGGCATTAGGGGGGTATAGGGTTTCTAGTTGTGGGTAGTGGTGGATATAGTGTTGTTGGGTGAGGGTAATGGTATGTATAATGTTCCTGGGTTTGAGAAGTGCTGGGTATAGTGTTGTTGGGTGTGGGAAGTGTTTGGTTTAGTGCTTTTTCACATTGTGGGCAGTGATTGGTGTAGTGCTGCTGGGTGTGGGCATTAAAGGGTATAGGGTTGCTGGGTGTGGGTAGTAGTGAGTATAGTGTTGCTGGGTGTGGGCAGCAGTGGTTGGTATAGAGTTGCTGGGTGTGGGTAGTGGCAAGTATAGGGTTGCTGGGTGTGGGTAGCGATAAGTATAGGGTTGCTGGGTGTGAGTAGTGATAAGTATATCGTTGCTGGGTGTGGGTAGCGATAAGTATAGAGTTGCTGGGTGTGGGCAGTGGTAGTTATTGTGTTGCTGGGTGTGGGTAGTGGTGAGTATAGTGTTGCTGGGTGTGGGTAGTGGTTGGTATTGTTTTGCTAGGTGACGGCAGTGGTGAGTATAGTGTTGCTTAGTGTGGGCAGTAGACATGTGCAGAATGCTGCATCCTTAACAACCAATGGCTCACCAGCTATCATCGGACTTCCCCGCTGAATCTAAACAAAAGAATTGCCGGAAATTAAAAATTCTGAAAAAAAGACTTGGGGGTCCCCCCATCCATACAAGGCCCTTCGGGTCTTGTATGCATTTTAAGGGGAACCCCGCGCCAATGTTTTTAAAAAAAATGGAGTGGGTCCCGCACAAAATCCATACCAGACCCTAATCCGAGCATGCAGCTTGGCAGGCTCAGAGAGGAGGTTTGAATGAGCGCCTCCCTCCTGAAAAATACCAGGCTACCTGCCCTCAACATGGGGGAGGGGGGTTGCTTTGGGGCAGGAGCGCAGAGGTGACGCTACTTGGTGACCCCCATGTGTAGGTGTTATTGGGCGAGTGTGAAAAAAAAAAGTGTGGGGTTCCCCCCCCCCAATCTATACCAGGCCCTTCGGATCTGGTATGGATTTTTAAGAGGAACCCGGCATGGGGTTCCCCCCGCAAAATCCATACCAGCTTTATCCGAGCAATAATATTAAGTCCAAAACCAGGGAAAGACCCACAACATTGCTCCTCCTACCGACCCATATAATGTTGAACTATGATCTCCAGATACTCACAAAAGTTCTTACCGCCAGGTTAATCAAGGTTCTCCCATCCCTTACCTATATAGACCAAGCTGGGTTTATGCCAGGAAAATCAACTGACATTCATTTACACAGGGTTCTCACGCACCTTCAGCTTCTTCCTAGTGCCAACAAAACTTGTGACCTTAAGTAAGTAAGCAGTAAGTGGCATCAAACATGCTTAAATATAGAGCTATGCTCAGATAAAAAAAAAAAAAAACATAAAAAAAAGGTTTAAATTAAAAAAAAAAAAAAAAGTATGATGTCATGCATGACGTGATATTGGGGATTTCATCTGATGTAATGTGTATCAGGCAATGTATTGGTTTAGTGTTGCTGGGTGTAGGTAGTGGTTGGTATTGTTTTGCTAGGTGATGGCAGTGGTTGGCATAGTGTTGCTGGGTGTGGGCAGTAGACATGTGCAGAATGCCGCATCCTTAACAACCGATGACTCATTAGCTGTCATCGGATTTCCCCGCAGACAGCAGAATGTAAACCAAAGAATTGCCGTAAATTAAAAATTCAGAAAAAAAATGAGTGGGGTCCTCCCCATCCATGCCAGGCCCTTCAGGTCTGGTATGCATTTTAAGGGGAACCCCACACCAATTTTTTTTTTAAAAATGGAGTGAGGTCTTCCCAAAATCCATACCAGACCCTAATCTGAGCATGCAGCCTGGTAGGCCAGGAAAGGGGGGAGGAATGACCCCCCCTCCTGAACCATACCAGGTTACATGCCCTCAACATGGGGGAGTGCTTTGGGGTAGGGGGGCGGAGGTGACCCCCCATGTGTAGATGTCATTGAGCGAACGTGAAAAAACCTGTGTGGGGTAATTCGGATCAGGAATGGATTTTAAGGGGAACCCCATGGCAAAATTTATTTTAAAAAACGGCATGGATGGGGTCCCCCAAAATCCATGCCAAAGCCTTGTCCGAGCATGCAGCCCAGCAGGCCAGGATGGGGGGGGGGGGTGAGCGAGCACCCCACTCCTGATCCATAGCAAGCCACATGAACTCAACATCAGGAGGCTGCAGGGGAGCTCCCCCAAAGCACCTTGTTCCCATGATGACAAGGGCCTCTTCCCCCAAAACCCATGCTCGGTGGTTGTGGAGGTCTGCGGGCAGGGGGCTTATCAGACTCTGGAAGCCCCCTTCAACAAAGGGGGCCCCAGACCCTAGCCCCTCCCACATGTGAATGAGTAGGGGTACATAGTACCCCTACTCATTCACCAAAAAGTGCTGAAAGAGTTAATAAAAACACAGCAACAGTTTTTGACAAGTCCTAAAACGCCGACCCGAACAAAAAAAAAAAAAAAATAGGGGCAGAGGTTACCTGTTGACATCAGCCCCTATGTATACCTCTCCTTGGGTAAGTGTCATTATGGGGTGGGGTCACCTGCTGATGTTACTGTGCAATCCCACCCCCATGTTTATCTGTCATTTGGAATGACACCCACCCAATGACTGCTAGACATGGGGGCGGGGCCTCCCTGTGATGTCACCCGGTGACCTCTGCCCCTATCTTAACCTGTCAGACAGCTGTGTCCCTGGATGGGGGCAGTCATGTTATTTTTAGTTCAGATCTGCGTTTTTTGGGGGGTTTTTGTAACACTACCCCCACAGGAGCCACTGGTGAAAGTTGGTTATTTCCCACCCTGGCACATGAATTTCTCAATCATTCCTGAGACAAGAAGCAGTCCGTGCAGCTTTGGTTTTTTTGTTTTTTTATTTAGGGGAATTAAACTTGAATGGGGTAAGGGTTGTTATGGGGTGCCCATTTGATCAGTAGAAACTCTTCGGGGACACAACCTATATACATCCGGTATAAACAATCCTCTTCTACCTCCAGCACCGACTTGCTTGTAGAACTACAACTCCCACGACCAGATAGCACAGTTGGTTTGATCCAACACAACTCAGTTAGATCCAGATGAATGCCCTTTGCAGGCTGGGACCGCGGGACCCTTTTGGTGTAGCAAAAGTAGAAGTCTTTGGTGCCAACTGTCCTACAACTCTCAGTAATACCTCTTCAGGCACTGCCAGCCTGGCTGCACCTCTCTTTCACTAGCTCTCCTGGATACTTCTCCACAGTCCTCCCAGACTAGGGTGACCAGATTTTTAAAAAGAAATCCTGGGATATATATATCTTTTTTTTTTTTATTGGCAAACAGTAAACTATTTTATATTTTATAAGCATATTTTCCTCAAATGATATATGCAGTGTATATGGTGTGGTGCTCTTCACAGGAGGGTCATAGGGGTAGTCCGGACCCTAGAGCTGTTCTGTGCTGGAACCTAGAGAACCTGGGCAGTTCTCTTGGCTTCTCTTTTCCTGGTAGAACACAAGCGTTCATGGGGGCCTTTTGACCCACTGCTTGATCTCAGCTCTGGGTGGCGGAAGGTCTGTTGTAGAAGAGTTTTCTTGCACTGACAGGGGTTTCTGCAGCTCCTCCGGTTCCCACAGAAGGATCTGGCACATCTAACACCTCGGACTGGATCTCTACCTGGACCAGGGAGCCTCACATTTCTGATTCCTCCTCCGCGCTACATTGTGATGACCAATCCGCTATCTCATCCTCCAGGGACCTGAATTTTGCCTGCAGTCTGGGCAAACCCCAACCTATGTCCCTGTCTCCTCTTACCCCCTTCTGGCTCACCTGAGGGCACATCTCCCTTGTGCACTGGCTCCGGCCAGGTGGGGTTAGCAGAGCACATAGGTGCAGCCAGCATTTCAAGGACATTATCTGGTTCCTGCTGGGCAGCACTTACAGTTACCAGGTCCCCAACCGAGCTGCAAGCCATGGCAGATCTCTATTCTTTTTCCCCAATGTCACTGATTTTAACAGGGGAGTCACCAGGCTCTGAATCAACCCTGCCTTTCTCAGATGATCCAAGGCCTGCTCCGGACTTCCAGGACTTCCGCGGATATAATTGGCACAGTCCATGCTGGCTGGATACTAGCCGGGTAAGCGGCTCATCACAATGCCCACACCGGATCCAGGCACTGACCACCGTGGTTGGTATCCAGCATTCAGGACACAGTAGGCATAGTCACTTCGTCCCCTCAATCAGCCCAAGGGTGAATCCCCTGCGATGCTCCATCTGGACATTGGTGTCCTCCAGTGTCCGCTCCTGCAGATCAAGCAACCAGGTCAGCACTGAAAACACATGAGCACACTCCGCCATCTTGCTAGAAGGGTACACTGGATTTCCTCTAGGGCTTAGCGCCTCCCCCAAGTTTCCAGTTTTGGGCTGCGCCTGCAGAATTGATAAGCAGACCTCTTCTCGCGCATGTGGCTGTAACCACTTGTTAGCTGAAGTGAAGTTTGCAGGCTCACTATTGCTTTCAGAGTTTGTCCGGACATGCCACTCAGCACCGACTGTGCCTGGGCAACTGGGAGCAGGTGGCTGCAAACTTGCACTGTGGTTGCCTGGGGTAACATCTGTGGCCCCAATCTTACTGTAAGAAGCAGTATCAGAACAGTCCCACCTGCAGTCACCTGCTGGCTTACCCTGATCACCATGGGCAACAGCAGACATCTCCAGGCACAGATTACTGAAACTAGCAGGAATTTGAAGCATAAAGTCGCTATGTCCAGCATTAGCAGATCACTGGACATATTTATAATCCATGGGCGTGATCACCCGCTGTGGTTTCCACGGGTGACAGCACATGGTAAAAGTTCACTGAATAGCAGGTTTTAGCACAAATGTCCATCCCAGCTCGTTTTGGGCAACTGGGTAAGCAGGGCAGCAATATCTTTAGAGGCAGCTCCCACTGGTTCCTATGGACAACAGCACTTGGGTTTTTGAAATTACAGTCCCTGACCCTGAGTATTTGAAGGGGCCTGCCCCCTGCCAACCCTTCTGTCGGGGATTGGTCAGGGCCCTTAGGACACTCCAGCTAGCTCCTCCTAGACCCTCCCAACTGCTTCTGGAATATTCTCCAAGTTTCCAGATAGCAGGGGGAGTCACCAGAGAAGCTGCTGAGTCATCCAGTCCACCTGAGTCACTCACCTGACCCAGATTAACACACAGGGTTGCCTGCCAGCCAAGCCTGAAAATTTACCTACACTAACATAAAAACATCATACTCTAGCACTCTAGCAATGCTAGGGAGTACTACATTTTTAATAAAATACTTGTCAAAAACTGTTGTGCCTTTACTGACTTTTTTTGGTGAATGGGTAGGGGGTACCATGTACCCAATACTCATTCACATGGGGGGGGCCGGGATCTGGGAACCCCTTTGTTAAATGGGCGTGGTGTTCCCTCTAAAATCCATACCAGAGGTGAAGGGCCTGGTATGAATTGGAGGGACCCCCAGTCCTTTTTTTAGAATTTTCCATTGCCGGCAATTCATTTGTTTACATTGAGCTGTTAGTGGGGAAACCCGTTGACAGCTGATGAGTTATCAGTTGTTAAGGACGCGGCGTCAAAGACTCTTTTCTCTTAAAATACAGGAAGGACAAGGAAAAAGTGAGCCTTCACCCGAACACCACTCGTGAGTATAGGTTCACCTTTCCAGATAATGGGACCACCCGTAACGGATGGTCCAAACAGGCTCATGGTATGATCATTGCTGTAAGGGTGTCACTGCATCTCCAGGAAAACTTCCACTGTAGTACTCAAAACGACATCCACCAGATAGAAAACGCTTAGTGTAGTATTACTTAATTACTTAGTTTATTAATATTGATTAAAACTACTCACAAAATAGTAAAAGGATAGGGAACATAGAGATAATCCAGCTAGCAAACAGCAAAACACATCAAAAATCCTCCTCTTTTGGGTGGGCGGATGTCCTGCCTAAGTCTCGAAGTCACAGCAACTGTCCACCGCAAGTCCAGAGTTTGCAGATTGGTTCTGTGGTGCTGAAGCAAGGTTCTGGTTCGTCTGGACATTTGGTGCTGGCGTCTGCCACCACATTTGAATCAGGGGGACATGGGTTGCCCAGAAATCTTCCTCCACAGGGATGTCAGCTGTTTCCAACTTAGTCTTTACTGCCTCATCTGGAAGTGGCGATACTGGGCCCCCACCCCGCTCTGAAGCTGGATACTCTATTTCTTTCCACTGAGGAACCCTGCTACCATCTTCTGAAGGAGGAATCCACAGCCAATCGAATGCCATTTCTTCCTCATCACTTTCTTCCTCCTCTGCACTCAAAGGGGCACCTGGGTGTGCCCGACCTGTTATTGGCCTCAAGTTGGAGGTACCAGGCAGGTCAGGATCGGAAAGTTGAGGCGCCCGGATAACCTCAGAAATTGGCAATAGATGACTTTGGTGCCATGTTTTAAGTGGGCTGGTCTTTACCTCAAGGCAAATCGGGCAAACTGGTAGCCCGGGCATTTTTCTGCAAACAATGTAAGGCTGGGATCGCCACTGGTCAGCTAGCTTGTTTTTCCTTGGCACCCCCAAGTTTCTCAGCAGCACCTGATCTCCCGGCTGCAAGTCTTGTATTTTGAGGTCAAATTTTTCTTATTTCTTTGTTCTCTAGTAGCAGAGATCTCTTTGGCTCTTTCATAGGGTGACTTAAGATTTTTGCACAGTCTGCCAACATACCCCTTGTAAGAAGTTAGAGAGGTGTGGTCAATGGAAGTCCAAAGGCTAGGTCGACAGTCAAGCAAACTTCTCTTCCGAACATCAGTTTATATGTGGGAATACCCAGTAGCATCATTCACAGTACTGTTGTAGGCGTGGACCACTGCAGCTACGTGGTTTGCCCTATGTTGCTTTTTCTCCAGAGGCAGCATCCCCAGCATGTTCAGCACGGTATGATTGGATCGTACAGGCTGAGGGTACCCCTGTGTGTGATATGGGGAAGTTATAGATTTCTGTGTAGGCTCTCCTCCTAAGCTCAGTGAGGGGGGGGGGGGGGGGGGATGTTG
>BLSH010180271.1:2172-15421 GCA_018402905.1 Glandirana rugosa
CAGACAATTTTGCTGCGTCACGGCTTAGCGTTTTTCCCGAGGCCAGGATTTCGACCTTTAGGAAGGCCCCGACTTCACCAATTTATACTGTAACCCCTGAAGTATAGAGAACAGTTACAATGGAAGTATAGCGTTGCTGAATCAAATGTTCTTATGTAAATAAATACGGTTATATATTTGGTCCAAACTCCAGATTAGTTTGGAAAGGGCGTGAACTCGTAAGGGAGGGGGTCCGGTTTGGATCTCTATCCGACATGACTCGTGTGTCGTTACTGAAGTATACAAAATGGGACTAACAAACCTTCCTTTACATGGCTCCCCATCCATGGGGCTTTTAGATGGGACTTCAGTCCATGCAGATATCAGACGTTACATAAGACAAGAAAACATATGAAGTCATTGCTGTGTGCTCAGTACAGCCTATCTCTAGGTTTGGCCTGGGGGAGGGAATGCTCAAGTGCGGGAAAGGTTTGATTAGACCTCAAACCTGGTTTATATATTGGCATAAATAAATGTATTCTTGTAAACTAAGTCGTTGCGATATGAAGGTAACATTGACAAGAGATATGAAGTCCCCAATGTCATATTTAACCACTTCAGCCCCGGAAGGATTTCCAGCTTTAGGACCGGAGCCCTTTTTGCGATTCGGCACTGCGTCGTTTTAACAGACAATTGCGCCGTCGTGCGATGTTGTACCCAAACGAAATTTGCATCCTTTTTTTCCCACAAATAGAGCTTTCTTTTGGTGGTATTTGCTCACCGCTGCGTCATTTCTGATCACCGCTATAAACAAAAGAAGAGCGACAATTTTGCAAAAAAAAACAAACATTTTTTTCACCGTTTTTGGCCGATTTATATTCTTCCTCATATTTGCGATAAAAAAAATCGCAATCGGCGTCTATTGATTGGTTTGCGCAAAAGTGGTCGCGTTTACGGATGATGAAAATTCATTTTTGGGTTTTGTTTTTTTTTACTAGTAATGGCGGCGATCTGAGATTTTTAGCGGTACTGCGATATTGGGGCGGACATGTCGGACCATTTTTACACTTTTTTGGGACCATTGGCATTTATACAGTGATCAGTGCTATAAAAATGCACTGATTACTGTGTAAATGCCATTGGCAGTGAAGGGGTTAACCTGCAGGGGGCGCTCTAAGGGTTAACTGTGTTCCCTGGGCGTTCTAACTGTAGTGGGACTGCCCTAGCTGGGGAAGGGAAGTGATCACAGCCCTTCCCCCTCACACAGAACGGAGGTCCGTGTTTACATACACGGACCTCCGTTCCTTCGCTCCGGGGGGGCCATCGCAGGTAGCCGGCGGCAATCGAAGCCGCCGCACCCGCTCCCTGGCCCTCCCCGAACACAGTGAGCGCGCGGGCGCGCTCACTATGCTCGTGAGCGCGGCCGCCGTCATATGACGGCGATTTGCGCTCACGAGCCACCTTGCCGCCGTCAATTGCCGATCGGCGGTCGGCAAGGGGTTAAAAAAATTGTGATTAATGTTTGTTACTTTTTTTTACTAAAAGCACTGAATTTTTCAGGATATATTTGAATGCATTGAGTTTTGTGATGTGTGAGGTTGATTTCAGGATTGGTATCAAATAGTTAAATCAGAATAACTTCTGTTATGTTTTATCAAAGAACCTGAAATTATCAGAACTTGTTGGCATAGATAACGTCTTCTATTGTGTGAGGTTTGGGGGAAATTGGTTAACATCCAACTTCTGTAGGTTAAGCCACATTAAACTTCCAAAAAATCAAGCTTAATGTCACTCATTTGCCTTATGGGAAACCAAAATCCATGAAACGTCCAGGATAGGTTTGTGAAATTCAGAACTTAGGTTGTGTAGAGTTTAAAGGCAATTGATTGTGGTTTAGGCACATTATGGTGGATTAAGTTCTTTTTTGTATGTTAAGCCACTTTAAAGAGGAAATAAACCCAGATTGGGGTTTACTTCCTCAATATAACCCTGTAATGTAGAAGCATAATGGGCCGGTGTGCATCGCATAGTAGCCCATTATGTGCCACTTACCTGGAAACGAAGCCTGCGACATCCAGCGATGTCCCTCGTCCATCTTCTGCCCCTCTGCCTTCCGGGGCCGTGACTCCGGCTCTGTGACCGGCCGGAGTCGCATGACATCACTCCCGCGCATGCATGCGGGAGCCGCCGGTCACGGCACAGGGTCAGTGGAGAAATGGCACGGAGGCCGACATGACGTTGGCACATGCAAAACACTGCATATCTCCTGAATAAAGTTGAGCGAACACCTGGACGTTCGGGTTCGGAGGGTCTGAACGAACTTTGGAAAAAAGTTTGGGTTCGGCACCGAACGTTGCCCAAACGTTATCCCGGACCCCATTGAAGTCAATGGGGACCCGAACTTTTAGGCACATAAATGGCTGTAACAAAGTCCTGGCAAGTGCTAGAGGGCTGCAAAAGGAAGTAAAATGGGGGTTAGAGTAGGGCAAGCGCCCTACAAAAAATTGGGGATAGGGAAAATAAATTAAAATCAAATAAACTAGGAGATGATTTTTGAACAAGAATCTGTCCCTCTAAGCAGAAGCCTCTACCTAGTGCAGTCAGATCGCTCAAAGCAGCAGTATGTGAAATCTGAAATTACTCCCACAATATGATCGTTGTGTACGATCCCACAATCTGATCGTTGTGTACGAACATAATGATCGTTCTGTAATGCAGGGTTTGATCTGCAATCTGTCACTCAAAGCAGCAGTATGTGAAATCTCAAATTTCTGCAATCTGTCCTCAGAGCAACAGCAGTAGTAATCTCAGGATGCAGGATCAGATGTTAAAATGTCTGCAATCTGTCCCTCACAAAAACGCTGGCAGCTTCTTCTCCCTACACTAACCCAAGAGCATGTGACATGCAGCACTGTGACTCCAGCTTATACAGAGGCTGGGTCACATGATGCACTGGCCAATCACAGCCATGCCATTAGTAGGCATGGCTGTGATGGCTTCTAAGGGCAAACCAGTGAAACATTTGTTGATTGGCAGCCCTGCAGCTATCCAACATGCGTGATCAACTGTTCAGTGAAAAAGTGCCAGTGCCAGGAAAAATAAATTGCCCGTGCTGGAACCAAAACTTCTTAAACTTATGTGAATAATCTTCAATCAGTGTCCTCCACCTCTTTTCACCACGTGCAAAAAGGTAAAAATTGGAGGCTCACCAGAAATATGGATACACAACGCCTTTGAGTATATCTGTGGGGAACTCAGCATAGGACCATCACACCCAGAATGTCTGCTTCCAATCCAACACTGCAGGAGCACTCAGGCCAGCTTGTGCATAATTGCAATCACATCCAGGGGATTCCTTCACCAATATATCTCCAAACAGACACCTCCACAAGCTGTAGCTGATCAGCTCACATCGCCATGAGGAGAAAGATCAAAAAGACACCCCTCATAGTGTATCACTTTTTAAAATTTAGCTCGTTTATTCAAACATATATTGCGCTTACATTTAAACAGTTTCAACAGGACATTGTTTGTGCATTAGGTACGCAGGTTACCAAACAGCAGTGGTACGTCCAAATCCTCCTCTCCTCTCGGCGTCCCGGCTGCTGGTGACTCAATCAACCTCAGGTTGCCGTGTGGCCATGCCTCTGACGCGTTTCGTCACTTCCTGACTTGATCACAGGGGATGGCCACACGGCGTTGCAGGCTTACCCTTTATAGTGATCACTGTCCACCAACAGGTGGCGCTCTACACCGAGCGGTTCCAGATTCCCACTCGCAGACAAGCCCAATAGCGTGTCATTATGCCAATAGAAAATCAAGGCATCAATCTCATAATGCGGTGAGAGTGGAGACGCTCAGGGTAGGTGGATAGAAATAACTCATGTCACAGGCTAAAAACCATTAACTCACCGTGACATAAATACCGCAGCTCTATAGCGGCCCAAAGTATTAAAAAGCGCTTTAACATAAAATTGTGTATAAAAGACATGAAGTAATATTCAACTTAAGCATATTATAACATGATAAAACATGATGTGAGACCGTATCAACAGATAAAATATCTAATAAAACATTCCACTCCCCTATAAGACGAAAAAAAATGAATAAAAACATTAATGTAAACACTTTAGTGCAAGTATACCATGAATAGCCTTATCATAGGATCCTAATCTCCTAGATAGCTAATTGTGGCCCCCTAGTGTTAGAAAAATGCCACTACATGGCAACAGACAACTAAAAGCCCTATATATTGGTCTCTAAGATCACGTGAATCCTTATCTTTTATTCATTATAAGGTTATAGCACCCTTCGGTGCCCGGGAGGGGATAAGTGGAGAGAAGAGCAATCAGATAAAATATCCAATAAAACATTCCACTCCCCTATAAGACGAAGAACGTGAATAAAAACATTAATGTAAACACTTTAGTGCAAGTATACCATGAATAGCCTTATCATAGGATTCTAATCTCCTAGATAGCTAATAGTGGCCCCCTAGTGTTAGAAAAATTCCACTGCATGGCAACAGACAACTAAAGTCCTATGTATTAGTCCCTAAAATCACGTGAATCCTTATCTTTTATTTATTATAAGGTTATAGCACCCTTCAGTGCGGGGGAGGGGATATGTAGAGAGGAAAGCAAAAGAAAAACGAAGAAACTGGAGAAAATCAGCTCAAACCTCTCTATCATTGGTTCTGGAAGGAACGTTTTACGGATCCAGAGGGGATTTCACCATCCCTCCATTGCATAGATGCTGAAATAGCAGAAAAATATTTTAAAATATTTTTAAATAATGAAAATATTAATAGTTACTGATAAAACAGTTAAGATCTAATTCTATATTGAGTCCAGCAGGATTAAAAGTTCCCAAAAGGTGTATCCACCGGGTCTCCATTTTGGATATTTCTCTAATCCTATTTGACCCCCTCCAATTGGGGACTAATTTCTCAACTCCCCAAAATTGTAGGCCTGAGGGATCCCTTTTGTGTTTCTCTCTGAAGTGGGCTGACACACTATGGTCCTTGAAGCCTTTGGTGATGTTCATCACATGTTCACCGATTCTAATTTTTAGTGGTCGTTTCGTCCTTCCCACGTACATTAGGTCACAGGGGCATTTTAAAACATAGACAACATGCGTACTGTCGCATGTAATAAATTGGTCTAGGATGTGGTTCCTATTTGTAGTTGTGGACCTAAAGTTCATTCTAGTTCTCACTTCATTGCCCGTGAGGCAGCAAGCCCTGCATTTCCCACATGCCCTAAAGCCTTTCCTAGTTGGCCAAAATTGTAAACCTCCTGTGCTTGTGGGGGGGGTCAAGGACTTTTTTTACTAATTTGTCTCCAAAATTCGATGCTTTTCTATAAATGAAGCCAGGTCGTTCCGGCAAGACTGGACCTAAGATCTTATCACACTTTAAAAGATGCCAGTGTTTATTAAAAATTTCCTCCACCTCACGATACTGGGCATGATAATCCGTTATCATATTCCAATCCCTCTTATTATCCCTATTCGTCTGTTTGGGTTGTCCATTCAACAACGCGTCCCTCAGTTTTTTTAGGATCCGTTGGATTTCTTTATCCAATTGTTGTTCATCATAACCCTTATGTCGGAATTTGTCCTTAATATGTTGTGATTGATCAATGAAGTGCTGATCAGTAGTACAATTCCTCCTTAGACGTGTAAATTGAGCTCTAGGGATATTCTTTAGCCAAGATGGATGGTGTCCACTTGTGATAGACAGATAGCTATTTCTATCTGTTGGCTTGAAATATGTTTTAGTAGCCAAGGCATCACGATCTCTGTAGATAGTCACATCCAGAAAGTTCATTTCTTTAGGGCTGTGATGATAATCCAGTCTGATGTTGTTAGTGTTATTATTCAGTGTACCGATAAATTCTTCCAAAGTGTCTAGCGGGCCCTCCCATATCAGGAATAGGTAATCAATGAACCTGCAGTAGAAACGCAGTTCAGGTCTCTTATTATAGAACGTTTTTTGTCCGTGTTCGGGTCCGAGTGCCGGACACCCGAAAGTTCGGTACGGACCTGAACGTTACAGTCCGGGTTCGCTCAACACTACTCCTGAACCATGCAGGTTTGGGAGATATGCAGGGCACCTACAGGTAAGCCTTATTCTAGGCTTACCTGGAGGTTAAAGTGGTTGTCACAGGTTGCCAACCACTTTAAGCTTCCCAAAAAACAAGCTTAAGGTCATTCATTTTCCTTGAGGGAACCAAAATCCACAAAACTTCCAGAATAGTTTTGGGAAGCTGAAAAGTTAAGTTGTGCAAAGTTTCAGGGCAATAGATTGAGGTTTAGAGTAAAGCCTCATACATACGGTGCGACGGTCATATGAAAAACGATCGTACGACCGCTCATTGTACGATCATCCAACCATTAGTACGTGCGATGGTTGTACAACAGCTGTTGTATGAGCAAACTAGAAAACTTTGGTTGTACCAACAAGCGGTTGTACGACCGTTGTACCGTGTGTACAGAGAAGTTGGTCCAACAAGTTGTATGTGCAAAACACGCATGCTCAGAAGTCAGGAACGGCCGGAATGTCCGCTCCGGGAAACCTGCGCTCCTAATTCACAAATCACATTCATCTGAACTTCCTCTTTATACGCTCGTAACACGTCACAACGTTCGGCTTGTTTGTACGATCGCTTAGTGCATGTCAGTACACGAGATACACGAGGCAACATAAGATTTGGGCCGTTCGGTCGTATGACCGTCGCCCCGTGTGTGCGAGGCTTTAGACACATTATGGCACATGAAGCTATTTTTACATTAACCACTTCAAGACCGAGCCTGCTTTTTGGGTCCGGTGTTTACAAGTTAAAATCATTTTTTTTGCTATAAAATTACTTAGAACCCCCAAACATTATATATATATTTTTTTCTAACACCCTAGAGAATAAAATGGCGGTCATTGTAAAACTTTATGTCACACCGTATTTGCACAGCGGTCTTCCAAGCGTGATTTTTTTTTTTAAATTTCAGTTTTTTGAGTTAAAAAATAAGACAACAGCAAAGTTAGGCCAATTTTTTTTCATATTGTGAAAGACAATATTACGCCGAGTAAATTGATACCCAACATGTCATGCTTCAAAACTGCGTCCGCTGGCGACAAACTTTGCAACTTAAAAATCTCCATTGGCAATGTTTAAGTTAGAGGAGTTCTAGTGCTAGAATTATTGCTCTCGCTCTAACGATTGCGGCGATACCTCACATGTGTGGTTTGAACACGGTTTTCATATGTGGGCGGGACTTATGTATGCGTTCGCTTCTGCGAGCTCGCGGGGACGGAGCGCTATACTTTTTTTTAAATTATGTATTTTACTTTTTATTTTTACACTGTTCTTTTTTTTTTTAAAACGTGATCAATTTTATTCCTATTACAAGAAATGTAAACATTCCTTGTAATAGAAAAAAGCATGACAGGACCTCTTATATATGAGATCTGGGGTCAAAAGAATTAAAATCTCATATTTACACTAACATGCAAAAAAAAAAAAAAAATGGGCCCTTTAAGAGCATTGGGTGGAAGTGATCTTTTGACGTCGCTTCCGCCCTGCCATGTCATGGAGCTGAGTGAACGGCTTCAGCATTCACTCGGCTCACGGACACTGAGGGGAGAGGAACCGATCATCTCTGCCACTGTCGGTGGGTCCGGTAAGTGGAGGAGATGACCAGAAACCGGCGGGGGGGCACATCTCCCGCCGCTGATAAAAGTGATCTCGTGGCGAATCCGCAGCTGAGACCACTTTTATCGTGTGCAGAATCGCCTGCTGAAAGAAAAGATGTCTGTATGGTGCCTGCAGCTGCACCCATCATTCAGATATCACCACTCAAAGTCAGGGACGTCACATGACGTGACTTTGCGGGAAGTTGTTCAACTCTTCAGTCACATTACGTTTTAGGATTATAAAAAAAGTGGTTACATCTGATTATTTTTTGCCATGTTTTATCAAACAACCTGAAATGTTCACAATAATATGGATACCGAAAGAACAAACCCCCATTGGGACTTTAAAGGGAAACCAACTCATTCAGAGCAAAAAACATACTAAAATAAAACAATAAATGTTTATTGGTACATTAACCCCTTCCATACAGGACACTTACACCCCCTTCCTTCCCAGACCAATTTTCAGCTTTCAGCGCTCTCACACTTTGAATGACAATTACTCAGTCAGGCTACACTGTACCCAAACAACATTTTTATAATTTTTTTCTCACAAATAGAGCTTTCTTTTGGTGGTATATAATCACTGCTGGGTTTTTTATTTTGTTCAATATAAGAGAAAAAGTAACGAAAATTTTGAAAAAAAAAACACTTTTTTTTAGTTTGTTTTGAAAAATGTTACAAAAAAGTCATTTTTCTTCATAAATTTTGGCCAAAATTTAAACTGCTACATATCTTTGGTAAAAATAACCCAAATTAGTGTATATTATTTATTCTCTGTGAAAGTTATAGAGTCTACAAGCTATGGTGCAAATCATTAACAATTGATCACACCTGATGTACCGACAGCCTATCTACTTTCTTGAGACCCTAACAAGCCAGGAAAGTACAAATAACCCCCCAAATTACCCCTTTTTGGAAAGTAGACATTCCAAGGTATTTCGTAAGAGGCATGGTTAGTTTTTTGAAGTTGTAATTTTTTTCCCACAATTCTTTGCAAAATGAAGATTTATTTTTTTTACACACATTTGTTATAACAACACATTATTTCTCACTCACAAAATACATTCTGCTACTCCTCCTGAGTATGGCGATACCACATGTGTGAGACTTTTACACAGTCTGGCCACATACAAAGGCCCAACATTGAAGTAGCACCTTCAGGCATTCTATGAGCATAAATTACACATCTCATTTCTCAGCCACCTATTACAATTTTGAAGGCCCTGGAGCACCAGGACAATGGAATTGCCCACAAACTGACCCCATTTTGAAAAGCAAACACCACAATGTTTAATCTATGAGGCATAATGAGTCTTTTGAACGGTTCATTTTTTTCCAGAAGATTTTGGAAAATGTGGGAAAAAAGTGAAAATTCATTTTTTTTAACACAAAGTTGTCCATTTATAAGATATTTCCAACACATAGCATGTACATCGCACAAATGACACCCCAAAACACATTTTGCTACTCCTCCTGAGTATGGCGATACCACATGTGTGAGACCTTTACACAGCCTGGCCACATACAAAGGCCTAACATTGAAGTAGCACCTTTAGGCATTCTACGAGCATAAATTACACATCTCATTTCTCAACCACCTATTACACTTTTGAAGGCCCTGGAGCACCAGGACAATGGAATTGCCCACAAACTGACCCCCTTTTGGAAAGCAAACACCCTAACGTATGATCTATGAGGCATAATGAGTCTTTTGAATGGTTCATTTTTTTCCAGAAGTTTTTGGAAAATGTGGAAAAAAAATGAAAAATCTTTTTTTTAACACAAAGCTGTCCATTTATAAGATATTTCCAACACATAGCATGCACATAGCTAAAATGACACCCCAAAACACATTCTGCTACTTCTCCTGAGTATGGCGGTACCACATGTGTGAGACTTTTACACAGACTAGCCACATACAAAGGCCCAACATCCAAGTAGCACCTCCAGGTGTTCTAGGGACATAAATTACACACATAAATTCCTGCCAACCTCTTACATTGTTGAAAGTTCTTCATATTACTAACATATAGCATGTACAGTACATACAAGTTACAAACCAAAATACATTCTGCTGAGCAAAGGGTAAAGAAAAGATTACCTGTGGTTTAGTAGTGCAGGGGCCCACAGAGGAGAGCATAGGTCCAAGCAGCAGGCAGGAACATGGACAGCGACAGCAAAACAGACAGCAGGCAGCAATACTGTCCATAGTCAGTACAGGTAGAGATATTAGCAGCACAGCCAAAGCATTAGTCCAGGTAGCAGGCAGGGATGTGGCCGGCAGCAGTGAAAGGATCGTCCATGCAGCAGGCAGGAATACTGTCCATAGTACAGGCAGCAGGCAGAGAAATGTTCAGTACAGCCAAAGTATTGGTCCAGGCAGCAGGCACATGGTCCATAAAAAGTCCTGGGTCAGTGCAGGCAGAGATGTAGTCAGTACAGCCAAAGTATTTGTCCAAGCAGCAGGCAGGACCATCAAGCTTAGGACCTCAGGAAAGAATGGGGATGGGGGACAGGGGTAGAGGCTTCTCCCACCCAATCGCTTTGAAGCCTCTGGACACCAGACCCTGTTCTGGAAATTACAAAACAAAGAAAAAAACAATAACTGTTTTTCTCAAATCAGAACATCATTCTGGAGTCCCTCACATATGTGAGACCCCTGTGTAGCAGGGTGAAAGATCAGTCCAAGGGGCAGGCAAAAACATGGTCAACATTCCAAGGTCAGTGCAGGTAAAAGGCAGAAATAGACGGTAGGCAGAGGCATAGTCGATACAATCCAAGGTCAGTTCACGTGAAAGGCAGAAATATGGCGGATAAACAATGCAGACGGCAGGCAGAGGCATAGTCAATAAACAGGCCAGGTTCAGTTCACATGGAAGGCAGTGGCATGGTTGGTTGAGGCAACAGGAATTTGAAAATGGGGAAATGGCAGTCTACTTGAAATATGGGGTAATAATTTACAAGGGTATGATAGCGTTGGAAGCATTCTCCTTTGCAAAGGCCAGGTTGCGAGGGACATTGGGGACAATGGAAACTAGTGTCTCTCCTAACTCCTCTTTTGCTGCACACCCAACATTTTATTTGGTGTCGCCTTCTGTTTGCCGATGGTGGAATCTTTTCAGAAAAATGACGCTCATGCAGTCTGCTGACACCATCGGAGCGAAGGCTTTCTGGGGGGATCCTTGTGGATATAGCAGGGCAGTGATGACATCTTCAATACATTTTAGGAAGGTGTTGGATACTTGGTGTTGGATCGATTTTTGATAAGTGATAAATGAGTTGTACATGGCCAAATGAAAGAGGTAAATAGCAACTTTTTTGTACCAGAAGAGGGACTTTCTTGTGGATAGGTAGGGCTGCAATATCTGATCATTTAAATCCACCCCCCCATAAATTTATTGTATTCGTTGATACAGCAAGGCTTTTGAACTGGTCCGCGTCTTCTGGGAACTTCCACCGAGGTGTCATCGTGGATGGTTGAAATGACGTATACATCCTTCTTATCCCTCCACTTCATGGCCAACACTTCCTCGTTCCTCAGGCTTTCCAATTCCCCCCTTTGTAGCCTTGTGGTGAGAAGACGCTGTGGGAAGCCCTTCCTGTTTTTCCTTGCTGTACCACAGGCCAAAGTTTTATTTAGGTAAATGTGGCGTAAAAGGGGCAAACTAGTGTAGTAGTTGTCCATATAAATGTGATACCCCTTCTGGAAGAGTGGGAATGCCAACTGCCAGACAATTCTCCCGCTTGTTCCCATGTATAGTGGACACTCAGGGGGCTGGAGCTGGGAATCTTTGCCTTCGTACACACAAAAGGCATGGACATAACCGGTGGAGCCTTCACAAAGCTTGTTGAGCTTCTAACCGTATCTGGCCCTCTTACTTGGGATATACTGTTTGATTCCTAGCTAGCCTGTGAAATGGACCAGGGATTCGTCCACAGATATGTTTTTGTCAGGCACGTAAAGCTCGGCAAACCTTTTGGACAAATAATCAATAAGGGGGCGAATTTTACATAACTTGTCAAAGTCGGGATGATTTCGGGGGGGCACTGCGTATTGTCACTAAAATGCAGGAAGCGCATTATAATTTGATAGCGGGACCTGCTCATGACACTTGAAAAAACTGGATGATGGATGGGGTGGGTAGACCACATACGTGTGCAATTCGTTCTTGTTTGTAAGCCCCATGTTAAGTGTCAGGCCTAAAAGTACTTTAAACTCCTCCATGGTTACGGGTCTCCATTCGAAAGGGCGGGCATAACTTGAGTTGGGGTTGTTTGCTATAAATTGACAAGCAAAAAGATTGGTTTGGTCCACAATGTTTTGGACCAACTCGTCAGAGAACAATAAATTAAAAAAATCTATTTCGGAGAAGTCATCTGTGTTGACTTGAACACCTGGCTGTCCTGTGAAAGGGGGGATTGTGGCTGACCCTGTGGTAGAAGGCAACCACAATGGGTTTGCCAAGGCCTCCGGGAGCTGGGATTGGGCCCTAATTCTTTGGCGTAAAATGGCAGCGCTTGTACTGGGCATTTCCTCCTGGGATCTAACTCCGTTGGCATTTGCCGATTTGGCATTGGGGTGTCTGGCGTTGCTGGTTGCTGCCTGGTCTTCAGTCCTTCTTTTAGGAATTTTTGAAAGATCGTTTGATATCTAGCCATTACTGCGGGACTAAGTCAGCCTCCCGGGGTCGGCGGGGCACCTCACCCTGCGGGAACTGTCCTAGATGCCCATGGGTAATGGACACCTCTAAGTGTGTCCTGCCCAATGGTGAGCAATTCTTTCCAGGCTTCTTAGCCAATTGCCATACCACGGGTGTAATCTATTTGATGATTTGTCAATGTTGGGCCTTTTATGTTGGAAAGACTATCAGAGAGCTGCAACAGCGTATTGGAGATCATGTCTATTATGCCACCAATGGCAAACTCACCACCATTGGCCGACATATTGGCCTTCACCACAGATATGATCCATACGCTGTGCAATTCCTGGTATTAGAAAATGTACCTCTGGACATTAGAGGGGGGGGGGGGCTGTGATAAAACTCTATTGCAACGAGAGGCCTTGTGGATTGAGCGTCTCAATGTGACTATTCCTCCTGGCCTAAATGAGGTTAACTCTTATAAATCGTTCCTTTGATGTAGCTTGGGCTCTCCTTAATTAATTTGGACCATATGTTTATGGTCCCTGGTCCCTGACTTCTCGCACTTGTTCGTGGTATCCTTTGTCTGCTGTTGATTTTTACCATCAACATCCGATTCAATATTTCTGCCTAGCAATGTTGGGCAATTTAATCTGTCTCACACTGCTCTGCCTGTCCATTCTAATCTGTGGTTCGCCTGTGGGTTATTTTGTGGAATTATATGTACAACAATTCCCTTTAAATAGTCACACTTGTCTGTATAGCATATTTCACAGTGTTGATATAATTATTTTATATCTAATATGCTGTTTGTCATCAATTCATGTTTACCTGTATAGATAAATTGTACAAATGAACGCTTGTCTATTTTCTCCACCAGGTGGCGCTTGTGTCGGCACTGCTCCTGTCGGCAGAGATGTAGCAATCCTGAAGCTAG
>BLSH010180278.1:9475-28151 GCA_018402905.1 Glandirana rugosa
TTACCGAAATGGTCGCGACAGGGACCGACGGGTGTGTAGTTAGCGACTGGGGGGGTGGTGGGTCGAGGGTTCGAAACGGTACGGGACGACTTTGTACGGATTCCGATGAAAGTGTGACTCGCCGTCGGTGCCAGCGCCATGTTGGGGCGATCAAAATCGCCTCAGAATGGTCTCTATCCCAAGGTGATACGCCCGCCCTCGTGCCTACCTACCGCCTCGTGCCTACGTACCCACTTGTGCCTACGTACCCACTTGTGCCTACTCCGACATACCCACTCGTGCCTACTCCATCATGCTCACCCATGCAGCCTCATCCGTGCTCACCCATACAGCCTCATCCGTGTTCACCCATGCATCCGTGTTCACCCATGCATCCGTGCTCCGCCATCCATCCGTGCTCCCGCCCGCATAGTGGAACCCTATCTCTGGTAAGACTCCGCTAAAACTAGCGGGGTTGTACCGCGACCGTGGCTGCCGCTCAGTGTGAAAGTAGCCTTAGGCATGTTTCAGCAGGGCATGGCAAAGCTTGGGAGCTGGGTGGTGGGGGGGTCAGCGATTGATGTGTGGGCAGCCAGGGACAGCGCTGGTAAAGCCATTTCATACGCTACTAGTATAAAACTGACTAGAGAACTGTGTATTCAATACTGGGAAGAGATGTGTTTGTCCTGGGGGTAGGATACTTTTGAGATGTGACATGATCTGTGTACTGACACACCCTAAACATAACCCTTGTCTACTCAGAGAAAAGTAATGATAAACGTTATTGCTACAGAGAGGAGCGGCAGAGACTGCTGCTGAACTAAGCCTTACTCACTGCTGAACCTCCAGACTAAAGCCGACAGGAATTCCGGACAGGATTTTTTGTTTGACGACCGATCGTCCGAAATTCTTACCGTTAGTATGCTCCTTTCGACAGCGGATTTTGATTTATTTTAAGACAGAAGCTGGTTGTGCACTCTATAAATTTTTTTTTTTTCGTATGACAACTCAACGTCCGATTTTCGTATCATTTGTGTGGTTTTCACACGAAAAAAAACGCACGATCACGACTACACATGCTCAGAAACAGAAAAATACATACAAAACTATTCAACACATTACTTCTGACGTTGAATTCAGTCATACGAGAATTTTCGTATTGTTAGTACACTCTTCACTTTCAACATGAGACAAGCATCCAACAAAAAACGAACGTCATCCAAAATTTGCATCGTGTGTACGAGGGTTATGTGTCTGGTTTCAGTGTGCAAAGTCTATGAAGAGGACTGTTTAACCACTTAACGACCGCCGTCACCTGATGTCGGCTGCGAGATCGAGCATTGTGGCCTCACGCGCTCACTGTTTATCAGGGGAGTCAGGGAGCGGTTAGGGCGGACTCGATGTCCGTGTATGTAAACACACAGATCTCCATTCTGACAGGGGAGAAGGAGAGTGTATGTTCCCTTTATACGGGAGCTGCGATCACTCTCCTCCCCCAGTCAGCCCAGCCCCCACACAGTTAGTAACACATACCAGGGAACACAGTTAACCACTTGATCACCCCCTAGTGTTAACCCCTTCCCTGCCAGTGACATTTACACAGTAATCTGTGCATTTTCATAGCACTGATCGCTGTATAAATGCCAAAGGTCCTAAAAAAAAGTGTCAAAAGTGTCCGATATGTCTGCTGCAATATTGCAGTCCCACTAAAAAACGCAGACCGCCGCCATTACTAGTAAAGAAAATAAATAAAATCCACATAAATTAATTCTCATTGTTCGTAAATGCGGCAACTTTTGCGCAAAACATTCAATGCCAATTGAGATTTTTCTTTTACCAAAAATTTTATCAAAAATGTGAGGAAGAATCTATATCGTTACTGCACTCACCACCTCTTTCTAACTCTATGCTCACATGATAACAAAACCAGGATGCTCAAGCACATCCCCTCATATAAATCATATTCCCATATTACTTCCCTTTCTCTTCTGCTTCTCCTAGCCTCTGGAGATATTCCCCCAAACCCTGGGCCTCTCTCATTTAACCACACACATCACCACCACCCCACACCCTCTGGCAGTAGTCGCAATCCACGCAATATAATCTCCATCCCCCTCCTTCCCAAAACCACCCTCCCCTTACGCTGTGCCCTCTGGAACGCCCGCTCTGTCTGCAACAAGCTCACTGCTGTTCATGACCTATTTCTCACTAATTCCTTTCATCTGCTTGCTATCACCGAAACCTGGCTCCACTAATGCGATTCTCCTTCTCCTTCTTCCCTCTCCCATGGTGGCCTTCTCTGGACTCACTCCCCTAGGCCTAATGGACGCAAGGGAGGTGCAGTGGGATTCCTCTTATCCCCACAGAGCACCTTTTCAGGTTCTTCACTCTCCTCCCTCTCCGTCACTCTCATCATTTGAAGCCCACTGTATACGTCTATTCTCTCCAACCTCCCTAAGAATTGCTGTGATCTACCGGCCTCCTGGACCGCTGTCAACTTTCCTTGATGAATTTTCTGCCTGGCTACCCTACTTTCTATCTTCTGAAATTCCCACAATCCTTCTTGGGGACTTCAACATCCCAGTTAACATGAACACTATTGCTACTTCTAAATTTCTTAGTCTCATTTGACCTGAACCAATGGGTACAGGCTCCTACTCACACTTATGGGAACACCCTCGACCTTGTCCTCTCCTATCTATGCACTCCATGCAACTTCTCCAACAATCCTTTTCCCCTCTCTGACCACCACCTTATTGGATTCTTTCTCTCCCTGCCTTGCACCACCTTCCCCTCCAATCGCCTAACCGTTACCCGTAGAAACCTTCGCCAACTCAACACTTCTCTCCTCTATTCTGCTACTGACCACCTCTATGAAAAAATCTCACCCCTGTCCTGCCCCAACCAAGCCACTGCCATCTACAATAAATCCGTGTCCTCCACCCTGGACAAGCTTGCTCCCTTCACCACACACAAAATCAGGCCTCGACCCCTGCAACCCTGGCAAACAAACGACACCCGGAACCTCAAAAAGCATAGCCGCGCCCTTGAGCGTCTGTGGCACAAGACTAAGTCCCTCAAAGACTTCAACCAATACAAAACTGCCCTCCATAAATACAATTCTCGCCTCCACACTGCCAAGCAGACCTATTTTACCACTCTTATTAACACCTTCTCATCCAGTCCCCTTCAACTCTTCTCTATCTTTAACTCCCTACTTCGTCCTCCACCGCTTCCGCCCACTAACAAACTCACTGCCCAGGAGGTTGCTAACCACTTCAAAAGCAAGATTGACACAATCCGTGGCGAAATCTCCACTCTACAGGCATCCTCCCCAGTTGACACCCCATGTCAACAAGCACAATCGACACTGTCCTTATTCAATCCTGCTTCTATAAACGAGGTTGCTAAACTCCTTTCTAATGCCCACCTAACCACCTGTCCACTGGACCCTATTCCCTCTCAAATACTACGCTCACCCACTGACTCTATCCTGCACTCTCTAACTCACATCTTCAATCTCTCCCTCTCTTCTGGCATCTTCCCCAACGCTGTAAAACATGCATTGGTCACCCCCATACTCAAAAAGCCATCCCTGGACCCTACCGATCTAAACAATCTGCGCCCTATCTCCTTGTTCCCCTTTTCTTCCAAACTCCTAGAACGCCTGGTCTACAACCAACTGAGTGACCACCTTGTTAAGAATAACCTACTGGACCCCCTTCAATCTGGATTTCGCCCTCAACATTCCACAGAAACTGCCCTTCTTAAACTCACAAATGACCTACTAACTGCAAAAATCAATGGACACTTCTCTATACTCCTACTCCTGGATCTTTCGGCTGCCTTTGATACTGTCGACCACCCCCTCCTCCTCAAAAAAACTTTACTCCCTTGGTCTTCGTGATTGTGCTATTCAGTGGCTCTCGTCCTACCTATCCCATTGCACTTTCAGCGTAACCTACAATTCTACCTCCTCCTCTCCTCTTCCCTTCTCTGTTGGGGTCCCCCAAGGTTCCGTTCTTGGACCCCTCTTATTTTCAATATACACCTCTTCCCTGGGTCGGCTGATCAATATCATTTCTACACTGACGATACACAAATCTACCTCTCCACCCCCCAACTCACCCCATCAGTCTCCTCACGTATCACTAGCTTATTAACAGACATATCTGCCTGGGTGTCCCACCACTTTCTTAAACTCAACTTGTCCAAACATAGAAACAAAATATACTTCTGGGATAGGACACCCTCCCAGAAATAGAGAAAGAGATGGGACTTTGCTGGTACTGAATACTCCCAGTCAATGGAGAAGATGTGAAATAACTCAGATGACTGGCTGATGAATACAGGAAGATGAAGGATACGTGTCTCTTTTCCCTACACGTTTTGCCTGTTGTGGCTTCCTCAGGGGAAACATAGATAGAGACCCACAAGGGTATACATATCCTAAATAGATAGAAAGTAGTCCGGTAAAAAATAGAAATATACAGTGTAACATATACTAAATAAGCAATATCCGGTTTCCAGGGTAAATATTCAAATTATTCAAGTCTGATCATTGTATCGATTTAACAAACACTCTATCCGACCAACAGTCAGGTGGGATAGAGAGTGGGGAAAAAAAGTATATGTATTCATATTGCATGTATAGAATCTAATAACAAAAGTTAAAAATACCTTGGAACTTGAAATTGAGAGAAAACACTCCATGTGATAGTATGACCTGCCCGTTTTACTCCTGATATTGTGTAAACATAGAGAAAATGTATCACAGTTGCCGTTTGTACGGCTTGTCCATGCCTCAAACTTAAGAGGGAGGTAGAAATAAAGAAGAGATCTGGTCCTTATGGAATTGACCGGAGTATGTCCTGTAAGGTGCATCCAGGCAGAGCCGTGCAACTACACATTGATGCACTAGAAAGGAGGATGGTACGACTAGCCACAGACAGCATCTGATGGTCATAGAGGGAATAAAATAAATATTTTATATCTATACATAAAGACAGAAAAAGAAAAGCGTAATAAGGAATAAGATGATGCAAACACCAAATTAATGCCACATACCCATACTGGAGAGAAACGTGTAGGTATGGTCTGGGGTAGAGTGTCCAAAATATTAAGTTGAAGTAGAACACTACAATCGCTGCAGTATGACGCTGAGGATGGAAGTGCCTGAGGGGAAAACAAAGGCTGATAGAGGTGTAGCTAAAAGCAGCCCATTCGTCAAGTTTTCCCCTATCTATCAGGTAACTGTTTGAAAAAACAATCTTATCCTCATAAAAGCCAACAATTAAAACTGCACGGGAGATCCTCTAGGTAAGCAAAGATTACCTTAATTGACATGGAAGTAGGTTGTCTCCTCACATCTAATGGCGTCAGTGCTGTTTGCAGTCCGCGTTTGATTTAAATAGTGTGGTTTCTTGGCGCCAAAACAGGGAGCTGGGCGCACCGGAAGTGACTAACAGGAGACCCGCATCGACATCCGGGTGCCCTAAGATCATCACCACAGGTCCTTTCGAGGACTAGAAATCCCCCTGTAGGCATATTCCCATATATGCGCCGGACACATACTTCCGGTACACCAGAGACGGCACTTAACCCATACCGCCAACCCAACATAACACATTGTCAGCATTGGCGCAGGGGTCCCGCATTTGCCGCCGTAGGTAGTGAATCTCATCTCTTCCATAAGACCAGTACATCGGGCGTTATTAGGTGGTCCCCGTAAACCCCTATTATCCAATGGGAAGAGGTCACATCAAGAACGTGGGACACCAAGTGGCGGGACGGTGGAGGCTAGGAGAAGGTCCTGCTGGAAAACCAGATGGATACTCTCTAGCTCCCCTCGCTGGGAAAAAACAAAAAAAAACAAAAAAAAAAAAAAAAAACCCCAGAGAAAGGGGAGGGTAAACCTAACCCGAATAAGGACTGCTCTATATATGTGCCCCCCCGTCCCACCACGGTTATCAGTAGTAAAAAACCTCACTATGTATATCCTTATTTGAGAAAAGTTCTCTCCACTTTGTTAGTGAAGATCCTAAATCAGATATGAATACGCACCCCCTCATCATCTATTCCTACAAAACACAGACCGAGGAGAAGAAAAAGCGTGTGTGTGTAGAGAGGCCCAAGGTGACATAGCAAAAACTCCCTGAAGAAGTCATCCAGGGGTGCTAAGTATACTTGGAACTCTAGAAGCTGAAGGTACTGATAACCAATAACTGCCATGCATATATTATGCACATCGTTGAACGGCAAACCTCATAGCACCCCCAGGACATCACCAGAAACCTCCAGAATAAGGAGCAGATAATATAGACTAACAGGAGAGCAGAGAGGGCCAGCATATACATGGAGTGTTTTTGAAAATACATCCTATGTCACATAGATATATTGCTTTGCACCGTAAGATGCATATAGTTACTGGTAGAAGACGTAGCATACTGTAGTTTAAAGAAAAGGCTTAAAACTCATGTTTTCATTGAGGCCAGGTGCTTTGGTAGCCTCTAATTGGAAAATCCATTTTGTTTCCAATTGTAAGAGGCGTTTGTCGATGCTTCCTCCACGAGGGGGGGCTTCGACATGTTCCAATGCAAAGAATTTGATTTGATCCAAATCATAGTTGTGATACAGGCCGACATGGCGACTAATGGCAGATTCTAGTTTACCATTAGAGACTTCGTATACGTAATCTCGAATTCTATTGAAAAAGGGGCGTTTCGTCTTGCCTATATAGAAGGCCCGACAGCGGCATTCCATATAGTAGACCACCCCTATAGTTTTACAATCCACCAGGTATTTGGGGGTCCAGCGAGTACCATCTGGAAGGAGTACATTTTTAGCCTGCCATACCCAGTTGCAGAAGTTGCAATTTCCGCATTTTTTGGTACTTCTTCGAGGTTTAGCCCAAGGTAGCAATTCCTTAGGAGTAGCCAGGTGGCTATGGGTCAAATGATCTCGGAGATTTTTGGCCCGCCTAAATGTAACCATAGGTTTGGGAGGCACATGTTTACTCACCACCGGATCATCAAGAAGAAGGTGCCAATGCTGTTCCAAAATATTCCTAATTTGGTTTGACTCAGTTGTAAACTGGGTGATGATACGTGTGGGTCCTTGTTCACTGCTTTTAGGGCGAGAGAAAAGCAGGGACTCACGGGATCTGTTTTTGGTTTTATTGAATGCTTTCTTCAAGCATTTGTGGCTGCATCCCCTTTTAAGTAATCGTTGTCGTAAGGATTCAGCTTGTCTGAGAAAAACCTGGTGGTCACTGCAGTTGCGTTTTAGACGTAAATATTGTCCATAAGGGATACTATTTTTGAGAAATTGTGGATGTGAGCTTTTTGCGTGTAAGATGGTATTAGCCGCTGTGGACTTACGATATAAATCTGTACTAATCCTGCCCTCAGGATCCTTATGGATCTGAACATCCAAAAAGGTCACCGTAGCAAGATCGCATTGCATTGTGAATTTTAAATTGAATGTATTGGTATTGAGCCAAAGCATGAACTTATTGAGTAATGTCCTGGATCCTGTCCAGATCGTGAGTACATCATTGATATACCTGTGCCATGTGAGTACATGGCACAGGTATATCGAGGAAGACTCATTGAAAAAGATAGAGCATTCCCACCTCCCCAGGTACAGGTTCGCATACGATGGGGCACAGCGTGTCCCCATCGCTACTCCCTGCACCTGGAGGTAGTTTTTTCCCACTCTCTATCCCACCTGACTGTTGGTCGGATAGAGTGTTTGTTAAATCGATACAATGATCAGACTTGAATAATTTGAATATTTACCCCGGAAACGGGATATTGCTTATTTAGTATATGTTACACTGTATATTTCTATTTTTTACCGGACTACTTTCTATCTATTTAGGATATGTATACCCTTGTGGGTCTCTACCTATGTTTCCCCTGAGGAAGCCACAACAGGCGAAACGCGTAGGGAAAAGAGACACATATCCTTCATCTTCCTGTATTCATCAGCCAGTCATCTGAGTTATTTCACATCTTCTCCATTGACTGGGAGTATTTAGACCTATTGGGTCATGTTTCATTTGTTCGGTTTTCATGATTTATGTATATATTTTTTTGTCCTCTTCGCCTATTTATAGGTGATTTTATGATGTATATGTAACTATTTGATTAAACTTTGTTATAAATATAGATTTTCTGTGTGTGTGTCTGATCATTCAGAGAGGGTTGATTCAGTACCAGCAAAGTCCCATCTCTTTCTCTATTTCTGGGAGGGTGTCCTATCCCAGAAGTATATTTTGTTTCTATGTTTGCATAGGGATGTGGTACTGACATAGGCAGTGGCTGATACTATCTGTTTTTTTTCTCAACTTGTCCAAAACTGAACTCATAATATTTCCTCCCCCACGTTCCAGTTCCCCCAACTTCTCTGTCAAGAGCAATGGCACAACCATCCACCCATCGCCACATGTCAGGGTGCTTGGTGTTATCCTGGACTCTGAACTCTCCTTTTGGCCCCACATACAATCACTTTCTAAGGCTTGCCGTCTCAATCTCCACAACATCTCTAAAATACGTCCCTTCCTAACCAATGAAACCACAAAGCTCCTGATTCACTCCCTGGTCATCTCTCGTCTTGACTACTGCAACTCCCTCCTCACTGGTCTACCTTTAAATAGACTAGCCCCTCTCCAGTCCATCATGAATGCCGCTGCCAGACTCATCCACCTTACAAACCGCTCAACGTCTGCCACCCCCCTCTGCCAATCCCTTCATTGGCTGCCACTCGCCCAAGGAATTAAATTTAAAATACTAACAATCAGCTACAAAGCCATCCACAACTCTGCTCCCAGCTACATCACCAACCTTGTCTCAAAATACCAACCTAACCGTCCTCTTCGCTCCTTCCAAGACCTCCTGCTCTCCAGCTCCCTCATCGCCTCCTCTCATACTCTCCTCCAGGACTTCTCCAGAGCCTCTCCCATCCTCTGGAACTCCCTACCCCAATCGGTCAGAATGTCCCCAAATCTATCCACCTTCAAGCGATCCCTGAAGACTTTTCTCTTCAGGGAAGCCTATCCTGCCACCACCTAATAACTACACTCCTTTTTTCTCAATCAGCTCATCCCCCGCAGTTTACTGCCCTTTTGTATCACTTAACCCTCCCTCCTAGATTGTAAGCTCTAACGAGCAGGGTCCTCTGATTCCTCCTGTATTGAATTGTATTGTAATTGTACTGTCTGCCCTAATATTGTAAAGTGATGCGCAAACTGTCGGCGCTATATAAATCCTATATAATAATAATAATCGCCCAAAACTGATGAATAATTTTAATTTTTTTGGGATATGTATTCTAGCAAAAAGTAAGAAATATATATTTTTTTTTGCAAAATTGTCGCTCTTTGTTTATAGCGGTGATCAGAAATGATGCAGAGGGGATCAAATACCACCAAAAGAAAGCTCTATTTGTGGGAAAAAAAGGACGCAAATTTTGTTTGGGTACAAGGTCGCACGACCGCTCATTTGTCAGTTTAAGCGATGCAGTGCCGAATCACAAAAAGTTCTCTGGTCCTAAAGTGGGAAATCCGGGGCTGAAGTGGTTAATATGCAGTTTGTGTGGTGGGAGTGTGTGACTGTAGACTAAAGGGCCATACACACAATACGAAAATCGGAAGTAAAATGTTTTCCGATGAACGATCTGCTGGTTTTCGAATTGTTAGTATGATGCTTTCGACAGCTGATTCTGTTTTTTGTCCGACAAAAGCAGGATGTGCAGACTATAGAATTTTTGTCGTTCATGGACTCAACGTCTGATTTTCGTTCAATTAGTACGGTTTTCGTCTGAAAAAGATCATATGAGCAAAACTATGCATGCTCAGAAATGTAAAAATACATACAAAACTATTCAACACTTTACGTCACTTCTGAAGATGTATTCTGTCATATGAGAATTTTTGTATGGTTAGTAACCTCTTCACCTTTGACATGAGACTAGCATGCAACAAAAAATGGACAAACAGTCGCCTGAAAATCTGAGCGTGTGTAGGAGGCTTTAGTCCCCGTTCACGCCAGCGCGACTCGACAATGGAACTGTTCAACTTGGTGCAACGCCTATTTTGTGGTGCTGCACCAATTTGGAAAAAGTAGTTCCTGCACTACTCTTGGCAATTTCTGGTGTGACTTGCATTATACGTCTATACATGAAGTCGCACAGATATCAGCCAAGTCCCACCTGAAATTGCACTGACATGTGGCTTTGAAATTGTGCAATTTCAAGTGAAGTCGCATGTTTTCAAAGTCGTATTCGGTGTGAACCAGGGCTAAAGGCTGATGCACACAGAACGGACAGATGCCGGAGATGTAAACCTCAGCTGCCTGCTCCAGCTGTGGTATGGGACAGTGTGGTGTGCGAATCAGCACATCACACAGCTCCTTTATTTTTTTTCCACTGAACTTTATTTGACGTGTACAAAAGTACACGTCATTCATGTCACTGCACAGTGCTGCTGCACGGTCCAATAAAATGCAGCATGTCTGCATTTTATTGCAGCTCCAGGCTGTGTTGCAGTGTGAATAGGACACACAGAAAACAATTGTTTTTTGTGTGTGCTTCGCCAGTCACCGCACATGTGAATAAAACCTACCGCCTCGTGCACGTGGACATTTTCCCACGCCCATGGAGCCACAGGTGGGGCGTACAAGTCAGCCATAGAAGTGAATGGCTGTACACTCCTTTTTTAATCTTGTAAATACTGATGCATCTGTGTGTTGGGATTTACCCTCACATGCGTGTGCGAAATAGTTTCTGAACGCAGGGGTGTCGTTTATGGGAAAATACACTGTAATTATGTAGACAGTCAAAGCCAAATGCACAGAAGCATCAGCATTTACTGGAGTACAGGGATGTACAGCCATTCCAATGTATGCTGGAAATATAGGGAAAGGTCAGTGTGTGCGTGGCTGAGTGCTGAAGGAGGAAAAAGACTTTCTATTCAGATCAATGACATCTCAGGGAAACTGCAAATATATGCTGCTCCCAGGGGTGGGGTAGTGCTAAGAAATGAAACCGAAACAAATTCTAATACAAAAGAGAAGGAACAGATAGTTTCACATTAGTTAGTCAGTGTGAGCTCAGACCAACCTGACGTACAGCTGATTTATTTTTCACTTTAATGGCATGCCCTAATCAAAGTGAGGATTAAAAGGTAAGTGACCAATTATGCTGCTTTATTGTATAGTAAATTGTAAGTATGCTTTTAATGTGCTTTCTGTTATGTAAGCTAGTGAAGGCATAGTAAGCCACCAGCATTTTCACAATGCAGCAGAGGGCCAAGTGTATATTTATAAAAGGGCAATCAAACTTTTAGGCCCCTTTCACACGAGCGGAGCCCGTTTTGATGGGCTCCGCTGCTCAGCGGGGATCCATATGTTTAGCCCCGCTGAGCCGGCGGATGACAGGACCATCACTGCACTCAGTGCAGAGACTGACCTGTCAGAGCTCCATTCTCCTATATGGAGAATCAGATGAACACGGACCGTCTGTCCATGTTCAACCGATCCGATCCGCCAGACGGATGGAAAATAGGGTTTCCATCCGTCTGTTTTTGGTGGATCGGAGCAGATCGGGTGTCAGCGGACATGTCACCGGTGACATCCGTCGCTCCATAGAGGACAATGGAGCGTCCGTTCGGGTCCGCCTGAAAACTGACAGGCGGACCCGAACCATCCGCCCGTGTGAAAGGACCCTTATAGAAATAAGAATGCTTATGTTTCTCTTTGCAAGGTCTGTCCATCTCTTCTTCTCAATTCCTGTTTTTGTTCTGATGTATCGACATAAAAATGTTCTCTTGAACTATCAAAAGTATATTACAGCACTAATGCTGGCCATACACTATACAAAATCAGTCATTTGGACAGTTCGTTCGTTTTTCGGCCAGTTAATGGCCAGTTAATGGGCACAAACCGGTAATTGGTTGGGACATTTTTGAGCTTAAAAAAACGAAGGACAAGTTTGAACATTTTTGGCCGAACGATAAATTGAAAGGTTAATGTGTTTCCTGCCCAAACTTTTTACACTAATTATATGTGAAAAAAACGAACAAAAAACAGATTCATATATGTCCATTGAACGATTTATCGTTCATTAAGTGATGACACTATCGTTTGCCTGAGTTTGCACCTGAATTGGGACCAAAGACGCACAGGACCCTTTTGGAATGCGGATTGCGGCCGCTCTGGAGCTGTATGAACCAGCTCCATTGAGAGACGATCACACTCTCCTACCATGCGAATTGGATGCGGAAAAATCTGCAACCAGTTCACAAATGTGTAAACACGGCCTAAACAATTATTCAGTGTCCAAAAAATTCCATTTGTTATTTTGAAATGCCAAGATAATGGTAAAGAAGTGGTGAAAAAAAGAGATTTTATTCACACTAGGCTCATTCACACTTTATTGATTTGTCACTTTGCGTTAACATTTCTTGTGTTAAGGTAGCCCATTTATAATGAATGAGCTGCCAATACGCAACAATGGATCAAAAATGCATATAACACTTTCTAACAACGCAGCACACCACAATTCATGATATGTGCATCCCGTGCACTGCAGCATTTTGTGCTTCCAGTGCACCCTGCTGTACAGTGCATTAGGTTCTTATTCACAATGCAAGGTAACTCACCACACAAAGAGGAGGTGCATTGCCATGCATTATGGGAACAGACAGTGACATGCACGCTGTACCGCAAATTGCCGCAATGCAATGGTCACACAAAGTTTTAGCATTCTCATCTGTTCAGCGCCGTTGGTTTACAAGTATATACATATATACAAGAAACAATATTTGTGAACTTTGGGCTGTAAACACAGCCTTTCCTACAATAGCTGGGGACGGTTTTAGTAGTAGTATTCCGTTTTTGGAAAGAGTAGACACTGGTCAAAACGCCTGTCAGGTTTTTTTGTATATCTCATTGGGAGATTTTCCTCCCACTTTCTGTACTGGAAGCAGAGGCGGGCATTCTAAACATGTGCCCGCTGTGATCGGAAAGCTCCTGATCTCAAGTATGCATCGTGAGCTTTCCGGTACCCACTGGTTACTGTGCTGGGAGTGTGCGCTCAGCGCAATAATGTGTTTATATATGGTGACCGCTCAGCGTTAAAGCCTACCTGCCTTGAGGCCACATACGCATGCCCGGCAGGAAGTGGATAAAATCGTGTGCACCTGTGAAATTACATGTATTATATTTTCCATAGGCAACACTTTAAAAGCCCCTACCAGTCATAAGTTTAGAGTTATCTAGGAACTCTGGTGCTAGAAGTATTGCTCTCGCTCTGGTGTGCACGACAATATGTAACCTAGTGCAATCAATGTTATTGTGCATAGGCACCTTGTGCATTTACGTTCCTATGTGCGTGCATGTGGGGGTGAAGGGGCCAGTTTTTTTGGGACATGTTTTCTTTAAATAGACATCTGGCATCATTTAGACTACAGATGTATCACCTGTCCTTTAATAAATCAAATGCAGTGTGATCTATTTAAGCCATATAGGCTGGGAAAAGTGAAAGGTGTTGGAACTGACTGATGTATGCTCGGCTCCCTCCCCTCTACCTGGCAGCACCCACCATGCCGGTCCTGGGCATGCCAATGGGTGTGAGGTACCCAGGATACATGATGGGGGTTAGGGTTGCCACATCATCCCTTTAATCCAGGACACATATTAATTACACAGGTTCTGTGGCTGATTAAGGTGCTAATTAAACTCACTTGGTGCCTTATCTGCATTAAGTTAGCCCCAGAACCTGTGTAATTCATATGTGTCCTGGATTAAAGGGATGATGTGGCAACCCTAATGGGGGTGGGTATCAGGCTGCTGTGCAGCCACCAGATTGATTCCGTTTTACAGCCAGCGGTCGGCTTGTCAGTTATACGCACACTCCTGCACACTTATATCCACAGCAACTGGGAATGTGTGTGTAAAACTTCTCTCTATCAGGCCCATATGACCTATGGACCTGGCAGTAAAAGGGTTGAAGTTAAGTGAAACCTGGAGATCAGCTTTAATGCACATGTGTTAAAACACTGCAATGTACCACAAAAGTGGAAATCCAGCCTTCATTATCAGAGTGGATTCTGTAAAGTATGTATGTACAGGTCTGCATTACAGTAATTTTTGCTAATCCAGAAAACGATAGAATTAGATGTGGCCAGGTGCTGGACAAGCTATAGGCTTGTGGATTAGCAGGAACATTGCTGATAGCTACTGTAACTCTCCTGTAACATCTAATCCAACTAAAATGTAAATAGGCACATATGTGAGGATAATTCAAACTGGGCACCCCAAAAATGTGTGAGAAAACACTTAAAGTGGAGCTCTACCCAAAAGGGGAAGCTCCGCTTGTTTGACTCCTTTCCCCCTCCGTTTGTCATCTTTCGGGGCGCGGGTAACTGGTTTTGACAGGTATCCGCTCCCACTTCTGGCTGATCTCGCCGCAGCGAAGTCACCCGGAAGTTCGGCCCTCCCTCCTCCTTCCCCCGCTGCCGGGCCATTCAGAAAGTGCAGCGCGCTTCGCACATGCGCAATAGGGTACGGCTGTGAAGCCCGCAAGACTTTTGCTGACGGTTTCCCTTACAAGAAATGCTGGTGGCAGCACCCGAGAGCCGATTGAAAAATCAGCTCGGGTGAAGACAACGCTGGACTTGTGGGCAGGTAAGTGTCCTAATAAAAGTCAGCAGTAGTATTTGTAGCTGCTGATGTTTAATTTTTCTGAATGAACATCTGCAAAAGTCTACATAAACCCCATTAGCAGGACAATACAGATCCCAGTTTAGCTCTAATAACCATCTAAAAAACATGAATTTTCAGGCTTAAAGTGGATGTAAACCCTCCATATACCCAGTGAAGTGAACAGCCTCAGATGATACACAGAGATGAAACAAAACTCCCTATATAAGTTTTAGAAAGTTCAGATTGTTTCAACATTTTTCTCTTCCTGGTTACCTCTGGGAGTGGATCATTGGCATACAGCCAAAACAGCTGATTGGAGGAAAGGCACACACCCACTCTCCTCATAGGCAAAGGAAGAAAGGAATGTGCATAGCTCTGCTCTTAGACAACCAGCAATGTGCTAATCTATTTATAGCAACCTCCCCATCACACACTTCTGTCTCCTATCTAGGAGAAGGTGTGACAACTTATCAGGCTGATAATAAAGCTATGGAGGAAGAGACTAGGGGACACAGTGCTTTGAAGAGAGATAAGAAAACACTGCAGATCTATGTGCCCAGCTCAAATATCATGAATCGGGTTTGCATCCACTTTAAGTAATTACGAAAGTACGCAGATATACATCTTAACTAATAGTATTTATTTATCTATTACAGGTACTTGTATAGTGCTATCAATTTACACAATGCTCTACGTATGTTCTACATTCACATGAGTCCCTGCCCTCAAAGAGCTTACAATCTAAGGTCCTTAACTCACATACAGTGTCTCACAAAAGTGAGTACATCCCTCACATTTTTGTAAATATTTTATTATATATTTTCATGTGACAACACTGAAGAAATGTAAAGTAGTGAGTGTACAGCTTGTATAACAGTGTAAATTTGCTGCCCCCTCAAAATAACTTAACACACAGCCATTAATGTCTAAACCGCTGGCAACAAAAGGGAGTACACCCCTAAGTGAAAATGTCCAAATTGGGCCCAAAGTGTCAATATTTTGTGTGGCCACCATTATTTTCCAGCACTGCCTTAACCCTCTTGGGCATGGAGTTCTCCAGAGCTTGACAGGTTGCCACTAGAGTCCTCTTCCACTCCTCCATGACGACATCACAGAGCTTGTGGATGTTAGAGACCTTGCACTTCTCCACCCTCCATTTGAGGATGCCCCACAGATGCTCAATAGGGTTTAGATCTGGATACATGCTTGGCCTGTCCATCACCTTTAATTTACCCTCAGCTTTTTTTTAGCAAGACAGGGTTTGTCTTGGAGGTGTGTTTGGGGTTATGTTGGAATACTGCCCTGCGGGCCAATCTCCAAAGGGAGGGTATCATGCTCTGTTTCAGTATGTCACAGAACATGTTGGCATCCATGGTTCTCACAATGAACCGTAGCTCCCCAGTGCCGGCAGCACTCATGCAGCCCCAGACCATGACACTCCCACCTCGATGTTTGACTGTAGGCAAGACAAACTTGTCTTTGTACTCCTCACCTGGTTGCTGCCACACACACTTGACACCATTTGAACTAAATAAGTTTATCTTGGTCTCATCAGACCACAGGACATGGTTCCAGAAATCCATGTCCTTGGTCTGCTTGGTTCTCATCAAACTGTTTGCTGGCTTTCTTGTGCATCATCTTTAGAAGAGGCTTCCTTCTGGGACGACCACCATGCAGACCAATTTGATGCAGTGTGCGGCGTATGGTTTGAGCACTGACAGGCTGACCCCCCACAACTCCAACCTCTATAGCAATGCTGGCAGCACTCATACGTCTATTTCCCAAAGGCAACCTCTGGATATGATGCTGAGCATGTGCACTCAACTTCTTTGGTTGACCATGGCAAGGCCTGTTCTGAGTGGAACCTGTCCTGTTAAACCGCTGTTTGGTCTTGGCCACCGAGCTGCAGTCCAGTTTCAGGGTCTTGGCAATCTTCTGATAGCCTAGGCCATCTTTATGTAGAGCAACAATTCTTTTTTTGAGATTCTCAGTTTTTTGCCATGAGGTGCCATGTTGAATTTCCAGTGACCAGTATGAGAGAGTGAGCGCGATAACACCAAATTTAACACACCTGCTCCTTATTTGCCCTGAGACCTTGTACCACTAATGAGTCACATGACATCGGGGAGAGAAAATGGCTAATTGGGCCCAATTTGGATATTTTCACTTGGGGGATGTGACGGGAGTCACTTTGGGCAGGGGGCTTGTGGAACCCAGATTACCGCAGAGAGGTTGGGAGGCTCCTTGTCCAGCTCCCCCGGGCCCTCTTATGTGCAAGTCTCCTTGTGTCTTTTAGGGGCACAGGGTGACCAAGAACCCCAGTCTGATCTACGCTGGTCACTCTCCCCGCACAACCACATAGGACTCTGCCTTTCCTTTTACCCCTGTTATCCTGGGTTCTATGTGTGTAGTTTGTGATGGGAGAGTAGGGGGCTCTTTCAGTTGGGACAGTGATATTTCTGGACAAAATCCCTCAAGAGATATATGAATATAGATTACACCTTTCGTCTCAGACGATTGCTAGATGGTTTTAGGCAAGAAGGGGTTGTCCCCTGAATGTATACCTGTGTGTACCTTTGTTTCAGTAAACAGTCTTATTCTGATTTAGCAGCCAAAATGAGTCCTGCCCAGTGCTTGGTTGTAATATATGGCTGTAACATCTGATGTTCTATGACCGCAGGAAGCGGTCTATGACGGAAGCACTCAAGCGGAGTGCGATGGCATTTTGTTACAGGGGTGTACTCACTTTTGCTGCCAGCGGTTTAGACATTAATGGCTGTGTGTTGAGTTATTTTGAGGGGACAGTAAATTTACACTGTTATACAAGCTGTACACTCACTACTTTACATTGTAGCAAAATGTAATTTCTTCAGTGTTGTCACATGAAAATATATAATAAAATATTTACAAAAATGTGAGGGGTGTACTCACTTTTGTGAGATCCTGTAAATACATACACATATTAGGGCTAATTTTGACTCAGACGAAATTTGCATCCTTTTTTTCCCCACAAATAGAGCTTTCTTTTGGTGGTATTTTATCACCTCTGCTTCATTTCTGATCACCGCTATAAACAAAAAAAGAGCGACAATACTGGGAACTAATTGTAGAATACAGTTGGCACTTTATATCTGTGGTTTTTAAATGACCACTGGTCAAACTGGGAAAAAGAGTTATTTCTGTAACCTGCATCAGCCTGGTTACTTAATATCTGGATGTGCAAGCTCTGAACATCTCCGCTTCGTAGGGCAAAGGGGCACACTTTGAGATCCTTGCCTTGACTGCAAGAATATCCAACTCTTGTGCTGGGTGGGGAAGTAGCTGTAAAGCGTAAATTGTGTGTTTCATTACTAAACAGCAATACAGCATTCCCTGTGTTTGTAAAAAAGGAAACTTTTTTAAAAAAAAAAACCTTAACATACACCATTAAAGTGGTTGTAAATCCACTTGTAATGTCCCTGCACTCTGTTCTGTTGGGTAACAATATGTGCCCTATTCATTGGTGTGCACAGCCTATTGCATTATTATTATTATTATTATTATTATTATTATTATTTGCATGCGTGTATATCTGCAGAGCAGTGGAACAGTGTCAGTGGAGCAGAGATTGCTGTCAGTAGTTTTTATTTTTATTTTTTACAATTTTATTTTTTTAACATTTTTTTTTTTTTTTACACAATTTTTTTTACATTTTTTTAGGGGCCCTGTGGGTATTTTTTGCGTGAAAAATCAAGGGTCTAAACAGACCTGGGGGCGCAACGATAGGGGTTGCAATTGCAACCGGGCCCCATGGTCCAGGGAGCTCATGTGCCTGAATTGGAGGGATGGCGGGGGTGGCATTTAGAGGACCCAATCTCCTCCATTTTCCATTATCCAGTTTACTTGTCTTCTGCTGTTTCCAGGATCCCTGTGTGCTTCCTGGGGGGGGGGGGGGGGGGGGGGGGGGGGGGGGGGGGGGGGGGGGGGGGGGGGGGGGGGGGGGGGGGGGGGGG
>BLSH010180278.1:28161-63528 GCA_018402905.1 Glandirana rugosa
ATTAAAAAAAAAAATGGTAAAGTGAGCTGCTGTCTTCCCCCCTCCTTTCCCCTGCCAGCTGCTGTAGAAGATATGTCATGATTGGGAACGGGTCAGTAAATTTGTTTTTTACCGGCCCCTTCCTTTTCTGAATGGACAGAGTCAGTGATTGGTACCAATTGGTTCATTCATAACTGAAGCATAGTAAATTGTTTTTCCGTTTCTGAATGAATGGGAGGCTCGGTGCACAGCTATTCCTGTCCATCCATTCAGTGCAGCTGAAGTTACACAGATGGAGATTGAGAGCTGAGGTTTGTTTAGACCTCTGATATCTCATCAAAGCCCCCAACAGAGCTCCTAAAAAAAATGGTAAAAAATTGAAAAAATAAAATTGTAAAGAAGTGAAATGGTAAAAAAAAAAATTAAATTAAAATAATAATTAAAAACTACTGACACTGCAATTGTGACCGGGCCCTGGCATTTCATCACCATGGGGAGGCCCGAAGATGGCAGGGACTCGCAATAGGAGTAAAGGGCCCCAGGATCAGTGGGAAGAGGGAAGGACCCTGGCCAGGGGTCAAGTGGTGAAGGTTCTAGTTACGCCTCTGAACATACCTCAGATGTCTCACTTTTGAGACAGGGAAAGGGACTGAGGACAGAGCTTCCCCAGGCTTTTTCTCTGCAGCCTCAGCTGCCCTGGACTGCGAACTAATTGGAAGGGCTCTGTGCTGAATGGCTTCCTATTCGTTCACAAACTGAAGCATAGTAAACAATTTACTATGCTTTAGTTAAGAATGAACACAGGAACGAGGGGAACAGATGACTCACCGAGTTCAATCAGAAAAAGAAGGGTGCGGTGAATGAAATATTTACCAGCCCCTTCCCCCCCGCTCTCCTTCCTGAAACATCCTCCGCAGCAGCCAGTGGGAGAGGGGAGGAAGGAAGCTGGCAGCACTACAGGGGGGAGACAGGGGGCACCAGGAATCAGGGTTAATCGACACTGCACAGGGTGACTGCCCGGCACACCCTGTGCACACTTCTATGGCCCCACTGTATGTCCTTTATTACAAAAAGCCGATTTCTACCTTTTTTCAGAGCGCCTCCCTGCGTTCACGTGACCGGCTGCCTCTCTCCTCTCCCCTTCTGACAGCTACAGTGGGAGGGGCCGAAAACTCCCACTGACATCAGCCAGGAGGAGAGGAGGAGATGGGCTACTGGTCACTTAAGTGCCAGGAGGCGCTCTGAAATAAGGTAGATATCTGCTTTTTTTAAATAAAGGACATACAGTGGGGCACATTGTTACTTAACAGAGTAGATTGTAGGGACATTACATTGTTATGAAAGCAGTAGAAGGGGAGGATTGGGGAGCGGACAGAGCTGACAGGCAGGGAGGGGAGGTGGAAGAGGACAGAGGAGGACAGGAGAGCTGTGGATGATGGAGGCAAGTAAACTGACCACGGTGTCAGGGCTCAGCAGCCATGATAAACCGTCTTTAGTTTACAAGGGGGGAGGGCAGAACCAGGCAGGATCAGCCAGGTATTTCAGGTGATACAGGGGGCCAAATGACACAGCACAAACACTGTGCTGTATAACATGCTTTAACCACTTGCCGACCGCCATCTGACGGCGACAAAGTGGCTCGATATCGTATCCTATGACGGCGGTTGCGAGATCGCACTGTGAGCTCGCGCATGCCGCCGGAAGGGTGCTTGTGCGCTCACTGTGTTCCATGGGGGGCCAGGGAGCGGGTAGGGTGGACTTGATCGCTGCCGGCTACCTGCGATGGCTCCCCCGCAGTGAAAGAACGGAGGTCCGTGTATGTAAACACAGATCTCCGTTCTAATAGAGGGGGAAGGGCTGTGATCACAGGCTCATTGTATATGGAAGCTGTGATCACTCCTCTCCCCCTGCCAGCCCAGCCCACATACAGTTAAAACACACCCAGGGAACACAGTTAACCCTTAAAGCGCCCACTCCAGGTTAACCCCTTCACTGCCAATGGCATTTGCACCGTAATCGGTGCATTTTTATAGCACTGATCGCTGTATAAGTGCCAATGGTCCCAAAAAAGTGGCAAAATGGTCCGACATGTCCACCGCAATATCGCAGTACTGCTAAAAATCGCAGATTGCCGCCATTACTAGTAAAAAATAAAAAAAAATAAAAACCCCAGAAATTAATTCTCATCATCCGTAAACTCTGCAACTTTTGCACAAACCAATCAATAAACGCCGATTGCAATTTTTTTTTCTTTTTTTTTACCAAAAATATGAGGAAGCATATGAATCGGCCAAAACCGATGAAAAAACTTTTTTTTTTATATATTTTCTTTTTTTTTGGATTTGTATTTTAGCAAAAAGTAAGAAATGTATTTTTTTTTCAAAATTGTCGCTCTTCTTTTGTTTATAGCGGTGATCAGAAATGCAAAGGGGATCAAATACCACCAAAAGAAAGCTCTATTTGTGGAGGAAAAAAAGGACGCAAATTTTGTTTGGGTACAACGTCGCATGACCGCGCAATTGTCAGTTAAAGCGACGCAGTGCCGAATCGCAAAAAGTGCTCTGGTCCTAAAGTGTGAAATCCTTCCGGGGCTGAAGTGGTTAAAGGAATAGGATCCTTTTTTTTTTTTTACAACACCCTAAAGCCACAGCCTGAATAGAAAAACCTGCATCTTGCCAGCATTTTGCAGATACACTTGTTGTCTGTGTGAAAGCAGTAGCATCAGTGATGCTCCCTCTGTGAGTCAGATCTATAACTCACGCTCCCTGCTGATTGGAAAGCTCTAGCTCTGGCTCAGGAGAGAGTGTGTTGGACCTCTTCAGAGAAACCATTGCTTCCACCAAAAATTGTAAGGCATGGTTCACACTATTTTGGGTGGTTGTGGGTGTGGGAATGGCACCTATTCCCACAACCACCTGCAACCAAAACTCACTGCTCATTAAAAATCATTCTTAATGGCACCCCCACGCATCTAAAAGTGCAGCGTGTTTGTGGATACGGGAGCCATACTGCCCCTACATTTTAATTTGGCGCAGGAACATTTTTTCTGTATGAACCACAGGCATAGCTGCCCATTCAAATGAATGAGCTCCCACGCCTTTGCAAACACAGTTCACAGAGCTGCAATAGTGTGAACCAGGTCTGAGACTTGTCTTGATACACTTGGAATGTGACCAGAAGAACTTGTCTTATCTGTAAGGTAAACCTGTCTTGAGAGAAATATGACCTTATCTGACCCTGGTGGTTATGCTGGCGCCACTGCCTTTTAATGCTTTCGCTGCCACCCCCTGTGCCCCACCTTTAAACTCGTGGCCAGACAATGTTTGCCATTTTTTTCTCTTGCTTTTTTATTTTTCCTTTACAGCTTTGTTACGGTAGACAAACCATACATTTCCTGAAAGCACGTGACCAGTAGAATAAAAAGAAGTTGCTACTGATTTTTAGGGCCCTGTGATATCTGCGTAAATATTTATCAAAACTATATTTTTGCGAATATACTAAAATAATTATTAGCAGATACAAACACAGCAAATGTTACAAAATTCCTGGTAAATTTGGGCTTTAGAGGTAAGGTAGATTTATCCTTACTATTAGTTTTTTTTATTTTATTTTTTTTACAATTTTATTTTTCTTTTAACAGGTACAATTTTGTTTTAAATATGTTTTACATTTTTTTGCAGGGGTAGGGAAGCTTTAGTGAGAGATCAGAGTTCTAAACAGACCTCTGTCTCTTTTTTGAAACAGAGAAAGGGACTGAAGAAAGTCCCTTTCTTTGCAGCCTCAGCTGCACTGTAGATGAATAGAAGTCTCTGTTTAGAGATTTCTATTCTTTCACAAATCGAATCATAGTAAACAGTTTACTATGCTTCAGTGATGAATGAACACAGGAGCAATTAGTACCAATGGCTCACTGTGCCCAATCAGGAAAGGAAGCAGGGTGGTAAACACCCCCATCCTGACTTTGACCTCCTACATTGATGCCCCATCAGCAGCTGCAGACAGTTGGAGGTGGAGGAGGGAGCCTAGCAGCAGTGCTGCAGCGAGAGAGCGTTGAGGATTGGAGGGGAGGGGGGTCATATTTTCATCCCTTGTGGCTCCCCTGCAACACCTGAAGCTGGCAGGAGAGGAGAGGCAGACAAACCAGCAATTGCAAGGGAGCCACAAGTGATCAGTGTTGGTGAGGAGAGAGGATTGGTGTTGCGGGGGATAGGTGTAGCCAAGGAAGGGGACAGTAAAAGTGTGGGGGGTATTTTAGCAGTCAGTGCGGCAGGGATGTGAAGAGGCAAGGGGAAAGAGGGTAGAGAAGCTGTGGGGGGTGAATCACATTTTAGGTGAATAGCTCTGGTCAGTGGCTTCTTGGCCACTAATAGAGCACTTGATTTGTTCAACAGAGTCTGCTGAATAGTTTTTCTATAAGCTCACGATCATTGAAGTGACCATGAGCTTATAGTAGGAGGAGGAATGCTAGGTCTGTACAGCGCATGGCCAATACCCACTGGAAGCGGTGTAGGTCCATACACCCTATGGACCTGGCAGTGAAAGGGTTAATCCATTTCGCCTGAAATACCCACACATATCAGAGAAAAATCAGAAGTTCTTATCTGCATACTAATTTGGAGTCAATAACTTGAAGTATTAGGGCCCATTCCCACCTGAGCGTCTTCAGCTCATAAAACACTCCTCTCTGCAGCTCCAAAATGCCCAACAAGCAAAATCCCATTCATTTCAATGACCTCTGTTCACATCTGAGCGTTCTTTCGCCTGAAGCAAAATGCCTGAAGCTCAAAAAAGTACGAGCTTCTTTTTAGGCAGATTAAAGGCGGCTTACAGCTTTTTATGTTGGCGACCTTTTGACCTGTACAAAATCGCAATAAAATTGGCGGTAAAATTGTGTGATTTTCTGCCTGAAACAAAATGCTCAGGTGTGAATGGTGTGAGCCTTAACCACTTCCGGACCGCCGTACGTCGTTTGACGGCGGTACTTTGAAGTGGAATACTGTTGTTATGGTAGCAGATAGCTACCATAACCCTGGTATCTATTTTTTCTGCAGGCGATTCCCTGCAAGATAAAAGTGGTCTTAGCAGCGAGATAACTTTTATCAGAGGCGGGAAAGGTGCCCCCCCTCCCGCCGCTTTCCGGTCATCTCCGCCGATTACCGGACCCGCCGGCAGCGGCGGAGATGATCGGGTCCCCCCCCCCCCCAGTGTCCGTGAGCCGAGTGAGCGGCTGAAGCCGCTCACCCGGCTCCATAACATGGCTGGGCGGGAAGCTACATCACAAGTCGCTTCCGCCCAATGCTCTTAAAGGGGACATTTTTTTTTTCCCCCTGCCATTTTTTTCAAAATGTTTTTTTCTTTTTTTATGCATTTAAGTGTAAAAATGAGATCTGAGGTCTTTTTGACCCCGGATCTCATATTTTGGAGGTCCTGGCATGCTTTTTTCTATTACAAGGAATGTTTACATTTCTTGTAATAGGAAAAAAAGTGATCAAAAATTTTTTTTAAAAAAAGAAAGTTGTAAAAATAAAAATTAAAAAGTAAAATGAATAATAAAAAAAAAAAAATTTAAAGCGCACCTTCCTTGCGAGCTCGCGCGCAGAAGCGAACGCATACGTAAGTCCCGCCCACATATGAAAACGGTGTGCAAACCACACATGTGAGGTATCACCGCGATCGTTAGAGTGAGAGCAATAATTCTAGCCCTAGACCTCCTCTGTAACACAAAAATGCTAACCTGTAGAATTTTTTAAACGTCGCCAATGGAGATTTTTATGTTGCAAAGTTTGTCGCCATTCCGCGAGCGGACGCAATTTTGAAGCATAACATGTTGGGTATCATTTTACTCGGCATAACATTATCTTTCACAATATGGAAAAAAATTGACCTAACTTTACTGTTGTCTTATTTTTTAACTAAAAAAACAGATTTTTAAAAAAAAAAAATCGCGCTTGTAAGACCGCTGCGCAAATACGGTGTGACATAAAGTTTTGCAATGGCCGCCATTTTATTCTCTAGGGTCTTCGAAAAAAAAAAACTGAAAACCACCGAACTCCAAAAAGAGGCTCGGTTTTAAAGTGGTTAAAGATGTGGAGGCAAGGTGACAGTAAAATTCTAGAGAGGTCTACAATGGCAACCGTCATGTTTTTATTTTTCATATGATAGGTTTCCTTAAAGTGGAAGTCCAGTCAAAAATACAATTTTTCCCATGAATAGTATGTTAAATATCTTTATCTTTGATATTATTCATTTTCCGGCTAGCTGATTTTTCACTTAGAAAGTCTAATCTAAGTCAGACAGTCAAGCTTCTTCCTGTTCTTCAGGGATAACTCTTATTTCCTATCTGAATTTGCTAAGCTGTCTTTCACTTCCTGAAAAGGTTGTCCCTCGCTCTTAAGCCCCATACACACTATACAATTTTCTGTAGACTTTTGTCTTCAGATTTACTAAAACCATGTAGTGCAAGGGCCTGCCTGATTGCATGCAAATTGAAACTCTTAAGGTTTGACCTCATATTATATGGTTTTGGTAAATCTGAAGACAGAAGTCTACAGAAAATTGTATAGTGTGTATGGGGCTTTAGACAGACATGCCTAGACCTTCCCAGCCCTGCCCCCATCCCTCCTATCCATCAGAGAATATGACCCCCTGAGAGAGAGGGGGGGGGAGGGGGGCAGGCTTTGGAAGTATGTTCTGTTTCTTAGAAACTGCAAGATGGATTACAGTGCAGCTTGGTGCAGAATTTGTACAGTATAGAACCATGTGGTTGTTTCTGCATGGCACAGTGATGGCACTGTGTGCATGGTGTGGCACTGTGTGCATGGTGTGGCACTGTGATGGGCACTCTGATGGGCAATGTGTGCATGGTGTGGCACATGCCCAGCGAACGGCGGAGGGAACTGGGGAATAAATATGAAAGAAATAAGGTACAAAGGAACATTTCTGAACGTGTGGAAGGATACAGATCACTTTCTATTGCTCATTACATGTGAGCAATGACTTTAACCACTTCAGCCCCAGAAGGATTTTCCAGTTTAGGACCAAAGCACTTTTTGTGATTCGGCGCTGTGTCGCTTTAACTGACACTTGCGTGGCCATGCAACGTTTTACCCAAACAAAATTTGCGTCCTTTTTTTTCCCCACAAATAGAGCTTTCTTTTGGTGGTATTTGATGCCCTTTGCGTCATTTCTGATCACCACTATAAACAAAAGAAGAGCGACAATTTTGCAAAAAAAACAAAATTTTCTTACTTTTTGCTAAAATACAAATCCAAAAAAAAATTATACAAGAAAAAACATTTTTTTTCATTGATTTTGGCCGATTTATATTCTTCCTCATATTTTTGGTAAAAAAAAAAAAACGCAATCAGCCGTTTATTGATTGGTTTGCGCAAAAGTTGCCGCATTTACGGATGATGAGAATTAATTTATGCGGTTTTTATTTATTTTTTTATTTTTTACTAGTAATGGCGGCAATCTGCAATTTTTAGCGGTACTGCGATATTGCAGCGGACATGTCGGACCATTTTGACACTTTTTTGGGACCATCGCCATTTATACAGCGATCAGTGCTATAAAAATGCACTGATTACTGTGTAAATGCCATTGGCAGTGAAGGGGTTGAACTGGAGGGGGCACTGTAAGGGTTATCTGTGTTCCCTGTGTGTGTTCTAACTGTATGGGGGCTGGGCTGGCAGGGGGAGGGGAGTGATCACATCCCTCCCCCCTCTGTCAGAACGGAGATCCGTGTTTACATACACGGACCTCTGTTCTTTCACTGCGGGGGGGCCATCGCAGGTAGCCGGCGGCGATCGAGTCATATGCCGGCGGTTTGCGATATCCAACCACTCTGTCGCCGTCAGACGCCGGTCGGCAAGTGATTAAGGCTCCATATCCACTAGTGCAACTTTGGATACATGACAAGTCACAATCCATTTATTTCAATGGCAAACTTTCCCATCTATGCGACTTTGAAAAGGAGCCTGCACTACTTTGATAGGACTTTGATCCAGAGTGTAAAGTTGGATTAAAGCTGCACTCACTCGCTCTCTAAATCGCATAACTTTTGAGTAACACTAGTGGAAACATAGCCTAATGCTTGTGTGAGACTTTACACTTTCTGGGTGAAAGTCGTATCAAAAGTTGCATCAAAGTAGTGCAGGTACCTTAGATGGGAACGGGTGCCATTGAAATCAATGGGCTGTGACTTGTCATGCGACTTTGGACACACTTTGGTCACATTTCCACTATTGCAACTCCAAAGTTGCGCTATTTAGGCCCCTTTCACACTTGTGCGACCTGAAAGTTGCGCGATTTTGATCCGACTCTGAGCAATGCCTGTGTAATCTTGAGGTCTTTGAACCTCAAATCACATCAAAGTCAGACCAAAGTATTGCAGGGACTACTTTTGAAGTTGCACAGATATGAATGGTACTCATTGGAAATCATGGGGTACATCTTGTCATGCGACTTTGTGATTCCAAGTTGCAGGACAAGTCGCGCAAACGTGAAAGGGGTCTTAGAGTGCGACTTTGGTGCGACTTTGGGTGCAGCTTTGATCCAACTTTACACTCTTCTGGATCAAAGTCGCATCAAGGTATTGCAGGTATCTTTTCAAAGTCGCTGATTTTCAAATTCACATAGATGGGAACGGGTGACATTGAAATGAATGGGCTGTGACTTGTCATGCGTCCAAAGTCACACTAGTGGAAACGTAGACTTAGTGTGATGAGACTTCAGAGCACTTCCAGCTACACTGAGGGCCTGTTCACACCTAGGCGATTTGCGATACGACTTGTGTCACCCCAAGTCGCCTCAAATCGCTTGACATCAGAAATCCCATTGAAATGAATGGGAGCCGTCTTAGTATGCATTACTCAAGTCGCTTTGACTTCAGGGTGACTTCAGAAAAGGTTCCTGTACTATTTCAAGGAGACTTCTAGGCGATTTGAGCCCATAGAAGTCAATGGAAGTCGCTTCCGAGTCCGATCGCCGTCTATAAAGAAGTGACTTTACAGGGGAAAAAATGTTTTTTTCTTAAGGTTACCCCACTCCCTCTATTCTCTGATTGGCCACAGGCAAAGTCGCCTGGCATGGAGGTTGCTTTAGGTCGCTTTGTAAGTCGCCCAAAGTCACACTGAAGTCACGTTCAAATCGCCTAGCAAAGTCGCCTCTGAAGTCAGATCGCCTAGGTATGAACCGGCCCTGACAGTTCCCCCCACCCCGTGTGTCCAGATCACTTCTCCTATGGTAGTCTTCATTCAAAGCCCAGCAGAGCTATCCTGTATATGTGCCCTGGACCCCTCAATCCCCCCCCCCCCCCCGATCCTGTGTGGATGGGTCTTTTTTTTATTTCTTAATTTTCATTTTCTCATGCATTGGGATGTACAATGCATCCTTACTGATGAGATAACAGTGGGCGGGAACCTATGATCAGCTCCTCCCATCCTGTATACGCCCACAAGAACAGTGTCCCTCCCTGGAAATGATGTCACTAGCTTTCAGTAACCACACCCACTGGCTGATTTTACTCTCAGGAGGAAGTAGATTTGAGGTCATGTGATGTCACTGGATACTGCAAAATAAAGGTAGAAATACTGTGATTTTTTTTTTTATTTTTTTTTTTTGTTTTTCATTTTGAGGCATAAGGCTGAACTCAGCTCACATTAATGATTGCAGGGGAGAATTTAAGTGTTAGGGTGGACTTCCACTTTAAGGCTCCTTGCACACGGAATGCTTTTCAACCTCCCCTGAAAGTTGTATCTTGACCGCTAGAAACCGGAGTCTAAAACGTCCATTTTGTCGTGTTTTGCATGCCGCGTTTAGCCGCTTTTGCGTCTAGGAATGTTTTTTATTTTACCGTTCCAGATCCGTGCTATTGCCAAAGTGCGGCTCTAGCGCAGATCTGAATTTCTGGGACGACGTCCATAGACTCGATGTCCGCTCATGATCGTCTGTCAGAGCTGCAGAACGGGGAACCGTGGGTAAACATGGCGGTTCTCCATTCTGTGAAGGGGGGCATGACAGATCTACTGATCCCTGTGATCGGGATCAGTGAGATCTGTTATGTTCCGGCCAGCCCTGCCACCATACAGTTAGAACATAATGAAGGAACAAAGTTAACCCCTTCACTGCCCCCATGGTGTTAACCCCTTCACTGCCAATGACATTTATACAGTAATCAGTGGATATTTAAATTTCTGATCGCCGTATAAATATCATTGGTCCCAAAAAAGTGTCAAAAATGTCCGACATGTTCGCCCCAATATCAAAGTCCCAATAAAAATCGCAGATCACCGTCGTTACTAGTAAGAAAATAATAAATAAAAAACGCCATAAACCAATTTCCATAGTTTGTAGACGCGATAACTTGTGCGCAAACCAATTAATATAGGCCCGTTGCAATTTTTTTTACCAAAAATATGTAGAAGAATATATATCGGCCAAACCCGATGAATAATTTTTTTTTTTTTATATATATATATTTTTGGATTTGTATTATAGCAAGAAGCAAAACATATTGTCCTTTTTTCAAAATTGTCGCTCTTTGTTTATAGCACAAAAAATAAAAACCGCAGAGGTGATCAAATACCACCAAAAGAAAGCTCTATGTGTGGGGAAAAAAAATGATAAAAAATTTTGTTTGGTTACAACGTCGCATGACCGCGCAATTGTCATTCAAAATGCGACAGCGCTGAAAGCCGAAAATTGGTCTGGGCAGGAGGGGGGTTTAAGTGCCCAGTAAGCAAGAGGTGAAAAAAGAAAAAAAAAAAGGTTTTCTTCAAATGGAAACACCTGTAAACGAAATGCTCCTAGATGCAAGTTACCGCGTTTAGCTGCGTTCGGCATCTGAAACGCCAGTAAACTCAGCGTCTGAACCCATTTTTGCCCGTTCAAAGAACAGCTTCTAAACGCAACTGCCTAAAAAACGACTGTAAGCGAGCCTGTGTACATGTACACATAAGATAACATTATTTGAGTTCAGGGGCAGTTGAAATAATCGCCCAAATGCCTCTAACCATCCATTTACAGCGTCCTGTGTGCATGGAGCCTTAGCGTAGAACAATACTTTTCTTCTGTTTTTTCATGGTAATTATCTTTCGTCTTGTGCAATAGATTTATGAAAGCACAACATAGAAGATGAAGTGTTTCCACTGTGGTTATGAATTGAAGGAAGAACAACCCAATTTCTGTTGTAAATGTGGGAAGTCACTTTGCTCCTCCATACAAGGTACAGTGAATCAAGGTAGGTTGTGCCTCTATTCTTAATACCTCATGTACAGTAGAAGCAGCATGTGTCATCGCCTCTGGGTAGGTAAGTGCCTATTCTCAGGTGTGTTATTTATATAATGTATGGTAACACCTACTGTATTCTTGCCAAATTGTTGCTCCCCAAAATTTCTTGCTCATGAAGTTTTAGCACCAAAAACAGCCAACCCCTTACCCAAAAATCAAATATTTCTTGTAGGATGTTACAACATTATGTTGAGTGCTATGCTGACAAACTAAGCCAAGCTTTTTGTAAAAGACATTAAGTGGTACTAAACCCAAAAACACAAATTTAGTATATTGCAGTTCACGGATTTTAAAGTCGTTCTAAATGCTAAAGGATTTTTACCTTCGCCCCCCCCAAGAGCTTCGGCTCCCTCGTGGGCTGAGACAATGGCTCCCACTGCTGTCAATCACAGCCAGTGAGCCAATGAGGAGAGAGCAGGCGGGGCCAAGCCACAGCTCTGTGTGTGAATGAACACGCAGAACTGCGGCTCAGGAATGAGCCTGCTTAGGTGCTCCTATTGCAATCTGCTTGCCCTGGAGGCACTCGGCAGGAAGGAGGGGCCAAGAGCCCCGGCGAGGGACCTGAGAAGAGGAGGATCGGGGCTGCTCTGTGCTCAACCACTTCACCCCCGGAAGGATTTCCCACGGTAGGACCAAAGCACTTTTTGCGATTCGGCACTGCGTCGCTTTGACAATTGCGTGGCCGTGCGACGTTGTACCCAAACAAAATTTGTGTCCTTTTTTTCCCACAAATAGAGCTTTCTTTTGGTGGTATTTGGTTACCTCTGGGTCATTTCTGAACACCGCTATAAACAAAAAAAAGCAACAATTTAAAAAAAAAAAAACAATATTTCTTACTTTTTGCTAAAATACAAATCCAAAAAAAAGTATTTAAAAAAAAAAAAAAATTATTCATCAGTTTTGGACGATTTATATTCTTCCTCATATTTTTGGTAAAAAAAAATCGCAATCTGCATCTATTGATTGGTTTGCGCAAAAGTTGCTGCGTTTACAAACCATGGGAATTAACTTCTGGCGTTTTTTACTTTTTTTTTTACTAGTAACGGCGGCGATCTGCGATTTTTATCGGGACTGCGATATTGCAGCAGACATGTCGGACATTTTTGACACTTTTTTTTGGGACCAATGACATTTATACAGCGATCGGAAATTTAAATATCCACTGATTACTATATAAGTGTTATTGGCAGTGAAGGGGTTAACCTGCAGGGGGCGATGTAGGGGTTAGCTGTGTTCCATAGGCGTGTTCTAACTGTAAGGGGGCTGGGCTACCATGGGCATAAGAGGGACAGGGATCAGTAGATCTCTTAGATGCCCACTGACAGAGTGGGGGACCACTGTGTTTACATCGGCGGTTCTGCGTTCTTTCCCTCTGGCAGGTCATTGCGGCTCGCCGGCGGACATCGGGTACGCCCGAGCCGTGGGCACACTCCTCCAGAGTGCAATGGGCACGAGAGCCTTATATACGGCGATTCACTAGACAGCGCCACATTGCTGCAGTAAATATGCGGTAGCCGGTTGGTAACCGGTTAAACTAACCAATTAAAATAAATTTAATTTTCAAAGATGCATATATTGATGATAAATTATGTACATGACTAAAAATTAAAATCAAACTCCAGCTAACACCTTTTAACCGGTTCCGTAGCGGCTTGCGTTGCTGCTGCAGTGTGGCTCTATTCCGCAAATCGCCATTTATAAACGGCGGTTCGCGCGTGCGCAGCTATCGTGCCCGCCGCACTCTGCAGGAATGTGCCCGCGGCTCGGGTGGACCCGATGTCCGCCGGCGAGCCGCGATGACTTGGCAGAGAGAAAATATGGGGAAAAATAATGGGGAACCGCCGATGTAAACATGACGGTTCACTGCTCTGTCAGTGGGTATGATAGATATCTACTGATCCCTGTCACTGGGATCAGTTAGATCTCTTATGCCCATGGTAGCCCAGCCCCCTTCACAGTTAAAACACGCCCAGGGAACAAAGTTAATCGCTTCACTGCCCCCTGCAGGTTAACTCCTTCACTGCCAATGACATTTATACAGTAATCAGTGGATATTTAAATTTCTGATCGCTGTATAAATGTCATTGGTCCCAAAAAAGTGTCAAAAATGTCTGACATGTCCGCCCCAATATCAAAGTCCCGATAAAAATCGCTGCCATTACCAGTAAAAAAAACGCCAGAAATGAATTCTCATGACTTGTAAACGCGGCAACTTTTGCGCAAACCAAATCAATAAACAGCAATTGCGATTTGATTTTTTTTTTTCTCTACCAAAAATATGAGGAAGAATATAAATCAGCCAAAACCGATGAATAAATTTGTTTTTTTTATATATTTTTTTTTTATTTGTATTTTAGCAAAAAGTTAGAAATATTGTTTGTTTTTTTTGTTTATAGCAGTGATCAGAAATGACGCAGAGGTGATCAAATACCACCAAAAGAAAGCTCTATTTGTAAGAAAAAAAGGATGCAAATTTTGTTTGGGTACAACGTCGCACGACCGCGCAATTGTCAGTTAAAGCAATGCAGTGCCGAATCGCAAAAAGTGCTCAGGTCCTAACATGGGAAATCCTTCCGGGGCTGAAATGGTTAAACAGTTACAGATTTTTCCCTTTTGGGATAAAAGTTTTTCATTAGCGAATAAAAGCTGACTAATGTGTATATAATATAAAACCATTAAGATAACCTTTATTTTAAAATAGTAATGCGCACACATTAAGTCGCATTAATGCTTAAAAACAACACTTCCGGATGGTAAGAAAATGGCTTCCCGTGGACTTTCAGTTACGTGATGATGTCACAGCAGGCTCCACCCTACACGTTTTGTCACCTTATGTTGGGCTTTACACTTTTATTCTTCATATGATTCACATTGATGTAGGGCTAGTTAAGGAGATCCAGGTTCCAGAGGGTGATTGGAGTACCATTATGATCTGGAAGATCACACAAGAGGAGACTACTGGGGACTTTATTTAGTTAGTCATAGTTTGCATTGTGTTCTCTGGTGTAGGCTTTTTCCAGATTCCTTCAGGTATTGTGAAACTGTTACTTTGGTGGATGTGGTCACAAGTTTTGCACTTTTAAGGCCTCATACACACGGACATTTTTTGACGCCGGCATTTTCTGGCGTTTTTTGCAGCTCTCCATGTTAGCCGATGGCCCCGTAAAAACACTGACGTTTTTGAGCTGTAGATGACATCAGCGTTAGTGAGCTGAAACTAGAACCCACGGCCAGCGCGTTCCCAAGCTGTAACGTTTTGGTGTTTTTTTGACGCAGACGCCGCAAAACGCTCACTAACGCCAATTAACGCCGTACCGGCGTTTTTTTGACGCTGACGTTTTAGGTTGAAAAAATAGCAGAGGGATTTTTTAAAAAAAAAAACGCCTATTGACGCCGACGCTCACTAACGCCAATTCATAACCCCGAAAAACGCCGATTTTATTATTCCTCGCGTCGGGCTCGACGTTTTGTTTATTTTTTTAGAAACGTCCGTGTGTATCAGGCCTATACATTGAACACTTATATATTCATTTGTTTCACATTTAAACATTCTGTTTACATATTTTATAGGGTATATATGTACCACTGGAAATTTAATTTGATTTGAATTGGTTAGTCATTTTTCCCATTTGATGTATTGAAATAAGCGCAACGTGTGGTTGGTGTTTTTGAACTGTGTTTGTATCTCATAGTATGATTGCAGCTTTTTCCATATAATATTCACCTAAGCGCAGTTCACTTCACTTTACACTATTTACACAAATAGAACCTTGCTGTCACTGTGCAGCTGAAGGCTGTATGTGAATGATGCTGGACAGTGGCTGGAAATGATTAAATTATTATTTAATTATTATTAGAAATTGTTAGAGCACAAAACAGAGCACACTTGCATGGTGTAGCATTTCTCCTTTGATGAAAATGAAATAAAAGTAATGCACTCACACATTAAAATCCATGTGCAGTAGCATTTAGGACAGAACACTGTATAACTAGGAACCACTGCTGTAGCCTTTATCGTGGGTTTCCAGTTGGAATGAAGTCAAGGGTCCTGTGAGTAGAACGCATACCAGCTTTAGCGCTCACACTGCTCTCTGCCTTTCAACTCCATTCCAACTGTACAAAAACAAGCAGTCAGTTCCAGTGCTATGAGGTCTTCTGTGGTGAAAGGCAGCACGGACAATGGTAATATGAATCTAGGCGGATGCTGCCCTCCTCAGACGGGGTGATCAGTAGCAACTATCAATGAGCTATAAAACCACACAATGGCGAGCCGTGTGAACACACATTTGCTATTTCGCATCAAGCTTTAGGCCTCATGCACACAGGACGTTTTTTTTACGTTTTTACAGCAGCTGTTTTTAGCTGCAGACATTTTTTTCTCCTACGTTCACTGACAGACGCAGCTTTCCATGTGGGGTTATATGCAGATCCTATTAGGAGTTAACTAGGCAAAGAAAGAAAGCAAGCTGGCCCCTCCCAGGGGGCTGTCCTCTCTTTCCCATATAATTCCCCTACTCTGCTCAGTACATCAGTTTTAACATGCCTAGTGCAAGGAGTTGACCTGGCTCCCTTTTGGGACCTGCGGTTTAGATTTTTGCTACCGCTTTTTTATTTTTCATCAAGCTAATGAAGACTACTATCAAGAAGCCGGCTGGGGCATAGAGGGTTCCTGAAAAATACTGTACTTTCCCCAGCACGGCCAACCGATGCGAGCTAGTCCCAGGCTATAGTGGGTCCCGCCACATCGTGCCCGTTCCGTGCGGGCGGCCAGTGGGTGATCCCCACTTGTGCCCAGTGTCCAGATTTGATCCTGTCCAGGGGCTTGTGGCCAGCAGCATCCCTCCAGCTGGGGAGAAAAGTCTGCGACCGGGTGGCTACCCGCTCACAGAGTAGCCCCCCTCTGCTGCTCCTGGGGAGTTGGGGGGGGGGGCACCAGGCGATTTTTGGCATCTCTGTCTGCATTAGCCGCCAGTAGAGGCTGGTCGTTGGGGCTCTCCTGGGTCCCTTCGTCCTTTCCTCTTACCCCTTCCCCCCCTCCCCCCCGCTCCGCACCCCGTTTGACACTGTGTACATACCGCCTAGGCCGCTATGCGGCGATCCGCCACCATTTTGCGGCGGATCGCCGCCATTTTGCCGTAGCTGCAGCCATTTCTCCTATCGTTCACTGACAGACGCAGCTCTCCATTACGTGTGGGTTTTATGCTGGTCTCACTAGGAATTAACTAGGCAGGGAAAAGAAACAGCTGGCCCCTCCCATGGGGGCCGTCCTCTCTTCCCACATAAAAACCCCCTCATAGCATAGCTCTTCAGTTTCAATGCCTAGTTTGCAAGGAGTTGACCTGGCTTCCCTTCAGGGGAATTGCGGTCCTGTTTGTGACCGTTTTTTATTCAATTTTCTTTTACTTTTATTTTTATTTGTCTTCTATCAAGCAATTGATCTGCTATCAAGAAGCAGTTCGGGGCATAGAGAGTCCATGGGCTCTGTACTCTCCCCGACCTGGCCGACCGATGCAAGCCAGTCCCGCCGTATGTGGACCGCCGCATCGTGCCCGTTCCGTGTGGGCGGCCTGGGGTGACCTCCCCTTACGCCCAGCCCCGGATGCGATTCGGGAAGGGCGACTTCTGGCCTGCAGCATACCGCCCAAGCAGGGGCCGAAGGTCTGCAGTGAGAGCTCCTTCCTTCCCCCCCCCCCCTTTTTAGGGGAGGAAAGGGGGACTGACGACCCTAAAAAAAAAAAAAATAGCTGGGTAGCCGCTGGTAGGGGCGCATGGAGCCCTGTTCACCTCCTGCACACCCCCCTTCCCCCCGCACCGCACCTGATCGTCTAGCGCCGTTCGGTCGTCTTTTGCCGCCATGTGGCGATCAGCCGCCATTTTGTGGAGGACGGCCGCCATTTTGACGTAGCCGCAGACATATTGGGCCTATGGGTCTTTCCCTCTAGCGCTCAGAGCGGCCATTTGCGGTACTGCACGTTCCCTGCAGGTGTTTTTCGGCCTCTAGTGTTCAACGGCGGCCATATTGGATTCCCTGCTCATGCAAAAAAGTGTCTACAGCTTTTTACTTTCACTTTGGAACGGTGTGTGCTCCTGACGGCGTGGCTCTCTGACGATCCTCAGGGTTATGGCGGCAAACAGCAAGTGTAGCTGGGCTCTCCTGTGGGTGCTGGTGGCGGCGGGTGCAGTCCTCCTGGGTCCCCTGGTGCACTGTGGGGTGGTGGTGTGCGGCTGTGTGGGGGTGCCTTTAACCTTTTCTATGCATCTATGTGTTCCTAAGGGAGCTGAACATGCTAGGAGCGCAATCTGCGCAAGGGGCTTTTCTGGACCAGCTGTGGCGGTTTTTAGTGATTTTCCCCAGGGCGGATGTCACCAACAGGCCCCCCAAGAAGCGCCCCCCTCCTCCTTGCTTTTCAAGGGAGGATTTTTTGATCCAGAAGGTCCCTCGGACAGAGAAGAGGATCAGGGGACGGCAGCTGCGATTATAAATGGTATCGCGATGCGATTGAGCCAGGATGGCGAATCGCTGATTTCTGCGCATGTGGTGAGGTCCTCCAGGCCCCCTAGGGCGCCCAAGGCTTACCTATATGATCTTTTTCCTAATCGCCTTGTTTGTTGTAAATGGCAACATCCGCAGCATTCCTTTTAACGCAGTGGAACTTGTGCCTGGCAGCATAATGCTTGCTGGCTCAGATCCTAACCATGACCTGCCTGAGGTTTGCATGTCCTCCCTGTGCATGCGTGGGTTTCCTCCCGGTGCTCCGGTTTCCTCCCACACTCCAAGGGTCTTGGGTCCAAACGGTTCCCTTGAGGACAGCTTTAAAAAAAAAAAAAAAAAAAGAAATGGGAGTCGCCTTGGTGTCCCGCCTATGGTCGCTTTAATAAGACAACGACCAGTCCTCTGGAAGGGGTTCCTGCATTCAAGGGCCCCGCTGGCAAGGACAGAGGCGCTGTTAAGGTCACTCTTCCTGGTGGCAGGCTCTGCTCTGCGGCCAGCCCTGACGTTCGCCATGGCGGCGCAATATCTGTCTGAGCTTATGACGGAGCTCCAGAATCTTCTGAACTGCGGCCGCCTGCTGGCTACGCCACAGAGGGCTGACTTTTTGCTCCAAGGTCACAAGTACCTTGGTGATTCGGCCGTTGATTTACTGCCTATGTGATCCAGGGTAGCGGTGTTGCTGTATCCTCAGACGGGTACTCTGGTTGCGTTTTTGGTCCGGTGACCATGCTTCCAGAAAAGGTTTCGCAGACCTTCCCTTTCAGGGTGGACGTCTATTCGGTCCACGGCTGGGTGAGATCATAAAAGATTTCACAGGAGGTAAGTGCCTTCCTCCCAGAGCCCTGGAGGGGTGAGTTTTCGCCGTAGACAGGGGCCCCCTACCTCGGGTCAGAAGAGGTTTTTTTTGTGCCCCGGGCGTAGCGGGTAAAGGGAACCGCTCTGGTAAGGTCGCTGCAGGGGCCGGGTGCCGGCAGTGGCAGCGCAAAACCAACAAGGGGGAGGACAAACCTCCTCAGCCTGATGGGTTGTCTCTGCCCGGGCTTCGGGTGGGGGACGTTTCTGAGTTCAACACTCTGCCACCAGTCAGTTTCTTCCCTCTGAATTAGGGCTCCCGCAGGCACGCCGGGAGGCCCTCTTTGGGGCTGTACAAACACTCGAACCAAGGGGTGATCGTTCCAGTGCCTCCAGTGAGAGGCTTTGAGGTTTTTTACTCACATCTGTTCGTGGTTCCCAAAAGGGGGGGGGGTCCGGCCAGTAATGGACCTGAAGGCCCTGAACCGGTATGTTAGGGCGCGGAAATTTATGGATGGAATCTATCCACTCGGTTGTAGCTGCCCTCCCTCAAGGGGAATTTTTGTCCACAGCTTCAGCGTTTCTTTCGCTTTGCAGTGGGAGACCTCCATTTTCAATTCGTGGCACTTCCTTTCGGTCTAGTCTCAGACCTCAAGTTTTTTTTTTTTCACAAAACTGGTAGCTCCGGTATGGCATTTACTGTGACAGAGAGGCATTGCGGTAGTAGCCTAACTGGAAGACCTGCTCCTGCGAGCGGAATCCGCCTCGGCTCGGGAAGAGAAGGTGAGGATCACAATGACCTCGCGGCACGACTTTGGCTGGTTGCTCAACCTGCAGAAGTCGACGGTGTCTCTATCCTGTCGCCTGGAGTATCTGGGCCTGTTTCTGGACTCAAACCAGGCAAAGGTTTTTTCCTTCCTCCAGCCAAGATGCGGTCACTGCAGTCGGCAGTGAAAACTTTCCTGTGGCACCGACGGTCTTCCTTACGTGGCGGGCTGGGGCTCATGGTCTCGACTTTCAAGGCAATACCATACGCCCAGAGTCACTCTCGTCTCCTTCAACGAGCAAGTTTGGCTCGGTGGGACAGATCCCCTCGATCCTTGGACCTTCTGATCCGTCTGAGTTCCCAGACCAGGGCCTCTCTGACCTATGGTTCCGGGACTCAGCGTTGATTCAGGGGAAGTCGTTCCTGCCCCTTCAGTGGGTGATCATTACCACGGACGACCGTCCTTTGGACTGGGGTGGGGTCCTGGGACAGCTGTTTGCCCAGGGCCGTTGGTCGGCACAGGAGGCTCGCCTCCCCATCAATGTACTGGAGCTGAGAGCAATCAGATTGTGCTTTTTTCTCTGAATGAGATTGCAGGGTCGTCCGATTCGAATTCAGTCGGATGATGCCACAGCAGTGGCGTATGTGAACCATCAGGGCGGCACAAGGAGTCCAGCAACTACGGCGGAGGCAGCAATGGTACTGCGTTGGGCGGAACATTCCAGGTGTGGAGAACTGGCAGGCGGACTTTCTCAGTCACCAGATGCTGGACCAGGGAGAGTGGTCTTTCCACCCGGAGGTGTTCAATCAAATTTGCCGCAGATGGGGGACGCCGGACGTGGATTTCATGGTGTCTCAGTTCAATCACAAGGTTGACACCTTGTGTCCAGAACGAAGGATCCGTTGGCAGTGGCCACGAATGCTCTGGTGGCCCCCTGGGGCCGTTACCGCCTTCTGTATGCTTTCCCTCCGATAAAACTGCTTCCGCGATTGATACGCAGGATAGTGGCGGAGGGGATACCAATAATCCTGGTGGCTCCAGATTGGCCTCGGCGCACTTGATACGCCGACGTGGTGCAAATGGTGGCAGATGCCCCTTGGCGGCTCCCGCTGTGAGACGATTTTCTGTCTCAGGGACCCATCTTGCACCCTGCCTTACCCTAGCCGGCTTTGACGGCTTGGCTATTGAGTCCCAGGTGCTTAGAGACAGGGGAGTCGCCGACTCTGTGATCCCTACTTTGTTAAAAGCTCGCAAGTGTACTTCTCGCAAGATTTATTACCGCACTTGGAAGGCTTATATAGCTTGGTGCGAGGCGGAGGGTCATAACCCTCGCTTTTATGTCGTGTCCAGGGTCCTGACTTTTTTGCAGCAGGGCCTGAACAAAAGACTGGCTTTTAGTACCCTCAAGGGCCAGATATCGGCTCTGGCGATTCTTTTTCAGAGACCTTTTGGCTTTGCACTCGTTGATTCGTATCTTTGTACAGGGTGTGTGACACGTGGCGCCTCGGGTGCAGGCTCCGATGCCTCCGTGGTATCTGCATTTGGTGCTTTCTGTTCTTCAGAAACCGCCATTTGAGTATATCAGGGAGATTTCCTTACAATTGCCATCGCAGAAGGTGGCCTTTTTAGTTGCCATCACTTCTGCCAGACGGGTGTCTGAATTAGCAGCACTATCGTGCAAGTCTCTCTACTTAGTCGTGCATAAGGATAATGCGGTCTTGCGACCCTCTTCTTCCTTCCTTCCGAAGGTGTTCTCTTCCTTTCACATTATTGAAGATATTGTTCTTCCTTCCTTGTGCCCTCGTCCATCGCACCCAAAGGAGTTTGAGTTGCATGCTTTGGACATAGTGAGGGCCTTACGAGGGTACTTGGCTGCTACAGCTTTTTTTTTCGAAAAGCTGATGCTTTGTTTGTGCTGCCAGAGGGTCCGCGCAAAGGGTTGGTGGCCTCGTCGGCTACGATTTCTCGTTGGATTAGAAAAACCGTGACCTATGCGTATTCTGTTCGGGGCAAGGTTCCCCTTTTCTGGTCACGGCTCATTCTACCAGGGCTGTTAGCACTTCCTGGGTTTTCAGACACCAGGCCTCGGTGTCACAGGTGTGCAAGGCGGCCACTTGGGCCTCGGTTCACACTTTCACTAAGTTCTATAAAGTTGATGTGTTTGCATCTTCGGATGCTGCTTTGGGCCGCAAAGTTTTGCAGGCGGCAGTGTAGGCGCGTCTGGTGCCTCCTTAGAGGTTCAGTTGGGTACTGTTAGTGTTTACCCACCCCTCTTTTTGACACAGCTTGGGGACATCCCCACACGTAATGGAGAAGCTGCGTCTGTCAGTGAACGATAGGAGAAAAAGGGATTTTATTAAAACTTACCGTAAAATCCTTTTCTCCGAGTTCACTGACAGACGCAGCACCCACCCCTCTGTGCTCTGTTCTTGTACGGCTTGTGTACGAACTGAAGAGCTATGCTATGAGGGGGTTTTTATGTGGGAAGAGAGGACGGCCCCCATGGGAGGGGCCAGCTGTTTCTTTTCCCTGCCTAGTTATTTCCTAGTGAGACCAGCATAAACCCCCACACGTAATGGAGAAGCTGCGTTTGTCAGTGAACTCGGAGAAAAGGATTTTACGGTAAGTTTTAATACAATTCCTTTTTTTCATGGGATTTTCCCTCCAGTGCTGTGGCGGCCATTTTGCCGGAGCTTCGGTCCTCAGCAGCCCTTTGGCCTCTAGTGGATGTCCTCGTGGCCATATTGGAGTCCCTGCATGCTGAGAAAACATGCTGCTGCCGTTTTTACTTTCACTTTACTGGGACAGTGTGGCTGGCTGCTGACGGCACAAGCTCTCTGGCGGTCCTCAGGATGTTTTTCTGTGGCAAAAACAGCAAGTATAGCTGGCTTCCTGGGGGTGCTGGTGGCGGTGGGTGCAGTCCTTCTGGATCTCCCTAGCGTTCTGAGGGGCAGTGGTGTGGTTACAGTGTGGGGGTGCCGCTAGTTGTCCTCACTGTGTGTGTTCAGTCTGAGTGGAGTGATGGCAGATGACCCTGCAGGGCCCTCTAAAGAGGAATCAGCGACAGTACAACCTGCGTTGGGGTCACTGGTGTCCCTAGAACGGCTGAGGGCGGTGTTCGGGGAATTTCTTCCCAGGGAGGGACCAAGCAAGCTCCTAAGAAGCACCCTCCTCCCCTTGTTCCTCAGGGGAGGATTCCGAACCGGAAGTGGCTTCGGGGGTCATGGGACCCCCGTGGAACTTTCTGAGGGTGAACTTGACCACTCGGATGATGAGGAAGACCAAGGGGCTAAGACAGCGTACGAAAAGGCGCTGGTGGCTGCAATAATATCTGGCATCCATGCGTCTTTGCGACTGGACCAAGGTGGCGAGTCGCAGACGTCTACTTATGTCTGCGGGACTGCCAGGCCTCCTAGGTCACCCAGAGCTTACCCTTATGATACATTTTTTGATCGTCTGATCTATCAGGAATGGCAGTGTTCACAGCATTCCTTCGCCACGCCAAAGCGTTTCGCTATCTGGTATCCTTTTGAGGATAATTTCGTAACGAAGTGGGCGTCCCCCTCGGTGGACCCCCCCGGTGGCGCGCCTGAACAAGGCGACGACTATTCCCCTGGAGGGGTCGGTGTCTAAGGCACTTTTCATTTTGGCAGGATCGGCCTTGAGGCAGGCCCTGGCGTCTGCCATGGCAGCGCAATATCTGTCCGAATGTACGGCGGAGCTGCAGAATGATCTGGACTGCAGCAGAACGCTTGAGACGTCGCAGAAAGCAGAACACATGTTTCACGGTATCAAATACCTGTGTGATGCTGCTCTAGACCTGCTCCCTATGTTGTCCAAAATGTCTGTTTTTTCAGTCACTATCAGACGGGTCCTCTGGTTGCGTTCGTGGTCGGGTGACTACGCATCCACAAAAGGTCTAGCGGACCTCCCTTTTCAGGGTGGCTGTCTCTTTGGGCCTCAGTTGGATGAAATCATTAAGGATTTCACTGGCGGGAAGAGTACATTTCTTCCGGAGCCCAGGCGGTGAAGCAGGGGCCTGTCTCTTCGGGTCAGAAGAGGTTTTTTCGTGCCCCTGGCGCAGCGGGCAAGGGCCCGCGAGCCGGCAAGGCTGCTACAGGGGCCGGAAAAAGACCCTGGCAGCGCAAAAATGAAAAAGCAGAAGATAAGCCCTCCTCTGCATGATGGGTTGCCCCCACCCGAAGATTGGGTGGGGGGACGTCTTCTGGGGTTCGCAGACAGGTGGACTGCCCGCATTTCCGACCAGTGGGTGCAGGAAGTGGTGTCCTCCAGGTACGGGACGGTTAAGGCACTATCAGACCAGGGGGTGATCGTGCCGGTGCCTCAGTCAGAGAGGTTTCACGGTTTCTACTCTAACCTATTTGTGGTCCCAAAAAAAGGTGGGGGGGGGGGGGGTAAGGCCGGTTTTGGACCTGGAGGCGCTAAACTTTTATGTGAAAGCGCGAACATTCCTAATGGAATCGGTCCACTCGGTCGTGGCCGTCCTACATCAGGGGGACTTCCTAGCGTCCCCAGACATCAGTGACGCGTATCTCCATGTTCCCATTTGTCTCCGACACCAGCGCTTTCTACGCTTTGCGGTGGGAGATCTCCATTACCAATTTGTGGCACTGCCCTTCGGTCTGGCCTCGGCTCCTTGGGTCTTCACCAAGTTGGTGGCCCCAGTGCTGGCGCTACTGAGGCAGAGGGGCATTGCGGTGGTAGCTTACCTCGACGACTTGCTCCTGAGAGCAGAGTCTGCCTCAGCCCTGGAGGAGAGCGTAGCTATCACCATGGCCTCGTTAAAGGACTTCGGTTGGCTGATCAATCTGCAGAAGTCGACATTGACCCCGTCTTGTCGTCTTGAATATCTGGGTCTTACCTCCGGCTAAGCTGTGGTCCCTGCAATCAGCAGTGCAAACCTTACTGTCTCACCGGCAGTCATCATTACGATTCTGTATGTGGGTGCTGGGGCTCATGGTGTTGGCTTTCGAGGCAGTACCTTATGCTCAGAGTCACACTCGGCTACTTCAGCGAGCGATTCTGTCTCGGTGGGACAGATCCCCACTGTCTCTGGACCGGTTGGTCCACTTGGATCATCAGACCAGGGCCTCCTTGGCCTGGTGGCTTCAGGCCCAGCCTTGACACGGGGAAAATGGTTTCTTCCCCTGACGTGGTCGATAATCATGACGGACGCCAGCCTGTCGGGCTGGGGGCGCGTGCCGGGACATCTGTTAACCCAGGGCCTTCGGTCGGCGCAGGGATCTCGCCTTCCGATCAATGTGCTGTAGCTAAGAGTGATCAGACTCTGCCTATCCCGCTGGACAGCGAGGTTGCAAGGGCACCCAATTCGGGTTCAGTCGGACAATGCCACAGCGGTGGCGTATGTGAACCATCAGGGCGAAACGAGGAGTGCGGCAGCAGCTGCGGAAGCAGCTCTCATTCTGCGTTGGGCAGAACTTCATGTACCGGCAATCTCCGCCATCTACATTCCAGGCGTAGAAAATTGGCAGGCGGACTTCCTCAGTTGCCAGACGCTGGATCAGGGGTAATGGTCCCTCCATCCAGAAGTGTTCAGCCAGATTTGCCACAAGAGGGGCATGCCAGACGTGGACCTCATGACATCTCCATTCAACCACAAAGTAAAGACCTTTGTGTGCAGGACAAGAAACCTGTTGTCGGTGGCCACAGACGCGCTCGTGGCACCTTGGGGTCGGTATTGTCTTCTGTACGCCTGTCCTCCCCTCAAACTTCTCCCGCGTCTACTGCGCAGTAGAGAGTACTCTCAAGGGCCAGATATCGGCTTTGGCGATTCTTTTTCAACGTCCTCTGGCGTCACATTCATTGATTCCTACATTTGTACAAGGTGCGGTCGCCTATGGCACCATGGGATTTCAATTTGGTGCTTTCAGTGCTTCGGAAGCCACCATATGAGAAGATCAGGGATATTCCCTTACAATTGTAGTCGCAGAAAGTGGCTTTCTTGGTGGCCATTACATCCGCTAGGCGGGTGTCTGAGTTGGCAGCGTTGTCCTGCAGGTCTCCTTACTTGGTCCTGCACAGAGACAAGGCGGTCTTGCGCCTGTCGCCTTCTTTTTTGCCAAAGGTATTGTTCTCCCTTCGTTGTGTCCGCACCCTTCACATCCTAAGGAGATTGAGTTGCATTTCTTGGATGTCGTACGGGCTTTGCGGGTGTATTTGGCGGCTACAGACCCTTTTCGGAGGTCTGACGCGTTGTTTGTCTTGACGGGAGGTCCGCACAAAGGAATGGCGGCCTCGTCGGCTACTGTCTCTCTTTGGATCAGACAGACTGTGACTCATGCATATTCTGTTTGGAGCAAAGTGCCTCCTTTTCCAGTCATGGCTCATTCCACCAGGGCTGTTAGCACTTCCTGGGCTATTCGACACCAGGCCTCGGTGTCACAGGTGTGCAAGGCGGCCACTTGGGCCTCGGTGCACACGTTTACTAAGTTTTATAAAGTTGATGTGTCCGCATCTTCGGATGCTGCTTTTGGCCGTAAAGTTTTACAGGCGGCAGTGTAGGCGCGTCTGGCGTCTCTGCAGAGGTTCTGTTGGATACAGTTGTTGTCGTTTGCCCATCCCTCTTAATGACACAGCTTTGGGACATCCCCACATGTCAATGGAGAGCTGCGTCTGTCAGTGAACGTAGGAGAAAAAGGGATTTTATTAAAACTTACTGTAAAATCCTTTTCTCTGAGTTCTCTGACAGACGCAGCACCCACCCCTCTGCGTTTTTTTTGGTACGGCTTGTTACGAACTGATGTACTAAGCAGAGTAGGGGGATTAAATGGGAAAGAGAGGACAGCCCCCTGGGAGGGGCCAGCTTGCTTTCTTTCTTTGCCTAGTTAACTCCTAATAGGATCTGCATATAACCCCACATGTCAATGGAGAGCTGCGTCTGACAGTGAACTCAGAGAAAAGGATTTTAATAAAATCCCTTTTTTCTACAGTCAATAAACCCTCCATCATGTTATCCTATGTGTTCATGCACACACGGGCTGTTAACTGTTTTTGCCTGGGAGGTTTTTGAGCTGTAAAAAAAAAACCAAGACCCGTGGGTTCTGAGAGACTTTTTTGAGCTGTGAAAATGTTCTACCGGTAACTCCCAAAAACGCGTAAAAATGTGCAAAACCGTGGCTCACCAACGGTTTGGGCCATTTTAGATCAGTTGGAAGAAAAAAAACGTGCAAAAACGCTACTGCAAAAGCACTCAATAAAGCTGGAAAAAGTCACTAAAAGCTACTGACGTTTTTAGGACGTTTTTTTAACATCCTGTATGCATGGAGCCTATACCCCTTGATGTGAAACAGCAAATGTGTGTTCGCACTGCTCACCATTGTGTGAGTTCATTTATAGTTGCTACTTTGTGAGTACCCACTTTTTTTTATTGATTTTATTATTGATTAAATATTTTTGGTAATGCACTAGGTGCGTGTGCCTTCCATTTTGTTTTGTTTTTGTAGTTTCCAACTGGACACCTATGCTGCTGGGCTACATTGACAGTTCCTAGTTATGCGGTACTTTGTGCTAAATGCTACTGCACAAGGATTTTAATGTGCAAGTTAATTAATTTTATTTGATTATCTTTAAAAATCATTTTATTTTCATTATTATTATTATTATTATTCATTTCTCTGTTTGGTGCTTTGCTATTTTTCAGGTTACAGACTGCTCCTCTCTGCTTTACGAGAGCTGCAAAGCCTAAGAACTGGGCTTTCATTCATGAACTTGTGCTCTGTGTGACTGTTTATTGGAGAATTTATTTCATACAATCGATGTTAAGATTCTTTTTTTTGTGCAAATCAGTTGCAGTTGCATTATTTTTTTCTGCTTGTACTGGACAGCAACTATACATCAGTCATCAATATAAACATAGGATGCAATTCAATAAAGAATTTCTGGTGTGTTGGTCGTATTGAAAAGTCCCGTGCCAAGTTCATGAAAGCATTTTAACAGTGTTTTTGTTATTTTCATCACGTGCAACAAATTCAAGTAATACTAAGGCACCATTCACACCTGAGCGATTTTCTTCTTGAAGCTTGTAGTTCTAAAGCGTTCAACATGCCAAATCCCATTGATTTCAAGGGCCCCTCTTAACATCTGAGAGTTTTGTCGTCTGAAGCAAAACACCTGTGGCTCAAAAAAGTACATTAGCTTCTTTTTGGCAGATTACTAGCGTTTTTGGCCCCATAGACTTCAAAAGAAACACCTGACTTGAGAGTTTTACAAGCGTTTTTGTGCTCAGATAGCAGCTATCCATCCCCAATTTCCTCTCCCTCTTCTCCCCCTAGTGCTTTCTTTTGGCTAAACAAAAACACCTGAAGCTGTAAAACGCTTGTAATACACTTCTAAAACGCTTTCAAAATGCTTGTAAAAAGCTGCCAAAACGCTTTAAAAAAATGCCCGAAAAACGCCAATAAATTGCTATGCTCAGGTGTGAATGGACCCTTGTGTGTGACACTTCTACATTCTGGCACTGGGTAAGTATTTTGTTGTGACAGATTCTTATACATCTTACCAACAGTTACATGAATTTGTCACAAAATTGCAACATTTGTTGCACAGACAGGAGATCTATTTTTGAGTGTCTATGACCATCTTTTTATAAATTCAGGAATCATGTTTATTTACCCTACAATCTTATTGTCCAAATAGCTTTCAATATCTTTTCAGATCTGAAATTTGTAACTATTATTCCTGGAGGTGGAGACCACTCACCTGGTGTTCTAAAGCAGTTGGAATCTGGGAAAGAACGGATTGCAGATATTAAATAAAAACGTATTCGTGCTGCGCTATGTATATAATACATATACACGCAAATGTGACAATCTTAAATAAACTGACAATCTTGAATACAAATGTGAATGTAACCACTATAAATGAGTCTTGTGATTATTAAGACCACATTCAGAAGTAAATAAATAGAAATAACAAACACAAAGAAAGTGCTGGCAAACCACTAGCGTGTTCCTGATGACGTCACAGTGGCAAAACTCATAAGTTAAAGCATGTTGTTTCAGGAGAAAGAGTGAGGTTCAAAGCTGGCTGCTTGCTTCCACTGATCGCTCATCAGTGTGGTTTGCCTGCACATTGGATCTTGATGTGAAGGGAGGCTGCGGCTCCGTACTTTGTGTTTGACATTTATCCTTATAAAGTGAGTGCATATGTGACTTTTCTATCTTTGAGCTGGGCCCTTGACCGTTGCCTCTGAGGCTGAGTTTGCTACTGTGAACATGATCCTGATTAACAACAGAGAGTGCAGACATGTCCATAAATATATCCACCTGCAGCTACCAGCAAAAACCATGGGCTTATCATTTAAAGACTTTTTTTTGCCCTTGTAAAGAAGGGCCCATCAGAGAGGTGAACGCACATCCAGGGGGGTTTGTTGGTGCTCAGCTCGATTAAGTTTGGTGCACCTTGAGTGGCTTTTACTTTTTCACACAAGGGAACTTTCAGGTATAATAAGGTTTAGAATAACCATAAGACTCGTTTATTGGATGGAGTAAGCTTGAGTGGAATTCACCTTTTCACACACAGATTTATTCACATATGAATGCAGTCTTCTTATTCACAGGACTCATTTATTGTGTTTATATTCATATTTTTATTCAAGATCGGCAGTTTATTTAAGATTGTCACATTTAATTGCATATGTGTTATATACAGTGCATCTGGAAAGTATTCACAGTGCTTCACTTTCTCTTTCGTTCATTGAAGGACACAGCAGCTCATGGCCAAGTGGGTTATGCTGCCCTCTTCAGGAGTGACTATGCAGAACAGGCAGTTCTAACAGCAAAAGAACAACATACAGACACACCCCTCCCAGGGGGCAGTCCCCACTGACAGCAACCCTCCACCCTGCTACTGCTAGCTCCGTTCTTCTCTGCCTAGTGCAAGGAGTAGACCTGGCTCCCTGTTGGGATCTGTGGTACCTCTCTTGGTCTACTTCGGCTGCCCTTGAGGACGGCCTAACAGATGAAGACTGCAATCAAGTAGCCGTGCTGAGTGACAGGCTGGGTTTTAGATCCAGGTAGTCTCCCCAGCTGGCCATTGAGTGCGCGCAGACCTTAGCTATGCGCTGGGTCGGACGCGACAGGCCCCGAACCGGATGGGGTGGCCCCGCGGGTTAAACGTCCCGCCGGTGCACATATGGCCGGGCTGAGTCCATGTCACAGTGCCACCATTGACCGACAGCTACCCCCGGCCTGGTGGGTGAGGCAGATCTGTCTCGGTTGGGATTCCCGCTCCGTCCGACTGGATGGGTAAGTACGCCCCCCTCTCCCACTAGGATATGGGGGGAGCAGGTGGGTTCCCCCCTGGGGTGTCCCCCCTTCCTGCCTCCATCGCTTCACCCCCCTCCGGTGCTGCGCTGCATCCCCCCCCGGGGTCCCATGGGGGTGTTCAGGGCCCTTAGCTGTTCCCCTCCTCCTTGCCTCGTGCTGCTGGGGCAGTCGGTGATCGCGATCGGTGGCCATTTTGCCATGGTCCGGCCGCCATTTTCTTGTGGCCGGCCCCATGGTTCGGCCTCAGGGGCACCCGTTGGCCATTTTGGCGTAGTCGCGGCGCTTCTTGGCTGTGGATTGGCCTCCACAGCGGCGCCCATTTTCTTGTGGCCTATGCATGTGTTCCAACCTGTGTGTGTGGGGCAGTCCCTGAGGCTTTCTGGCACCGTTTTACCCCCCCCCCCCCCGCACAACACTGAGAGCTCAGCTTTTCTCTGTGGGACAGTAGCAAGCGTGGAGGATGGGCAGGCAAGGCAGCGGTGGACATCAGGAGGCACGACTCCTCTCCTGGACAGTTGAGTGGGCAGGTGGTGAGTCCCTCTGGGGTTACCCTCCCTCCTGTAGTAAGTCCTGTGCAGCATTTTGGGGTGGGGGATGCCTGGTCTCCTGGTACCTAGGCCTCAGTCAGGTGGCGTGTTACCAGGGTGGGTGACACAATGGCAGCAGATGCTTCCCCACCAGACCTCTCCGTGGTTGCAGCCAGTGCCTCAGGGACTGCGATCCCTCTTGACGCTCTGTCGACGGTCCTGGAATTTTTTGTCTCCCGGGTAGAGACAGTATGGGAGCGCAAGGCGACGAGAAAGCAGCCCCTGCCCCTCCCTTCCTTCGGTGAGGACTCGGACCCTGACCGGGGCTCCACCATGACGGGGACCCCCCTTGAGCTGTCGGATGGCGAGGCCCCAGTTTCTCACGATAGTGAGGACGAATCTGTGGCGGCCACTGCTGCGCACGAGAAGGCACTAGTCAACACTCTGATCACATCAGTGCGTGAAACCCTGAAGTTGGACATTACGGCCCATCCCCTTCGGGTCACATAAACCAGACCACGTGGTTTTCCCTTATGAGTCTTACCTGGATAAATTTGCTTACAGAGACTGGAAATGGCCTCAGAGCTCCCTTCCCATAGCCAAACGTTTCTCTGTGTGGTTTCCCTTAAAAAAAAAAAAAAAAAGTTAAAAAAGTGTGTATCACCCCCCCGTGGTTGATCCTCCTGCGTCTCACCTGAACAAGGCGACCACGATTCCGGTGGAAGGACCCGGCTGACAGGAAGGCCGAGGCTGTCACCAGATCCATGTTTGTTTTGGCAGGGTCAGCCATGCGGCCTGTCGTGGCTTCTGCTCTGGTGTCGCAAACGCTCACTGAATGGGCAAAACTGTTGCACCGCGAAATGAGCACTACCAAGATTCCCCCCCGCATGCATGGAACTCGCTGAACAGCTTGTCCAAGGGCTTAAGTATCTGTGCTATGCAGCCCTGGACGCGGCCCCCCTGATTTCCAAATTATCTGTGTCTTCTGTGGTGGTCAGGCGTTTGCTCTGACTAAAATGTTGGTCAGTTGACATCTAAGAAGACCCTGGCGGACTTGCCTTTTCAGGGTGGGCGGCTCTTTGGAGCCTCTTTGGAGGAGATTATTAAGGATCTCACAGGGGGGAAGAGCACCTTTCTTCTGGAGACCAGGAAGAGTAAGGAGTCCCGTCGTAGACGGGGTCTCTCCTTTATGGCCCATAAGAGGCTTTTTCGTCCCTCCCACTCCTTGGGCAAGGGCTCTCAGCCCGCCAAGGCTCCCGCGGGTGGACAGAAGCGCCCCTGGCAGTGTAAGCGTGGCAAGCTGGAGGACAAGTCATCCTCCGCATGAAGGGCTGCCCCCACCCGTCCTTCGGTCGTCTCCTGGGGTTTGCGGACCAGTGGACTTCCCGCATTTCAGACCGCTGGGTGCACCAGGGCGATTTACTGGCTTCCCTCAACATCAAAGATGAGTACCTGCATGTTCCCATATGCACCCAGCACCAGCGCTTTCTGCGCTTTGTGGTCGGGGAGCATCACTATCAGTTTGTGGCTCTCCCGTTTTGGCCTGGCCTCTGCGCCTCCGGTCTTCACCAAGCTTCTAGTTGTGGCTCTGCTGAGGCTGAGGGGCATCGCGGTGGTGGCGTATCTGGACGACCTGCTCTTGCGTGCAGAGTCAGCTCTGGCTCTCAGGGACAATGTGACGATCGCCATGCACACTCTGCAGGAGTTTGGCTGGGTGATCAATCGCCCAAAGTCGGTGCTGACCCCGTCTCACCGATTGGAGTATCTGGGTCTGATCCTAGATGCAGCCCAGGCGAAGGTTTTCCTCCCACCGTCAAAGCTACAGATGCTTCAGTCAGCGGTTCGGTCCCTACAGTCCCAGAAATGGTCCTCCCTACGCTTTTGCATGCGGGTCCTGGGGCTCATGGTATCCACCTGCGAGGCGTTTACTTTCGCCCAGTGTCGTCACACCTGTGCTCTGCAGCGGGAGGTTCTTCTGAAGTGGGACAAGTCCCCCTCATCCCTGGATCCGTTGCTCATGGTGGACCACCAGACCAGGTCTTCACTGCTCTGGTGGATGCGGGTTCCTCCCCCTTCATTGGACGGTGGTTACGACGGACGCCAGCCTGATCGGCTGGGGAGGAGTCCTGAGGCTGTTGTCGGCCCAAGGCCGGTGGTCTCCGGAGGAGTCTCGTCTCCCGATCAATGTCCTGGAATTGCGGGCCATTAGGTGCTGCCTCTCCCATTGGATGAGGAGGCTGCACAGGTGCCCTGTCCGGATTTAGTCGGACAATGCCAAGGCCGTGGCATACGTGAATCCCCAGGGCGGGACAAGAAGCTCAGCTGCAGCCTCGGAGGTAGCTCACATTCTGTGGTGGACAGAACTACACGTACCGGCAATCTCCGCCGTCCACATTCTGAGGGTAGAGAATTGGCAGGCGGACTACCTCAGTTGTCAGGAGTTGGACCAAGGAGAGTGGTCCCTGCACCCGGATGTGTTCCATCAGATTTGTTTGAGGTGGGGTACTTCGGACGTGGACCTGCTAGCATCTTGTCTCAATCAGAAGGTGCAGACCTTCGTGAGCAGGACAAGGGATCCCTTGGCGGACGCGGCGGATGCTCTAGTAGCTCCGTGGGCTCGGTACCGGCTCATCTATGCCTTTCCCCCTCTCAAGTTGCTTCCGCACCTTCTGCACAGAATAGAAGCGGAGGGCATACCGACCATTCTAGTGGCTCCAGATTGGCCAAGGCGTCCTTGGTACGCCGACGTAGTTCGAATGATGGTGGACGTCCCTTGGCGACTCCCGCTCCACGTGGATCCACTGTCCCAGGGGCCCATCTTGCATCCTGCTTTACCCTCTCTGGCTTTAACGGCCTGGCTATTGAATCCCAGGTGTTGAGGGATCAAGGTGTCTTGGACTCAGACCATACTTAAGGCACGTAAGGCCACTTCCTGAAAGATTTACCACCGCACCTGGAGGGCTTATGTCGCCTGGTGCGAGGATGGGGGGTGGAATCCCTGATCCTTTTCGGTATCTCGGGTTCTGGCTTTTCTGCAGAAGGGTCTCGACCAGAAGCTGGCGTTGAGTACGATCAAAGGTCAGATTTCTGCCCTGGTGATCTTTTTTCAGCATCCTTTTGGGACGCATTCTTTGATCCGTACTTTCGTACAGGGGGTTCGACATATCGCCCTTAAAGTACTTCACTTCTGGCGCCATGGGACCTCAATTTGGTCCTCTCAGTACTTCAGAAGCCCCCTTTTGAGAATATCAGGGAGATATCGCTACAATTGCTTATGCAGAAAGTGGCTTTCCTGGTAGCCATCACATCTGCTGGGCGGGTGTCCGAGTTGGCGGCTCTATCCTGTAGGTCTCCATATCTGGTCCTACACAAGGATAAGGCGGTTGTGCGCCCATCACCTTCTTTCTTACCGAAGGTGGTGTCATCTTTTCATATCAATGAGGACATTGTCCTTCCTTCACTCTGCCCGCGCCCCTCTCACCCTAGGGAGGTTGCTTTGCACTCCCTGGATGTTGTTCGGGCCCTGCGGGTGTATCTGACGACCACAGCCTCCTTTCGGAGGTCGGATGCACATTTTGTAGTGGTGGATGGCCCACACAAGGGTCTGGTGGCCTCGTCGGCCACTGTTTCACGTTGGAGTAGACAGAAGGTGACCCGAGCTTATGCTGTTCGGAGTCTGGAGCCTCCTTTTCCGGTCACGGCTCACTTTACCAGGGCGATTTGCACTTCCTGGGCTTTCCAACATCAGGCGTATGTATCTCAAGTGTGCAAGGTGGCTACTTGGTCTTCCGTGCACACCTTTTTCAAAGTTGATGTTTTAGCATCTTCGGATTCTGCGTTTGGCCACAAAGTTTTGCAGGTGGCCGAGTGAGACACGTCTGGTTCCTCACAGAGGGTTCTGTTGGATGAAGTTCTTTTGCTGTTCCGTTACCAACCCCTCATTGTTTGGCACTGCTTTTGGACGTCCCACTTGTCCATGAGCTGCTGTGCCCGTCAATGAAAGAAAGAGAAAACTGGATTTTTTTACTTGCCGTAAAATCCCTTTCTCTGAGTTCATTGACGGGCACATCACCCACCCCTCTTGTTTACGTTGCACTGCTTGTTACGAACTGAGCTAGCAGTAGCAGGGTGGAGGGTTGCTGCAAGTGGGGACTGCCCCCTTGTGGGGGGGGGGGGGGCTGTGTCTGCCTGTCTGCTGTTTTGCTGTTAGAACTGCCTGTTCTGCCTAGTTACTCCTGAAGAGGGCAGCATAACCCACTTGTCCATGAGCTGCTGTGCCCATCAATTAACTCAGAGAAAGGGATTTTACGGCAAGTAAAAAAATCAATTTTTTCCACATTTTGTTATATTACAGCCTTGTTCCAAAATGGATTCAATTCATTATTTTCCTCAAAATTCTACAAACAATACCTCCATAATGGCAACGTGAAAGAAGATTGTTTGAAATCTTTGCAAATTTATTAAAAATTAAAAAAAGAAAATAACACACATGTACATAAGTATTCACAGCCTTTGTGCAATACTTTGTTGAAGCATCTCGGGCACCAATTACTGCCTTAAAGTGGTAGTAACCCATCCATTTAACAGTTTAAAAAAACAGTTACATTTCCGACACGTGCCGGAAATGTAACACTCCCATTGGTTGTGCTCTAAACCAAACTGTCAAACCATCCAATGTCTGGTGTCATAGCTGATCACATGTGCAGCATCATGGTAGTTGTAGATTAAACCGAGGCCAAGATATCAGCTTCCTTGGCTGAAAATGATAGGAGGGTTTACTACCACTAAGTCTTTTTGAGTATTACCACAATCCTGTAAATCAGTCCCAAAGAACGGAATCACAAGTATCAGCGCCCTGGATAAGAGTGTGTGTCTCCACAGTTTAAGCACAGAAATGCATAATGTTGAGATATACAGAGAACAAAAATAATAAGTAGCTGCTACTTTAAATCATCAATACTCAAATTGCAACATGATAATCAAAGTGAACTGTGACTAGCAAATTGCAAGCAGCGCTAAACAGTCTTTCAAAATTGTAGTCTTCTCTAACAACTGAGTAATAAGTCCATCCACTCTAGATAGAAAATGCTGAGGTCCTGGCCACCACCACACCATGTGCAGGGATAATGGGAGGAAGACCCCCCAATGTGGAAAAACTCACCAGATATCAATAGATAACCCGCATTCAGATCTTATAGGTGTTCACCTCT
>BLSH010180278.1:63709-75827 GCA_018402905.1 Glandirana rugosa
CACCGGAGGTAGTAGGTATTTACCACCTGGGATTCTTAACCCACATTCACCAAACGCATTGGATTTGGTCCCCCCACAACACTGCAACCTGTTTTTGGATTATGAGCTTAATTTTACCTATCTTAAAGGCCAGTCTGACCACACACATACCGAGGATATAAGTGGTGGAGTTTTGGAGGAAGTGATGATTGGAATTACTTTGAAAGCCTGACCGCTGATATTTAACTGATTGGGTTTCAGTTCGATTTTATGCTTATCTATGATCCAAATGGTGTCGATTGAAGGAGAGGTGAACACCTATAAGATCTGAATGCGGGTTATCTATTGATATCTGGTGAGTTTTTCCACATTGGGGAGCTCTGTCAGAGTGACCATCGTATTTTTTGGTCACCTCCCTGAGTAAGGCCCTTCTCCCCTGATCTCTGAGTTTGGCTGGGTGGCCCGCTCTAGGAAGAGTCCTGGTGGTGCCAACGGTCTTCCATTTATGGATGATGGAGGCCACGCTGCTCATTGGGGCCTTCAATGCTGCAGAAAACTTTCTGTACCCTTCCTCCGATCTGCCTCGATACAATCCTGTCTCTGAGGTCTACAGACAATTTCTTGGACTTCATGGCTTGATTTGTAGTCTGACATGCACAGTTAACTGTGGAACCTAATATAGACAGGTGTTTGCCTTTCCACATCATGTCCAATCGACTGAATTTACCACAGGTGGACTCCAATCTAGTTGTAGAAACATCTCAAGGATGATCAGTGGAAACAAGATGCACTTGAGCTCAATTTTGAGTGTCATGGCAAAGGCTGTGAATACTTACGCATGTGTGATTTTTTTTTTTTTTTTCTTTTTCGTTTTTTTCTTTTTAATAAATTTGAAAAATTTTCAAACAAACATCTTTAACCACTTCAGCTCCGAAAGGTTTTACCCTCTTCCTGACCAGGCAATTTTCTCTTTCGTTCATTGACAAACATAGCGTTCCATTACAATAGGGTTATATCGCCCCCTACAGGAGTAGGATGCAGAAAAAAGACTTGAATACGCCTATGGACAGTCCTAGGTGATGTACACCCCCCTCTCTGCTATAGGCCTTCGGCTTTTTTCTGCCTAGTCAGGAGTAAGGACGTAGTTCCCTTCTAGGATCTCTAGTCCTGGAGATTTTGTTTTATTTTCTTTTTTCCTGGATTTTTCTCCATGAGCTCTACAATCAACTTCCGGGCTGAGTGACAGACTGGTCACTAAGAGCCAGAAGGTCTCCCCAGTCTGGCCAACCAGCGCGGGCAGACCCCAGCTACACACTAGGTCGGCCGCGACATAGCCCCACTGGACGGGGGCTGGCCCTGCAAGTTAAACGTCTCGTGAGATTGCAGCATCCCTCATGGCCGACAGCCCCCCACTTCGATGATGAGGATTTGTCTGGGACCTTTCCCTGCACGCTTTTGCTGGATCAGTGAGTAAAGCGGCCACCCACCTCTCCTTCACTGGACTGGGTGTGGGGCGTGGGTACTCCCTGGGGTGCTTGGTCCTTCCGGGATTCCCCTCCCATTCCCTCCCCTTCCCTTCCTGGACGAGGCACCGGGCTTCTGGCCTAGGTGTTTTTTTTTTGGGGGACTCACTGCCCTCTGTCTTCCACCCTTGGGGTTTTTTGCTGAGGGGGGTACCTCCTAGGCCCACCTGCTGATGGTGTCCAGATGCCTCAATCAGGACCCCCACAGTGGCCTTCCCAAAATTTAGGCCACGGCTTTGCCGACTTCTCCTAATTTAGGCTGCGGATTGCGGCCTACCGATCAGGGGGCTGGGGAGGACGGTCCACAGGGAGCGGCGGCTGCCCCGCTGTCTGTTTCGGGCCTCCTGGGCACATTTTTTTGCGGCCTACTGGGCCTTGTGGCTGCCTCCTACCCTGTGGGGGCCTCAGCGGGGTCCCCTAGGAGGGGCTTCGGTGGTGTCACCTGTGAGGGACCTTGATGTTGCTCCCTGTGAGGGCCCTTGGTGTGCCCCTTGTGAGGGGCCTCGGTAGGCATCCCCTGGGTGGGGCCTCTGTGGCGCTTGGTGCGGGGCCCTGTGCGGCGGGGGTCTCAGTTGGTGGTCCCCTCTGAGTTTTTTTTCTGGTTTCTACTAGTGGCGCTTAGGCATTAATCCTAGTATATGGTGCCCCCGCCCTTCCCTGCTTCATCTGTTTCAAATGATCCTATATCTGGTTCTGCCGCCATGGATGTGGCCCACCTTGTGGTTAGGGGCCGTGCTTCCTGTTTTGTCATGGAGTGAGGATGATTCCTCCATAACTGCAGTGGCACATGAGAAGGCGCTGTTTGTTGCACTTATGATGTTTGTGCGGGGAGCTTTGAAGATGGGAGATGCAGCTGTGGCTGCGGAGGAGGGCCAGTTTCCTTTTTTTTTTATTTGACACCCATATGTCGGCTTGCACGGCAAAACATGTTCCCTTTGTACCCTATTTTGTCAAATTTGCCCATGGAGACTGGGAGTGTACAAAGTGCTCCTTTTGTGTTTCAAGGCCACTTTCCTGTGAGGTACCTCTTTGAGGAGTCCTTCCTTAGAAATGAACTGTTTCCACAGGTAGTGTATTCTCCTGTCTCTAGGTTGCACGGGGCAACCATGTTTCCTGTAGAGGAATCTCCGGCGGTTGAAGATCCGGCGGACATGTCTAGCAGAGTCCCTCTGCCTTTGCTGAAATGGCAGACCTGCTGGTATAGGGGCTGCAGTTGGTATGCTGTACTTTTGGACACAGTTCCTCTAGTTGCTGAGCTCCCTGTGTCCACAGTGGTACTGAGACAGGTATTGTGACTTTGTGTTGGTTTTTTCATGACACGCAGGTTTGTTCATCTTTAGGGTCCACTGACAAGGGTTCATAATTTTTCCAACCCTCTTCGGTGTTCTGACCTGGTTCGGGTATAAAATGCCCTTTTTGAAGCTGGGCGTCTGTCTCCGGACCGTTTTCAGTGCCCCTCGTGGGGCTGTACAAGTCTTGTTGTCTTGGGGTGTGTTTGTCTTGGTTCCAGTGTTGGACGGGTATTCAGGGGTTTTATTCAAACCTGTTCACAGTCCATAAAGAGAGGATGGGCATGGTACGTCCATTACTGGACCTCGGGGCCTTGGCTTGCTTTTGTGGGTGTAGGAGTTTAGGATGGGGTCCATCCGCATGGTGATGGCGTCCCTTCATCATTTGAGAGTTTTTTCCTCTGGACTAACTCCAGAAGTTGTATACTGCCTTTTCATCTACTGTTGTCCGGCAGTGGACCTCCCTGTGGACATGCATGTGGGTGTTGGGCATTATGGTATCTACCTTTTATAGGTGATTCTATTTACACAGTTCCATATGAGCTCCCTTCTGGGAGATCCTGGCATAATGGGACAAGTGCCCGAGGTCTCTGAACAATCAGATTGGCTGAGCCAGAAAGACGGGCCCCCTGGTCTGGTGGCTGGGCTCTCCCGGTCTTCGGCAGGGCAAATCCTTTCTCCCCTTGTATTGGACAGTGGTTCCTGCCAATGCCAGTCTGTCCAGTTGTGTTGCCATGGCCAAGTTTTAGTGACTTTATGTATCATAATATGGAGTTAGATTTGAAGGGAAGTCAGGCTTCCCCCTTCCCCCTCCATTGATATGTAAATAGAGCAGTTGGACTGCTAAGTAGGAAGTTGGTATATACAGGAAGTTGGTGGGAGGGGCTGAAGGTTCTTTAGAAAGCCACATGGGAGCAGACAATGGAGTTGTGTTTGAGAAGACGGAGAAGCAAGACATGGCTGCCATGTGCTGAAGAACTTTGGAGAAGTTTTGATTTGGACTGAGCAAAGAAGGACGTTATATCTTGACCCCTAAGTTGAGTAACTCGTTTAGTTTACTTATTATGCATGTTGTAGGCACATTTTTGTAAGCTATGTGTTATTATGTATTCTATAGTTTGTATGAGCAGATTTTCTGTTTAGTAAAAGCATCGGTACACCACAGAATTCTAAACTTCCTTGATTTTACCGCAAGAATCTTAATATATAAACGCAAAGAAAAACAATTGGGGGCTCGTCCCGTGAGCAAAACACCAGTTGGGGAGGTGTTCTGGGACTGTGCCCTGCTCAGGATCATTGGACGCTGGAGAAATCCAGACTGACAATCAATATCCTGGAACTTTGGGTGATCAGTCTACGTCTGGATCATGGACAGACCGACTCCGGGGGGCTCCCTGTGCGGATCCAGTCAGAAATTGCAATGGCAGTGGCCTATGCCGCTTGCCAGGGCAAAACAAATAGTGTGTTGGCAGTCCTGGTAGTAGCCAGGATCCTCAAGCGGGCAGAACCTTCCGTTCTGGACTTCTCCGGTGTATGCATTCCAAGGGTGCAATACTGGCAGGCGGAATGTCTCAGTCAGCACGGTTGGACCACGCGGTGCTCCCTTCACCAGGCAGTGTTTCATTGGATATGTATCTGCTGGGGCGATCCCAAAGTAGATCTGTTTGCGTCCTCAAACATCCTGGTTGCCCCTGTGGGCTGGTATCGTTTGAATTACACTTTTCTTCCTCGCCTGCTGTTGCAGCGGCTTTTGCACAGGATCAAGGCCGAAGGGATTTCCGGTCATTCCTTTGGCCCCGGTTTGGCCCTGTTGGTGTTGGTACGTTGAGCTGGTGCTCCTGGTTGCCAACGTTCCTTGGTGACTGTCTTTCAGGCCTGGTTTTGATGGCCTAGCTGTGTTGAGCCAGGTCCGGAAGTTCCGATTTTGCTGAAGGCTGGGAAGCCTACCTCTGGTAGATCTACTGCTGGACGAGGAAGGCGTATATATCCTGGTGTACAGAAGAATGTTGCGCTAGGAACATAAACGTACTTACAAATAGCAGCTGGCACAAAAATGTTGAACTAAACATCCACAAAAAATGATAAATGATATGGTGCAGCGCTCAAATAATGATTGCAAATCTTTGATTGTCAGTTATGGGTAAATAGAACTCCTAAACCATGTTTTACAAAGTAATCCAATATTGGCAACCGCTATTACTGTCCCTTACCGACTGGAGATGACCCCCGTCACAGAGGTCAAAAAGGTCTTCTCAACTCCCAAACAGGCAACCGGGTACAAGCAATATTCCAAATGGTCAAACGTTAATGGAACTCCGGGCATTGGTCATAAAAAAGGAAGAAAGCTTTTCATGGTGTAATATCTTAGAGGTTCATAGGGGGAACATTCGGAAAGGATAGAACCTATCCCCACCAAAGGCACCCCACTCAGTGACTCCCACTGAACAGAAGAGAACCAAAGGGTGTATAGCGCCAAGAACCGCCACTTATGAAAGTGGAACCCCTACAAAAGGATAGAGAGGAGAGACCACCACCGACACCCGAAATCACCAGAAGCAGTTGACCCCCATTACAAAGGTCCGAGTCAGCTTAGCAGTAATAAATGGTGCACATCTCCCGAAATTCTTCAGATCAAACTTCTATCATTAGTACCTCTCAGACCCAGCATGAACTCTCCGAAAGCAATAGTCACCCAGGTGTCACATATAGGATGAAGCAAAAGACAACCTCATGGTGCAGTACAAACTCACAATTTAATAGGTAAAGATTAAAATACACTCACATGTAATATGGTGTCATGCGCCTTTAAAAGTTGGTCATATGCGGCTACCAGCGCTCACTACGACCGTATAAGGGTTGCCACGTCTCCACATCCACTCCCACGTTCCATACAAGGCTCCTCCTACGCGTTTCGTCTGGGAACAGACAATATGTATCCCTGACCATGTCTGTTCCCAGACATCCTTGAGTGCCAGATCAGCCTTGGCGGTCTTCTTCAGCGTCCCTTGGTCTGGCACTACACGGAACGTATCTTTTGTTTAGGGGTTCGAAGTCTGTTTCCACTGGTGCGGTCTCTTCTGCCTCTGTGGGATCTGAACTTAATGCTTTCGGTTCTAAAGAAGCCTCTTTTTAAAAAAATATCGGGAGGTTCCCCTGCTTACTCGGTTTCAGAAGGTGGCCTTTTTGGGTGGCTATCACCTTTACTTGCAGGGTGTTGGAACTGTTGGCGTTATCTTGTCATACACCTTACCCGGTCCCACAAGGATGAATTATTTTTTTTCTTTCGACCTTGCTCATTGTTCCTTCCTCTGATTCCCCTTGAATAGGACATGGTGTTGCCTTCTCGATGCCCTGGTCAACATATCCTATGGCGTTGGCCTTATATGCCAGGGGTGTTGTTCTGGTGTTTTTTTTCGGGTGTATATGGCAGCCGTGTATTTTCAGGGTCAGGCTCACTGCTTGTAATTTTGGACAGGCCAAAAAAGAGGGCGTCTGTTTCTTCTGCGACTCCTTCTGGATGGATCTGACTGATGACGAGTGTGGCCGGTTCTGTCAGGGGGTTGAGTTCCTCCTTTCCTTTTACGGCGCGCTCTACTTGGATGCTGGTGCGTTGGGGCCTTTCGTCATCAGCTGCTAGTGGCACCAGTTTGCAGGGCAGCCACCTCGTTGTTAGTGTAAACTTTTGCACCATTCTACAAGTGGATGTGCTGGCATCTGCAGATGTTTCTTTTGGCCGCAAGTTTTTGCAGGCTACTTTTTAGAGGGTTCTCCCCTCTTGAGGGTGAGTTGTCCAGGTTGGGCTCCAGTTCTGCGTTGAGCTCCTGTTACCTGGTTGGCTCCTGTGTTAGCCTTTTTTTTTAGGATTTTTTTTTTTCATTACCCCACCCCTCATGTTTGGCACTGCTTTGGGATGTCCCTATTGTAATGGAACGCTGTGTCTGTCAATGAACGAAAGAGAAAATACTGCACTGCGTTATTTTAACTGACAATTGCGCAGTCATGTGATGATGTATCCAATTAAAATTGATGTCCCTTTTCCCCCACAAATAGAGCTTTATTTTGGTGGTGGTATTTGATCACCTCTGTGGTTTTTATTTTTTACACTATAAGCAAAAAAAGACCGACAATTTTGAAAAAAAAAACAATACTTTTTACTTTCTGCTTTTAATACACATCCAATAAAAAAATGTAAAAAATCAAATTTCTTCATCAATTTAGGCCAATATGTATTCTGCTACATATTTTTGGTAAAAAAAATCCCAATAAGCATATATCGATTTGGTTTGCGCAAAAGTTATAGCATCTACAAACTATGGGATAGATTTATGGACTTTTTTTTTATTTATTTATTTATTTTTTACTAGTAATGGTGACGTTCAGCGATTTTTAGCGGGACTGTAACATTGCAGTGGGCAAATCTGACACTGACACTTTTTGGGGACCAGTGACAAATACAGTGATCAGTGCTAAAAAATTTGCACTGTCACTGTACAAATGACACTGGCAGAGAAGGGGTTAACATCAGGGGCGATCAAAGGGTTAACTGTCTTCCCTGGGAGTGCTTTTTAACTGTGTGGGGGATGGTTGCACTGTAGGAAGACAGAGATCCGTGTTCCTGCTTAGCAGAGACACAAGATCTCCATCTTTCTTACTAGTAGACCGCCGTTCTGCCTCTGTCCGAACTATCGCCGGCGATGTCTGCCAGACTGGATGATTAGCTTCCGCTGTGTCCAATCACAGCAGGAGTGGGTCTCCGGTGGTGGGCGTGCACGCCCCCAGAGCCCTTGAAATAAACACGTACAGGTACATGTTTTTGCATTTTTAAGGGCCGCCCTGCTAAAGTAAATGTACATGGGGCGGTCCTTAAGTGGTTAACGTTGTCATTATGGGGTATTGTTTGTACAATTTTGAGGAAAATAATGAATTAAATTCATTTTGGAATAAGGCTGTAACAAAATGTGGAAAAAAGTGAAGTGCTGTGGATACTTTCTGGATGCGCTGTACATAGTGCAGCACTAATATGTTTTTATTTATGGTCTAATACATACAATGTTGTACTTGCATCTTTGTTTATTATATTTTTTCAGGTTTATATTTTGATGTGTAGACGTATTTATTGAATTTTCATGATTTCAGATATTACCAAAACGAGTAGCACCAGTGAACAATCAAAAATAAGTGAAGATGAACCACGGTCACTGAAAGATACCACCAGTCCACCAGTTAAGAAAAGAAAGGTAAAAGCCTTTTCCTTTCCACCTATCAATATAATTGATATGATTCCTGAATTCCTTTTAAGATTAGGTAATTTCAAATAGTGCCTACCTTTTTAACATCTTGATCTTTATTTTACTGTTGCGTACAATAACTTGAAAAAACTAGAGATACTGACACCTTCCAGAAAGCGACAGTGTCACTGCTAAATGCCATCCGCTGATTCTCTTTACAGAGCTCCTTCCTTTTCCATTGTCAGCATTGCCAAGGTGTGAGGGTCTCCTTTATCTATTTCACAGTCAACTGCAATTTACTTATAGAGCAAAATGTTAATTTACATTTCACAATCTATTTCCATTTTTTTTTTTTTTGGGGAGGATGATACATTTGAATGATCAAGTACAGCCTATTTAATAGTGTAGAGTGACAATTTCACTGCACACCCACAGCCAAGTGTAAGGTCACCCAGTTTAACCAAGTATAGTCAGTTTAGCCATGGATAACTACTGAATACGGAGCAATATGATTTACCCTTGTTCTTGAAACTAACATTTACCTTGTGTGGGTGAACATATAGATTCACAAATTAAGAAGAAAACCAGTGTATTTGAAGGTAGGGGTTTATGAATGCTAATTTTGAAAAGACTGTTTGTCTGGCTGTGTTGCTTGTTTTTTTTATGCAACCTGGCCACTAGGACCTGTCTAATCCTGCTCTGTCTGCATTTCCCTATATGTAATGAATAATACAAATTACTAATTTATCATGCAGAAAAGAAACCGAAAGAAAAGTAAAAAGAAGACCGGTAGCGACTCCGACACATCATTGATTTCACTTACCACTGATCAGGAAGACTCCAGTATTGTTGAAAGTGTTGAAAATGATGGTGAATGCGAGAGCCTTGCAGACTCTGTCACTTGTGAAATCGTACAACCCACTGCACAAACAATAGAAAATGCTGATACTACCAATTTTCCATCTGAAAGTGGTGAGATTCGGACAGAAACAAAAGATGATGAAAATTCTATTAGGGGGGATACAGTATCAATACCCATTGAAGATGTACCACTTAGAAAAGACAGACATGAAGACAAAGACAGAGAGCCCAACATTTCAGTGAGAGCTGAACTTTCAGCCTCCTCAAAGAATGAAGCTCCTGAAGGCACAAAGACAAGTTCTGATAACTTGGAAGACAAGAGTGGCAGTAGGAAAGAGGTCTCACAAAATGAGAAAATGAAAGTTGACCCGGGCATGGAACTTAAAACAGGCATGTCACGTTCATCTAAAGTCAAATGCGAGGTGGAAGACAGATGTGCGCGAAATAATCAAGAGCCTCAAAACAAAATGACCTTTCCTACTAAGTTAGAATGTAGTTCTGACCCAGTAAAAGATGAAGTAAAAGCTTTGCTCGGTGATATGGACACAACAAGCGAATGTGAACTCAGGGAAAAAAAGAAGCTTGAAAATAAGCATAGTAGTAAACCAAGTAAAGACACAGGGAGTACAACACCTGACTTGCATGAAAGAAATCAAATTTCAAATAAGTCAGCTACTTCTGGGGCACCTCCTGATGTAGGCACAAGATCTGAACTTGAAAAGACCAATAACAAAATGGCACCTGGCCATAAGGATAATAATAAGGGCCCAAAAGTAGATGCATCTTCAAAGATTCCAGTTGATAAAGAGAACAACTGTGGACAGGCAAATATTGATAGAACATCTGAATCTGAAAGGACAACAAAACAACAAAATAAAAATGACAATGAAAAAGAAACTGAAGAAAGTACTAAAGGCAGTCCACCAGAATCCTCTAACACATCCATCCAGAAAGATGCAAATGAAAATGAAGACAGGAAAGGAACAAAAAACAAGAATAAGAATAAAAATAAAAATACATCACAGGAAAAAGAAGATTCTGCAAACAATGAGATTGCTAAGGTAAGTTCATATAGAATTGTCTAATACTTTGTGTTTGTAGGCTAGTTTGCTGCCTTCAGAAACCAAATTGTCACTTGGGGATCTAAAAACATAGGACAGATGAAATAACACCATAGCAACAGGAGCCTAGACCTATAGTATCTATAGATTGGGGGTAGGGAAATAGACTGCAGACCTACAAAGACCCATAGAGCATAGGTCAGGAATAGGGACATAGACCTTTATATTCATAAGACCAATAGTATAGGGCTTAAGTTAAGTTACATGACTTAAAGACACAATGATTTTGAAAAGGTGCCTGCACTACTTTGTTGCGACATTTGATGCGACTTATATCCATTGAGTGTAGAGTCAGATTAAAGTTGCACCGACAGTTGTGCTCCAAAATCTCACTGGGAATTGTGCGCCTCTAGTGTGAATGGAGCCTAAAAGAAGCAGACCTGTTGGTCAAGGTAATAGCTTTGTAGGCTATAGGGCAAGAATTTGGCAATCTATCTTTACACTTTTTACTGATCAAGTACCCAGGCCTTTTTACACTAAATCACTTTGAGTCCAGATATTTTTTGGCGGTGTTTCAGTTCCACACATTATAGATTTTAGTGTTTGTCATCTACCCAAATATAATATACATATTTTTGTGATAGAGCTTTGATTTTGTAGCAAATTTGAGTTTGTATATTTTTATATCCTTGCTTCTTATTGGGAATAAATAGGGCAGCACAGTGGCTCAGGGATGGGCACATCTGGCTTGAAGCACTGGGGTCCTCAGTTTGAATTTGCATGTTCTCCCTGGGTTTGTGTGACTTTGCTCCAGGTACTCCTTATTTTTTTTTTTTTTTTTACATGCTCCAAAGCCATGCTGTTAGGTTTATTGGCTTCTGTTTAAATTGGCCTTACTGTATGTCTGATAGAAACCTGAGATTGTAGACTACCTATGGGCAGGGAATGATGTGAATGAATAATATATGAAGTGGTGTGTGCATTGAATGTGCTATATAAATACCTATACTATGGAAACAGTGCTAGTGCCACACAGTTACAGAACACTGTAGCCTGAACTCCTCTCCCTCTGATTCCCAAAACTCACCATCACTATAGATCACTACTATAACAGCAATCTTCTGCTATAGGGAGGGATTGGACAGAGATGCAACATCTCTGCTGAGGCTCTGTACTGACAGGAAGTGGCATGACATTACTATAATTCCGATATAAGCAGAATGCATGCCAACTGTCACCTAATCGCTTCCACACATTCTGCAACAGTCCCTACCGCTATGCACCTCCCGATATGTTTTCTAGGATCTGTGCTCCCATTGACAGACCAGGGACCGGCATGGTGGGTGCCACTGGGTAGAAGGGAGAAGATCAGCGGACATCTATTTGCTGATCTCCCCTTTCTACTAAGAACTCAGAAGTGATGTGTAAAACATCACTTCCTGGTCAGGCTATCGTGCTCTATTAGCTTCAGTAGAGGTCAGGTTTTTTAGAGACAAGTTCTCTCATTAAAGATTGTGATATGAGGTGATTAAGCTTAGTGGTGGTGAGTGTTTTTTAATTACAATTTTGTGCTAATATTGTGTGGCAAAAAAATGGAAACACTATTCTATTTTACAGGGTTTCTGCTTTCAGAAAATATATAATGTTTTGAGGGTTTAAAATGATTTGCATGTGTGCAAAAAAACCCAAAAACCTAAAAGGAAAAGCAAAAAGGTTAAACAGCGGATACAGAAAGTGAAAATCTGGTTTAGAGTGTTAATATGGAATAAAATAATTATTAAAGCGTTTGTCTACCCCAGTGTTTCTCAACCTTTTTACCTTCGAGGAACCCCTAGCAAAAGTCTGAGATCTCGGGGAACCCCCAAAAATTTTTTTATATCTACAGCTCGTGGAACATTGATGTGATCAGCGAGCTGTAGATATAACAATTATTCTTAGAAATAGCACTAAATAGAATAAATAATAAAACTTACCTCCTTAATGTGAAAATTGTGCTTTGCTTTTTTGCACAGAATCTGATGCTCCATTCTGGGCCAAACTTGGGATAAGCCGTGTACAGGGGGTCAGCAGGGCAGAGTACAGGGGATCCAGGTGAAAACAGTAAAGAGGGGGGCAAGAGAGTATAGCACAGTACAGGGGGGCCAGGAGAGAACCGTACAGGGGAGGCAGGAGAGAAC
>BLSH010180278.1:77298-93544 GCA_018402905.1 Glandirana rugosa
CACTGCAGAGCGTCGAAGCCGGTGAGTGTCGTGGTCTCGGCGCTTGAGTCTTCTTATGGGTGTCCCTTCTACAGACGAGGGAGACACCCGTGGCCCGTCTGGACGCCCTCGAAGCAAGACTCCATTCATAAAGTATTACTCGATCATACACCACGTATGATCGAGTAATACGGAAAGGGAACGTCAAAAAAAAAAAAATAAACAATCCCATCTGGTCACAAAGAGTTGGCGATGTCACACTCATACACACAGGCACCTGGGATGGAGGGGAGGGGCGGCTGTGATCGGCGCGGGACAGTGATGTCAGTGATCTCTTCACTGCAGCCTGTCAGCTATGCGGGGATTTGATGCGCCGTTCATCTGCATGTGAGGAACGGCAGATCGTGGCGGAACCCCTGGGGACTTCTCAGGTTCCGCGGAACCCCGGTTGAGAAACACTGGTCTACCCTAACAAATAAAAAAAAAAAAACTGCAAGGGAAAGGCATAATGAGCTAGTATGCACCACATACTAGCTCATTATGAAATACTTACCTCAGAACGAAGCTCCCGCAGGTCTGCCCGGTGCCCACAGAGGGAGCAGACATCTTCCCTGTGGGTATTCTTCTGAGTTCGCGGCTCTGGTGCTGTGAGTGGCCGAAGCTGCGAGACGTCACTCCTGTGCGTTTGTGCTGGAGCCTATTGTTCCGGCAGACTTTCCGGCAAGGTCCGGCGCTGTGCGCCGGGCCTTCACCGGGACATTACTGCGCATGTGCCGTGATGTCAGCTGCTGCATGCACAGTGGAATATCTCCTAAATCGTACAGGTTTAGGAGATAATCATTTTACCTACAGGCCTTATCATAGGCTTACCTGTAGGTAAAAATGTGTTTTGAGGGTAGACAACCACTTTAAATGTAAAACAATTAAAATATTTTCTTATTTCTTCAACCAGAAGGTCACAAGTACTTCACACCTGCAAGATGGAGCTGGAAAAACTTCTTCAAGTAAAGAAAAGGCACATCACAAAGAGGAACAAAAAGCTACTAGAAGGTGCAGTATGCTGAAACTCTTAGAGCTATGTCAGATGGGCAATTCTGTTGCTGGAAATGCTTCACCAGTACCAAAATTGTTAAACCTGAAGGTTAGGGGAAGTTAAAGATGCTCAATGTTTTGTCTAGGAGTCTGGAAAAAGTGCTTTTATCTACCGAATCCTCCTCTCCAGCAGCCTGCTCCAATCTGCAAGACTGGTGCCTGTTTCGCTTCTCTTCCACAATCCGGCAGTTGAGTGACCTCTGACATCATCAAGACCATTTAATGTGGGGACGCAGAGGGACAGCCCACTGCTGGAGCATAGGGGAGTGCAGTCTGCCCAGGGATCAAAGGATTGGATAAGTAAAAGTATTTTTTCCATCCCCTAGACATAGAAAAGTATTTAACCCTTGCAGTGTGAGGACAGCTTCACTGCAAGGAAAGATTTTTACCTTTCCTGGAGTTGTACTTTAAATGTTAGTTTTTTACTAGCAGTTGGCTTTCAGTAGCTGTTTAAAGTGGAACTTTAGTCAGAAAATTAAATCCTGCTAGATCACTTCAGTCTGGCCCCTTTTGCAGGTGTAGCTATGTAAAACATTAAAAATAAGTATCTATGCTGTTTAAAATCCAGTAATACAATGTCTCATCCTGCTATGCACATGCTCAGTTGCTCTCTATTTTTAGGCACTGTCAAGTTTGTAGAGGCCGATCTGCTGACAGCCTTAAAGCGAAATTAAACCCTCCTATCCTTTACAGCCAAGGAAGCTGCTTCTGTATGATCTGCAACTGCCATGGTGCTGCACATATGATCTGTTAGGACACCAGTCAAAATGACAGTTTGGTTGAGGAAACAAGCAAATGTGACAGTTAGCAATTCCAGTATTCTATAAATGTAACTTTTTTTTTTTAAACTGTTAAATCATTTTTAGTTCTGCTTTATGATTCAGGGGCTCTAGGCTTCAGCAAAATAGCAGCCTCCAGCAAGAAGAAACAGGAGCAACACTGGGGGGCAATTTACAACACACACTAATTTTGGTAGTATAATTATTAATATGAAATGTATGTTCTTGGCTAAAGAACATTATTTGTTTATCAAATTGTTATGGGTAAAGTTCTGCTTTCTTTAGTGATGAAATCATTTAAAGTAGTGATAATGAAGTTCAATTTTAGTGATTCTGTCACTAGTGAAGCTTTGACAGCTACATGCTAATAATAAAAAAGTGCAGTGCATAGAAACTATTCAAGAGGATAAAAAGTCCACAGATAATGATCAATCCAAATGAGATAATATGGGACAGATCCCAGATGTGCAGCTATTTCAGAGGTTCCAAGCCGACACCAACGTGCTCTCCTCCACCAGATGGCTAGTGTGCCTGCTCACCTCAAGCTTAGACCCCTGTGTTAGCAGTGGGTCACAAGCGCTTGTTTCCCTCACAACTGGGGAGGAGAAAATCAGGACTCTCACACTGGCAGACATGTCGGCTTCACAGCTACTTTCCGAGCTCCAATCTCATCTCAATCCCAAGCAAACTCGCCGGATATATATGTATAAAAAGAAAGATCTAAGTGCTCTCCATATCTTAAAAGAGCTTTAATAAAATAAATTTCTCTTCCGTTCACTGACAGACGCAGCCTTCTTATGACACATGGGGTTATGCTCATCCTACTAGGAGTAGACTAGGCAAAACAAACAAAAGCATAGGTTGGACCCTCCCAGGGGGCCGTCCTCACCTTAGCATATAATCCCCCTAATAATAGTGCCCTGGTTCCCTACGGGATCTGCGGTCTCCTGAAGATTCATCTGATGAAGACTGCTATCAAGAAGCTGGCTAGTGGTATACAGGATATCTCGAATCCAAATCTTTCCCCAGTCAGGCCGACACTATGCGAGCACCCTTAGGGGGGCCCACCGCATAGCACCCGTTCCGTGCGGGCGGCCAGTGGCTAAAACCCACTAGAGCCCAGTGACTGGTACGCCTGTCCAGTGGCCTGGCCAGCAGCATGACTCCCCTTGGGGAGGTAGGTCTGCTCAGGTGGCTACCGCTACGCCCGTCGGATTGGTGAGTGGACCCCACTTCTGCCTTAGGGGCATGAAGAGTGGGCACCTGGGCAGCTTGGGTGGTGGCCACCCGGTGGGGGTCCATTAGAGGCCCTCTCCCTACTCCCCCCTCCCCGCAGGCACCTTTTGCACTGACCGTTCGATTCTGCACCGACCGTCCGGAGCACTGTGTAGGCGGGTCGTCGCCTCGTTAGTGGCCGACCGCGCGTGTGTAATGGCAGCGTCCATTGTTTGAGAACCATGCGGTTTCCAGCCTGCTCTCTGGCGGCCCCCAGTGGTCGTTGGGGAGAAGTGCAGTCCTCGTGCAGGAAGTGCTTAAAAACGGAAGTGGCTTCCGGTTTGCGCGTGGGCAGCGTGGCTAACACAGAGTAACAAGATCCTGGCGTGCAGCAGTTTGTGGGCGTTGCTCTTCCGGTCGGAGTGCTGAGGCATCAAACAGCAAGTATAGCTGGCGCTTCCTGGGTGCTGCTAGCGGTGGGTGCAATCCTCCCGGGTCTCCCAGGTTGATTGGGGGGTTTAGAGGTGGTGGTCGCACAGTGGGGGTGCCGGAAGGCTGAGATGTCAGAGGTCGGCAATACTATGGCAGGGGTACCTGCGGATCTACAGTCCACCCCAGGAACATTAGTGTCCTTGAAACAACTGAGGGCGGTGTTTGGGGAGTTCTTCCCCCGGGCAGGGGTGCGTGTTCCGAGGGGCCCCCAGAAGCGCCCACCCCCCCTCTGTCCTCAGGGGAGGATTCGGATCTAGAGAGCGCCTCAGTGGTCACATCTGTGGGTCTTTCAGAGGGTGAGCTGCCCTCAGAGGGCAAAGAGGATCAGGAGGCTCATCTTCGCGGGATAAAGCGATAGTGGAAGCACTGATCACTGATATTCGCGACTCCATGTGGCTTAACCAAGCAGAGGAGTCGCATGAGTCCGCATATGTCTGTGGGCCACTTAAACCCCCTAGATCCCCTAGGGCTTTCCCTTATGATCAGGTGTTTGAACAGGCAGTGTTCAAGGAATGGCGTAGGCCACCAAGTTCCTTGGGCTTTGCCTAAAAGCTTTGCTGCTCGCTATCCCTTTGAAGAGAGCTTTACTAAGAGATGGGCTTCCCCGGTGGTGGACCCTGCCTTGGCTCGTGTAAATAAAACAACCACCATTCCCTTGGAGGGGTCTCCATCTTTTAAGGAGGCGGCCGATCGCCGCACAGAAGCAGTGTCTAAAGCACTGTTCTTGTTGGCTGGGTCAGCCATGCGGCCGGCACTAGCAACTGCAATGGCAGCACAGTCTCTTCGTGAGCACGCTGCTGCACTGCACACTGGTTTGTCTAGTGAATGTGCACAGGCTGAAGTACAGCGGGCACAACATTTGGAAGAGGGTCTCCATTACATATGCCATGCTGCTTTGGATCTTCTTACCATATTGTCGAAAATGTCGGTTTTCTCAATTGTTATCAGGTGGGTGCTGTGGCTCCGCTCTTGGTCGGGCGACCAGGCTTCAAAGAAAGCTCTTGCAGATCTGCCCTTTCCGGGAGAACGTCTGTTTGGCCCACAGTTGGATAAAATCATTAAGGATTTCACGGGAGGAAAGAGTACTTTCCTTCCAGAGCCGAAGCGACGAGATTCTCGTCGTAGGCAGGGCCCTGTATCTTCAGGCCAGAAGAAATTTTTTTCGGGCACCCGGCCCAGCAGGCAAGGCCCGGAAAGCGTTCACAGGGCACAGCAAGAGGCCCTGGCAGCGTAAGTCTGAAAAAGCGGAGGACAAGTCTGCCTCCACATGATGGGTTGCCCCCAGCCGGTTGCTGGGGTTTGTAGACAGGTGGGCTGCCCGCATCACCCATTGGTCTCTGCCCCCAGAGAGGTTCTTCCCCTCAAACTTGAGGCTCCTGCAGGAGCGTCGGGAGGCACTTATAGGCGCCGTTCGGGCACTCGCCAAACAAAAGTCATCGTTAACTGGCTTGCCGGCTGAAGTACCTGGGTCTGATTCCGGACACGGTATAGGCAGGGGTGTTTCTAACACCAAGCAAGCTCCTAACACTTCAGGCAGCAGTGCGAACCCTGTTATCACGCCAGTGGTTCTCCTTACGGTGCTGTATACCGGTGTTGGGGCTCATGGTGGCGACTGTCGAAACGATACCTTACGCCCAGAGTCACACTCGGCTCCTGCAGAGGGTAATTTTGTCGCAGTGGGACAAATCTCCCCTATCCCTAGACAGGCTGTTCAGGGCGGGTCATCAGTCCCGGGGATCCTTGATTTGGTGGATTTGGGCCCTGGCCCTGAAGTGGGGGAAAAGTTTTCCTCCCCTCAATTAGTCGATGTTAACGACGGAGGCCAGCCTATCGGGCTGGGGAGGGGTCCTGGGTCAGTTCTCTGCCCAGGGTCATTGGTCAGTGCGGGAAGCTTGTCTTCCGATAAATGTACGGGAACTGAGAGCGATCAGGCATTGCCTGTCCCGTCGGACAGGAAGGCTGCAAGGCCTCCCTGTTCGGGTTCAGTCGGATAATGCCACGGCTGTGGCGTATGTAAACCATCAGGGCGGAACAAGAAGTGCAGCAGCGGCCGCGGAGGCGGCTCTGATCCTTCGGGGGGCAGAACTTCACATACCAGCCCTCTCTGCAAGCTACATCCCAGGTGTGGGAAATTGGCGGGCGGACTTTCTCAGTCGCTGGACTCTGGATCAAGGGGAATGGTCCCTACATCCAGAAGTGTTCCGCCAGATTTGCCACAAATAGGGCACACCAGAGGTGGGCCTTATGGCCTTCAGGTACAATCACAAGGTACAGACCTTTGTGTGCGGAACAAGAGATCCGTTGGCGGTCGCCTCGGACGCACTGGTAACGCCCTGGGGTCAGTGTTAGCTACAGTACATCTTTCCTCCTCTAAGGATTCTACCGCGCGTTGTACGCAGGATAGAAGCAGAGGGAATCCCGACAATCCTGGTAGCTCCGGATTGGCCTCGGCGTCCTTGGTACGTCGACGTAGTGCGGGTGGTGTCAGATGTTCCGTGGCGTCTTCCACTTCGCGAAGACCTACTGTCTCAGGGGCCCATCTTGCACCCTGCTTTACCCTCGCTGGCTTTGATGGCTTGGCTATTGAGTCCCAAGTATTGAGGGATAGGGGTGTCTCTGACTCCGTAATCCCTACGATGATTAAAGCTCGTAAGAGTACCTCACATAGCATTTATCATAGGACCTGGAAGGCCTATATTACTTGGTGCGAAGCAGGGGGTTGGAACCCCCGCTCTTATAGAGTGTCCAGAGTGCTGTCATTTTTGCAGCAAGGACTGGACAAGAACCTGGCGTTAAGTACGCTTAAGGGGCAGATTTCGGCCCTGGCGGTTCTTTTTCAACGGCCCGTGGCGTCTCATTCATTGATCCGTACATTTGTACAGGGGGTACGTCATGTGGCTCCTCGGATACGGTCGCCTTTGGCACTGTGGGATTTGAATCTGGTGCTTTCTGTGTTGCAGAAACCACCATATGAAAGGATTAGGGACATTCCCTTGCAGTTGTTGTCGCAAAAGGTGGCCTTTCTGGTGGCTATCACATCCGCCAGACGGGTGTCTGAATTGGCAGCATTATCCTGCAAGTCACCTTACTTGGTCCTCCACAAGGACAAGGCAGTTTTGCGGCCTGCCCCTTTGTTTCTTCCGAAGGTGGTTTCTTCCTTTCATTTGAATGAGGATATCGTTCTTCCCTCATTGTGCCCGCACCCGTCGCATCCCAAAGAAGTTGAACTACATTCTTTGGATGTGGTGAGGGCTTTGCGGGTGTATTTGAGTTCTACAGCTTCCTTTCAGAAGTCTGATTCATTATTTGTGCTGATGGAAGGGGCGCGCAAAGGTATGGCGGCCTCATCAGCTACCGTATCGCATTGGATACGGAAGACCGTGACTCATGCATATGAGATTCGGGGCAAAGTTCCCCCGTTTCCAGTCACGGCGCATTCCACCAGGGCAGTTAGTACGTCCTGGGCATTTAGAAACCAAGCCTCGGTGTCTCAAGTGTGCAAGGCAGCTACTTGGGCCTCAGTGCACACGTTTACTAAGTTTTACAAAATTGATGTTTCAGCATCCTCGGATGCTGCTTTTGGCCGCAAAGTATTACAAGCGGCAGTATAGGCGCGGTTAGCGCCGCCTGAGAGGGTGTTTTTCTGTTGGATACAGATTGTTATAGTTTTGCCCACCCCTCTTGATTGGCACAGCTTTGGGACGTCCCCATGTGTCAAAAGAAGGCTGCGTCTGTCAGTGAAGGGAAGAGAAAAAGGGATTTTTTGTATAACTTACCGTGAAATCCTTTTCTCTGAGTTCACTGGCAGACGCAGCACCCACCCCTCTGCGTTGAGTTTGTACAGCTTGTTACGAACTGATGTGCTGTACAGGGCAGGGGGATTATATGCTAAGGTGAGGACGGCCCCCTGGGAGGGGCCAACCTATGCTTTTGTTTGTTTTGCCTAGTCTACTCATAGTAGGATGAGCATAACCCCATGTGTCAGAAGAAGGCTGCGTCTGTCAATGAACTCCGAGAAAAGGATTTTACGGTAAGTTATACAAAAAATCCCTTTATTGCACTCACATGTATCTGGTAAAAGCAGGCATAGTAATGTCCGAATGGACCGCTGGGTAGCAGTGGGTGATGGTCGTCCCTGCAAACCCCCCCCCATACGCGTTGCGTCATCACGTGTCTTATTCAGCAGGGCGGGGCTTCAGATGGCATCACCCAACTATATATAGAAATATGCTCGGCCTAATCAGAATACAGCTGTCTCACTAGGGACATCTAGTGGTTCTTATGAAAATGTCAGGGCTTATAAAAAGCTCAAGGGGAAAAGGAAAGAAATTGTCAACCAACCTGCTTCTGAAAACGGCCCCCTAATGCCACAAAGTGAGATGGCAAACCCAGTAAGATTACGCTAAGAGGCCCAAAACAAATCAAATAATTTCCTTTCTAAAAAAGAAAATGTTTTCCTTTTCCCCTTGAACTTTTTATAAGCCCTGACATTTTCATAAGAACCACTAGATGTTCTTAGTGAGACAGCTGTACTCTGATTATGCAGTGAATATCTCTATATATAGTTGGGTGACGCCGTCCGAAGCCCCGCCCCACTGAAGAAGTCACGTGATGACGTAATGCGCACAGGGGCTTGCAGGGACAAACGTCACCCACTGCTACCCATCGGTCCATTCGGACGTTGTGTTTTCAATATTACTATGCCTGCTTTTACCAGATACACGTGAGTGCAATATTTACTTTATTAAAGCTCTTTTAAGATATGGAGAACACTTAGATCTTTCTTTTTATACATATATATCCGGCAAGTTTGCTTGGGATTGAGATGAGATTGGAGCTCGGAAAGTAGCTGTGAAGCCGACATGTCTGCCAGTGTGAGAGTCCTGATTTTCTCCTCCCCAGTTGTGAGGGAAACAAGCGCTTGTGACCCACTGCTAACACAGGGGTCTAAGCTTGAGGTGAGCAGGCACACTAGCCATCTGGTGGAGGGGAGCACGTTGGTGTCGGCTTGGAACCTCTGAAATAGCTGCACATCTGGGATTTCCCATATTATCTCATTCAGATTGATCATTATCTGTGGACTTTTTATCCTCTTGAATAGTTTCTATGAGCTGCAATTTTTTATTATTAGTATTTACCTGGGAGTAGCTGTGATCTCTCTTAGTGTTCAGCTTGCTTAACATCAAAAAAACGTATTTGTTTGCACTGACTGCTCTCATATTTTTTTGACAGCTACTGACTTGGGCATAGTCTTCATCACAAAATTATATACAGGCGGTCCCCTAGTTACAAACATCCGACTTACGAACGACTCAAACTTACAAACGGAGGGAAGCAGGAAGTGAGAGAAAATCTCCCCCTAGGAAGGGAAATTCACTCCTGTAAGAGTTATTATGGGAAAAAGTTGTCTCCACTGAAGCTTTATCACCAAGGTTTGTTTCCACAACAACCCAAAATTTTCAAAATCCAATTATTATTGGGACAGGAAGTGAGGTGAAATCTGAACAAAAACATAGACAGCAAAACAAACATTACAGGGGTGTTACCACTTTCCTATGCTATCCAAAAAGCTTAAAAATAGTTTTTTTGGCTGAAGCTACTCTTAAAAAATGTACCTGTTCCCACTTACAAACAAATTCAACTTAAGAACAAACCTACAGTCACCTATCTTGTTTGTAACCCGGGGACCGCCTGTATGGACATATTTGCAGTTATGACGTAAGCTAATCTTTTTCCATATTTTTTTTTTTCTTTTTTTTTTTTGTTATGGTTGGGTCTGATCTATTGCATAAATCAGTTTTTTTTAAAAAAGAGAGAGTTTTGTAATCTGTATGTAAATGAGATGTGTACAGTTTAGCCTGTTAATGCTTCATTCTTAATCCTTCAGGGAACTCGATCCTGCTGATTGTATCACATTATATTTCCATGTCATTGTTTCCAAACATTTTGATGTTAAAACCAATGAGGATACAGTGATAGTGAAAGGTGCAGGGATAGAAGGCTATCGGCCATGGGAAGATGCCATCTGCACTATGAGCTACACAAAGTAAGTTACACAGTTTGCTTTCTCATGCGGGCCTTCGTTATTGATTGCGTTCTGTAAACGACAGGGTATTTTCAAAATAGTAGCTAAGGAGAGCAAGAAAAGTTGTGAAATGGAGCCAGCAGCTCCACCTGGTGACCGCATATAAATAAGCAATATATTTACTGTATATGGCATATTTTGTTTAAAGAATATACAGTATCGAGGAAAGGTTTTAGGCAGCTGTGAAAAAATGCTGTAAATTAAGAATGCTTTCAGAATTTGAAGTGTTGATAGTTTATTTTTTTTGTCAATTTTCAAAATGGAAAGTAAATGAACAGAAGAGAAATCCTAATCAAATCAATATTTGGTGTGACCACCCTTTGCCTTCTAAACAGCACCAATTCTTATAGGTATGCCTGCACACCGTTTTTGAAGAAACTCGCCAGGTGCCCAATGGTGGTGGGCAGATTGCCAGCAGGAAAACCTCACCCAAACTCTCTGCCTGACTTTGTGAACTGGCCTTTCCTAACAACCAGGCTCTCTTAGGCTTGCTCTCATTATTCCTCTATTGGGGGGGGGGGGGTTTGCCTTCACTTGTCTTCACTTGTCTCTCTCCTTTCTCACTGTAACTTGTGCTCTGCCTGGGGTGTATTGATTCCAATAACGGACGACTAACTGTTAAAATAAGAGTTGGATTTATTTACAATAGGGATATACAGTAAATACATTATAGTTACAAATAGAGAAATGGGGCAATGGAAATGGGAAATGATGAGAAGAGAGATATACAGGGGAAGGAAGGGAGTCTGTATTCTGTCACATATCCTCAATGACTCTTCACACAGACCAAGGCCTCTTGTCCATTCTTGACCCCACCCTCAAATGGGTCCCAGCAAATCATGTCCTGGATTGATTGTGGAAGACCTCTTGAACCAGAGGTCACAAAAGTTAATTCCTCTCCCAGGCTCAACTTTTAGTTTTTTTTTTTGAGCAGATGAGCACACAGGATATCCATCCAATCCATTACCCTTCAGGCCCTATGTTGGCCAGGTGTGGGAGGCAGCTGAATAGCCTCAGGAATCCTACTGGTCAGATGATAGTGACCTTGTGCATTCATCTAGCCTTGTTTACTGCAGGCTGGCTGTGAAAATTATCATCTACCTCAAATTAAAGTAATTTCAAAGCCATATTTTTCTCATGTCCCATCTGCATTAATTTCATTTTTTTTCCAATATTACACTCACCTTGGAACATGACCACACACCATAACCTTAAGCTTATACATTGTGTTATGCAACCATCTATGTGAGTATTCTATTTCATCATTTCATGGTACTATTGATGCAATTGAATACTATGTAAAGTAACATAATATATATTGTACCATACAATACTTAACAGTGTCAAAAAAATTGTTTGTTCTTTTGGACATTGCTGTTATTCTTTGTGACTAACACTCTTGCAACCACATATGTCCAATATATTTCAATATTATAATATTTTATTGTATTGTTCCATCCCCTTCATGTGATTATTCAATAAAAATTTGTGAAACAAAATAAAAAATATATATATGAATGTATTTTGTCATCAGTGCCCAGATCCCCTGAAGCAGCTCTCTGCGAAACACATTGAGACGCATCTTCTGCCATATACTTACCTAACTTCTGGGAAATTTTCCATCATCTTCAATATTTGTGATAAAATATGATATATGAGTATAATATACTGTATACTCAGGTGTGGAAATTTGTAAAAAAAATACTTGTCCAAAGGATTAAATCGGGGTCCCAATCTACTTGTCACTCATGTCAATCTACTTGTCCTGATAAAAAAAAAAAAATCAATACTAGGGGAACTGCAAAGGCTAGAAGTCTGAACAACAATGAAAATTTCTAATAGAAGAAAAAAAGGGTATAATAAATACCACAATACATTCAAAATATATTATATGCACAAGATAATCAGCATTGGTATGCTTTCTATCAGGTATAAATATATACAAAATAGATTGTTTTTCCCAAATTATCAAATATCTCAAAGATGGAGTAGGGCAAGTCCTTTCTTATCCTGTCTTTCCCAGTTAAAGATGAATTTGTCCTATGATGGAACTCGCTTGACAATAATGCAGAGCTACAGTAATTTACCCATACATGCACATAGCAACTTACCCATGCATGCACAGTCTCATAAGTCACTTAACCATACGTGCGCAGTTTCATAAGTCACGTACCCATACATGCGCAGTCTCATAAGTCACTTACCCAGACATGCACAGAGCCACATATACAGTAACTTACCCACACATGCATACAGTCACTTACTCATACGTGCACACAGTCACTTACCCACACCTTTCAGGATATCATGCGTTAGGGACATGATTAAAGGGACATTAATCCCTTGAAAAGACCTAGCGATAAAACTCTCATTCAGTAGCATTATAATTGAGACAGCTGTCTCCTTTTGAAAACCTAGAGATCCAGAATATATGGAGCCCACAGCATTTAAGACCCCTAAAAAACCTGTGTCAGTGGTAATATCCACTAGATGTGGATGATAGATTATAAAAATTCTTACACTAAAAGCTGCTGCTGTTAATGAATGTATCACATGTAAAACACAATATATCACTAGTTATCAAGAACAATAGATATATGCAGCAGCGCTATAGTTCCAAATGACATGCAAAATAACAGATGATCCAAATAAAAAGTGTAGTAAAGTGAAGATATACGCTAATAGATCCATTCTATCTTGCAAAGTGACTTTACTACATTTTTTATTTGGATCATCTGTTATTTTGCATGTCATTTGGCATTCTAGCGCTGCTGCATATATCTATTGTTCTTGATAACTAGTGATATATTGTGTTTTACAGCTGTCTCCTTTTGCCATAAAAAGCCATAATTTACTTAAACATAATTTATGGCTTTTATTTTATCATTTTAATAAAAATGGTGCAACGGTTTCATTTAGTTATAATGCCACTGAATGAGACAGTTTTATCACTAGGGATTTTCAATGGATGTATGTCCCTTTTTAACCTTTTCACTGGTAGGTCCGTACGTCGTACGGCCCTACAGCACTGCTTGCAGCTGGCCAGGTCCGAATGCCGTACAGACCTCATTTCTCCTTCTGCTATAAGAAGCTCATGGTCAGTTCAGTGACCACAAACTTAAAGCAGACTCTGCTGAACAATCCTATAACTCTGATCAGCCGATTACAATCGGCTGATCAGAGTCAGAGTTAACCTATAATGTGTACCCCCCTCCCACCACCGCTGCCTACCTGTCTCCTGCTTTCTGTCCCTCCAACAAGCCTGCTGCCCTGGGCGCTAAAATGCCTCCCCCCTTCCTCTGCCACTGACACACCTCCGCAGCACACTTTTCACCCCCAACAGAAGCTGCTTCCCGTCCCCCTCCGCCTACACCGATCTCCATTGCTGGATGCAATTGTCGGCTTCCCCCGCTGCCTCTCCCACCGACAATTGCATTAATTCCAGCCACAGTTCTAAAAACAATGTGTATAGCAATCCCCCCCTCTTTCTCACAGATTCTGGCACCCCGTCCATGCAGCGCTGCTGACTGACTCTCTTTCCACCTTCTCCCGCCAGCTGCTGGTAAGTGTCAGGATGGAGAGCGGTACCGGTCGCTTCTGTTCATTCATTACTAAAATATAGTAAACACTGTTTACTATAATTCAGTTTGTGAATGAACAGGAGTCTCTATGCAGACTCCTGTCACATTCACTACAATGCAGCTGATGCTGCAGAGAAAGGGACATTCTTCATTCCCTTCCTCTGTCTCAAAAAAGAGACATTAGGGGTCTGTTCAGACCCCAGATGTCTCACCAAACCCCTTGGAAAAAAAATACATTTATGCCTGTAGAAAAAAAACAAGAAACATTAAAAACAAAAAACATAGTAGTGCCCCTTTCACATGGGCAGACCAATTGGTTCAGACTACAAGTTTATCAGGCGGACCCAATTGGACCCTCAGTTATCCTCTATGGAGCGGCGGATGTAAACTGACTTATGCCCGTTTACACCTGCCTACATCCAATCCACTAAAAACAGATGGCTGGGGATGCGTTCCCCATCCATATAGCAGATCGGATGGTAGTCAGGTGTAAACAGATCGGCTGTCTGTTTACATCCCACCAGAGGCAGCTCTAGGTTTTGTGAGGCCTTAGGCAAAACTTGGATATGAGGCCCCACTCACGCCCATAATGGGAAAAATAATTAAAGTGATAAAAATGAACTGTATAAGGAGGATACAGTATAGGGGGAGGGTAAGTGGACAGTGCAGGGGGCAGGAGAGCACAGCACAGGGGGAGGGTAAGTGGCCAGTACAGGGACCAGAAGGGTACAGTGCAGGGGGAGGGTAAGTGGACAGAGTACAGGGGGCAGGAGGGTACAGTACAGGGGGGAGCAGGAGGGCACAGCATGAGGAGAGGGTAAGTGGGCACAGTACGGGGGGCAGGAGGATACAGTACAGGGGGGGAGCAAAAGGGCACAGTACAGGGGGTGGGTAAGTGGACATCGTACAGGGAGTAGGAGAGTACAGTAAAGTGGCAGTATTGAATAATATAGATATGGTTTCCTCAAGCAGAGCTGTGCAGGGAAGCTGCCCTCACAGATCCCACCTATTCTGGCAGGCTGTCCTGGGCTAAATCTACAGTCAGGTCCATAAATATTGGGACATTGACACAATTCTAATCTTTTTGGATCTATACACCACCACAATGGATTTCAAATGAAATGAGATGTGCTTTAACTGCAGACTTTCAGTTTTAATTTGAGGGTATTTACATCCAAATCAGGTGAACGGTGTAGGAATTACAACAATTTATATATGTGCCTCCCACTTTTTAAGAGACCAAAAGTAATGGGACAGATTAACAATCATAAATCAAACTTTCACTTTTTAATACTTGGTTGCAAATCCTTTGCAGTCAATTACAGCCTGAAGTTTGGAATGCATAGACATCACCAGACGCTGGGTTTCATCTCTGGTGATGCTCTGCCAGGCCTCTACTGCAACTGTCTTCAGTTCCTGCTTGTGCTTGGGGCATTTTCCCTTCAGTTTTGTCTTCAGCATGTGAAATGCATGCTCAATCGGATTCAGGTCAGGTGATTGACTTGACCATTGCATAACATTCCACTTCTTTCCCTTAAAAAACCCTATGGTTGCTTTCGCTGTATGCTTCGGGTCATTGTCCATCTGCACTGTGAAGCATCGTCCAATGAGTTCTGAAACATTTGGATGAATATGAGCAGATACTATTGCCCGAAACACTTCTGAATTTATCCTGCTGCTTTTGTCAGCAGTCACATCATCAATAAATACAAGAGAACCAGTTCCATTGGTAACCATACATGCCCACGCCATGCTTCACTGATGAGGTGGTATGCTTTGGATCAAAAGCAGTTCCTTTCCTTCTCCATACTTTTCTCTTCCCATCACTCTGGTTCAAGTTGATCTTGGTCTCATCTGTCCATAGGATGTTGTTCCAGAACTGTGAAGGCTTTTTTAGATGTTGTTTGGCAAACTCTAATCTGGCCTTCCTGTTTTTGAGGCTCACCAATGGATTACATCTTGTGGTGAACCCTCTGTATTCACTCTGGTGAAGTCTTCTCTTGATTGTTGACTTTGACACACATACACCTACCTCCTGGAGAGTGTTGTTGATCTGGCCAACTGTTGTGAAGACTGTTTTCTTCACCAGGGAAAGAATTCTTCGGTCATCCACCACAGTTGTTTTCCGTGGTCTTCCGGGTCTTTTGGTGTTGCTGAGCTCACCGCTGCATTCTTTCTTTCTAAGGATGTTCCAAACAGTTGATTTGGCCACACCTAATGTTTTTGCTATGTCTCTGATGGGTTTTGTTTTTTCAGCCTAATGATGGCTTGCTTCACTGATAGTGACAGCTCTTTGGATCTCATATTGAGAGTTGACAGCAACAGATTCCAAATGCAAATAGCACACTTGAAATGAACTCTGGACCTTTATCTGCTTCTTGTAAATGGGATAATGAGCGAATAACACACACCTGGCCATGGAACAGCTGAGCAGCCAATTGTCCCATTACTTTTGGTCCCTTAAAAAGTGGGAGGCACATAGCGCAAACTCATTCCATGTGAAATTTGTATATCTAAAACACATGTGTCATAATCGATCAGCGGCGTGCACCATTTGTTGATCACCAAATGAAGTCCAATACAAAAGTCCTTGTGCCGCGCTACAATTTTCAGTGATTAAACAAACATAGTCTCTTGGTTTCTATGATAGGAAAGACACCAGTTAGTTTGTGACGATGGAATGACACACTACACCCCGTGCTCTCTTAATCTTCTTACCAGATAGCAGGGAATCATGAGCCTGTTTAGTCACATTATATCTGGTAAGAAGATTGAGAGAGCACGGGGTGTAGTGTGTCATTCCATCGTCACAAACTAACCGGTGTCGGTCTTTCCTATCATAGAAACCAATAGAGACTATGTTTGTTTAATCACTGAAAATACAAGGACTTTTGTATTGCACATGTACAGCAGAGGGAGGGGTCAGCAGTGGCTCTGATGAGCGAGAGAGAAGAGAGGAGGGAGAGAAGAGAGGAGAGGAAGGAGAGAGAGGGGAGGAGGGAGAGGGGAGAGGGAGGGAGAGG
>BLSH010180285.1:9510-20408 GCA_018402905.1 Glandirana rugosa
ACGACCGTAAGACTATAAACCAGAGATTCATCACGACCGTAAGACTATAAACCGGAATATCAAAATGCCAGCACTACTTAGAGACCAAATATCAGAATGCCAGCACTACTTAGAGACCAAATATCAGAATGCCAGCACCATCTAGTGGCCAAATATCAGAATGCCACCACCATCTAGTGGCTAAATATCAGAATGTCAGCACCATCTAGTGGCCAAATATCAGAATGCCAGCACTACTTAGAGACTAAATATCAGAATGCCAGCACTACTTATTGGCCAAATATCAGAATGCCAGCACTACTTAGAGACCAAATATCAGAATGCCAGCACTACTTAGAGACCAAATATCAGAATGCCAGCACTACCTAGTGGCTGAATATCAGAATGCCAGCACTACCTAGTGGCTAAATATCAGAATGCCAACACTACCTAGTGGCTAAATATCAGAATGCCAGCACCATCTAGTGGCCAAATATCAGAATGTCAGCGCCATCTAGTGGCCAAATATCAGAATGTCAGCACTATCTAGTGGCCAAATATCAGAATATCAGCACCATCTAGTGGCCAAATATCAGAATGTCAGCACCATCTAGTGGCCAAATATCAGAATGTCAGCACCATCTAGTGGCCAAATATCAAAATGCTAGCACCATCTAGTGGCCAAATATCAGAATGTCAGCGCCATCTAGTGGCCAAATATCAGAATGTCAGCACCATCTAGTGGCCCAAATATCAGAATGCCAGCACCATCTAGTGGCCAAATATCAGAATGCCAGCACCATCTAGTGGCTAAATATCAGAATGTCAGCACCATCTAGTGGCCAAATATCAGAATGCCAGCACCATCTAGTGGCTAAATATCAGAATGTCAGCACTACCTAGAGACCAAATATAAGAATGCCAGTACTACCTAGTGGCTAAATATCAGAATGTGAGCAACTTCTAGTGGCCAAATATCAGAATGTCAGCACCATCTAGTGGCCAAATATCAGAATGTCAGCACCATCTAGTGGCCAAATATCAGAATGGAAGCACCATCTAGTGGCCAAATATCAGAATGCCAGCACCATCTAGTGGCCAAATATCAGAATGTCAGCACCATCTAGTGGCCAAATATCAGAATGTCAGCGCCATCTAGTGGCTAAATATCAGAATGCCAGCATCATCTAGTGGCCCAAATATCAGAATGTAAGCACCATCTAGTGGCCAAATATCAGAATGCCAGCACCATCTAGTGGCCAAATATCAGAATGCCAGCACTACCTAGAGACCAAATATCAGAATGCCAGTACCATCAAGTGCCCAAATATCAGAATGTCAGCACCATCTAGTGGCCAAATATCAGAATGCCAGCCCCATCTAGTGGCCAAATATCAGAATGCCAGCATCATCTAGTGGCCAAATATCAGAATGCCAGCACCATCTAGTGGCCAAATATCAGAATGTCAGCACCATCTAGTGGCCAAATATCAGAATGCCAGAATCATCTAGTGGCCAAATATCAGAATGCCAGCATCATCTAGTGGCCCAAATATCAGAATGTCAGCACCATCTAGTGGCCAAATATCAGAATGCCAGCACCATCTAGTGGCCAAATATCAGAATGCCAGCACTACCTAGAGACCAAATATCAGAATGCCAGCACCATCTAGTGGCTAAATATCAGAATGCCAGCACCATCTAGTGGCCAAATATCAGAATGCCAGCATCATCTAGTGGCCAAATATCAGAATGCCAGCACCATCTAGTGGCTAAATATCAGAATGCCAGCATCATCTAGTGGCAAAATATCAGAATGCAAGCACCATCTAGTGGCCAAATATCAGAATGCCAGCACCATCTAGTGGCCAAATATCAGAATGCCAGCACCATCTAGTGGCACAAATATGAGAATGCCAGCACCATCTAGTGGCCAAATATCAGAATGCCACCACCATCTAGTGGCCAAATATCAGAATGCCAGCATCATCTAGTGGCTAAATATCAGAATGCCAGCACCATCTAGTGGCCAAATATCAGAATGCCACCACCATCTAGTGGCCAAATATCAGAATGCCAGCATCATCTAGTGGCTAAATATCAGAATGTCAGCACCATCTAGTGGCCAAATATGAGAATGCCAGCACCATCTAGTGGCCAAATATCAGAATGCCAGCACTACCTAGAGACCAAATATCAGAATGCCAGCATCATCTAGTGGCTAAATATCAGAATGCCAGCACCATCTAGTGGCCAAATATCAGAATGCCACCACCATCTAGTGGCCAAATATCAGAATGCCAGCACCATCTAGTGGCCCAAATATCAGAATGTCAGCACCATCTAGTGGCCAAATATGAGAATGCCAGCACCATCTAGTGGCCAAATATCAGAATGCCAGCACTACCTAGAGACCAAATATCAGAATGCCAGCATCATCTAGTGGCCAAATATCAGAATGCCAGCAGTACCTAGAGACCAAATATCAGAATGCCAGCATCATCTAGTGGCCAAATATCAGAATGCCAGCGCTACCTAAAGACCAAATATCATAATGCCAGCACCATCTAGTGGCCAAATATCAGAATGCCAGCACCATCTAGTGGCTAAATATCAGAATGCCAGCACCATCTAGTGGCCAAATATCAGAATGCCAGCATCATCTAGTGGCTAAATATCAGAATGCCAGCACCATCTAGTGGCCAAATATCAGAATGCCACCACCATCTAGTGGCCAAATATCAGAATGCCAGCACCATCTAGTGGCCCAAATATCAGAATGTCAGCACCATCTAGTGGCCAAATATGAGAATGCCAGCACCATCTAGTGGCCAAATATCAGAATGCCAGCACTACCTAGAGACCAAATATCAGAATGCCTGCATCATCTAGTGGCCAAATATCAGAATGCCAGCAGTACCTAGAGACCAAATATCAGAATGCCAGCATCATCTAGTTGCCAAATATCAGAATGCCAGCACCATCTAGTGGCCCAAATATCAGAATGTCAGCACAATCTAGTGGCTAAATATCAGAATGCCAGCACTACCTAGAGACCAAATATCAGAATGCCAGCACCATCTAGTGGCTAAATATCAGAATGCCAGCACTACCTAGAGACCAAATATCAGAATGCCAGCACCATCTAGTGGCCAAATATCAGAATGCCAGCACCATCTAGTGGCCCAAATATCAGAATGCCAGCACCATCTAGTGGCCAAATATCAGAATGCCAGCACTACCTAGAGACCAAATATCAGAATGTCAGCATCATCTAGTGGCCAAATATCAGAATGCCAGCACCATCTAGTGGCTAAATATCAGAATGCCAGCACCATCTAGTGGCTAAATATCAGAATGCCAGCATCATCTAGTGGCCAAATATCAGAAAGCCAGCATCATCTAGTGGCTAAATATCAGAATGCCAGCACCATCTAGTGGCTAAATATCAGAATGCCAGCACCATCTAGTGGCTAAATATCAGAATGCCAGCATCATCTAGTGGCCAAATATCAGAATGCCAGCATCATCTAGTGGCCAAATATCAGAATGCCAGCATCATCCAGTGGCCCAAATATCAGAATGCCAGCACCATCTAGTGGCTAAATATCAGAATGCCAGCATCATCTAGTGGCCCAAATATCAGAATGCCAGCACCATCTAGTGGCCAAATATCAGAATGCCAGCACTACCTAGTGGCTAAATATCAGAATGCCAGCACCATCTAGTGGCTAAATATCAGAATGCCAGCACTAACTAGTGGCCAAATATCAGAATGCCAGCACCATCTAGTGGCTAAATATCAAAATGCCAGCACTACTTAGTGGCTAAATATCAGAATGCCAGTACTACTTAGTGGCCAAATATCAGAATGCCAGCACTACTTAGTGGCTAAATATCAGAATGCCAGCACTACCTAGAGACCAAATATCAGAATGCCAGAACTACTTAGTGGCTAAATATCAGAATGCCAGCACTACTTAGTGGCTAAATATCAGAATGCCAGCACTACCTAGTGGCTAAATATCAGAATGCCAACACTACCTAGTGGCTGAATATCAGAATGCCAGCACCATTTAGTGGCCAAATATCAGAATGCCAGCACTATCTAGAGACCAAATATCAGAATGCCAGCACCATCTAGTGGCCAAATATCAAAATGCCAGCACTACTTAGTGGCTAAATATCAGAATGCCAGCACTACCTAGTGGCTAAATATCAGAATGCCAGCACCATCTAGTGGCCAAATATCAGAATGCCAGCACTACTTAGAGACCAAATATCAGAATGCCAGCACCATCTAGAGACCAAATATCAGAATGCCAGCACCATCTAGTGGCTAAATATCAGAATGCCAGCACTACCTAGAGACCAAATATCAGAATGCCAGCACTACCTAGAGACCAAATATCAGAATGTCAGCACCATCTAGTGGCTAAATATCAGAATGCCAGCACTACCTAGTGGCTAAATATCAGAATGCCAGCACTACCTAGAGACCAAATATAAGAATGCCAGCACTACCTAGTGGCTAAATATTAGAATGCCAGCACCATCTAGTGGCCAAATATCAAAATGCCTGCACTACCTAGACACCAAATATCAGAATGCCAGCACCATCTAGTGGCTAAATATCAGAATGCCAGCACTACCTAGTGGCTAAATATTAGAATGCCAGCACCATCTAGTGGCTAAATATCAGAATGCCAGCACTAACCAGTGGCCAAATGTCAGAATGCCAGCACTACCTAGAGACCAAATATAAGAATGCCAGCACCATCTAGTGGCCAAATATCAGAATGCCAGCACTAACTAGTGGCCAAATATCAGAATGCCAGCATCATCTAGTGGCCAAATATCAGAATGCCAGCACTACTTAGAGAGCAAATATCAGAATGCCAGCACTACTTAGTGGCTAAATATCAGAATGCCAGCACTACCTAGTGGCCAAATATCAGAATTCAAGCACTACTTAGAGACCAAATATCAGAATGCCAGCACTACTTAGAGACCAAATATCAGAATGCCAGCACTACTTAGAGACCAAATATCAGAATGCCAGCACCATCTGGTGGCCAAATATCAGAATGCCAACACCATCTAGTGGCTAAATATTAGAATGTCATCACCATCTAGTGGCTAAATATTAGAATGTCAGCACCATCTAGTGGCTAAATATCAGAATGTCAGCACCACCTAGTGGCTAAATATCAGAATGCCAGCACCATCTAGTGGCCAAATATCAGAATGCCAGACCTACCTAGATACCAAATATCAGAATGTCAGCACCATCTAGTGGCCAAATATCAGAATGCCAGCACTACCTAGAGACCAAATATCAGAATGTCAGCACCATCTAGTGGCCAAATATCAGAATGCCAGCACTACCTAGAGACCAAATATCAGAATGTCAGCACCATCTAGTGGTCAAATATCAGAATGCCAGCACTACCTAGAGACCAGATATCAGAATGTCAGCACCATCTAGTGGCCAAATATTAGAATGTTAGCACAATCTACTGGCTAAATATCAGAATGCCAGCACCATCTAGTGGCTAAATATCAGAATGTCAGCACCATCTAGTGGTCAAATATCAGAATGCCAGCACTACCTAGAGACCAGATATCAGAATGTCAGCACTACCTAGAGACCAAATATCAGAATGTCAGCACCATCTAGTGGTCAAATATCAGAATGCCAGCACTACCTAGAGACCAAATATCAGAATGCCAGCACTACCTAGAGACCAGATATCAGAATGTCAGCACCATCTAGTGGCCAAATATTAGAATGTTAGCACCATCTAGTGGCTAAATATCAGAATGCCAGCACCATCTAGTGGCTAAATATCAGAATGCCAGCACCATCTAGTGGCCAAATATCAGGATGCCAGCACTACCTAGAGATCAAATATCAGAATGCCAGCACTACCTAGAGACCAAATATCAGAATGCCAGCACTACCTAGAGACCAGATATCAGAATGTCAGCACCATCTAGTGGCCAAATATCAAAATGCCAGCACTACTTAGAGACCAAATATCAGAATGCCAGCACTACTTAGAGACCAAATATCAGAATGCCAGCACCATCTAGTGGCCAAATATCAGAATGCCAGCACTACCTAGTGGCTAAATATCAGAATGCCAGCACCATCTAGTGGCTAAATATCAGAATGTCAGCACCATCTAGTGGTCAAATATCAGAATGCCAGCACTACCTAGAGACCAGATATCAGAATGTCAGCACTACCTAGAGACCAAATATCAGAATGCCAGCACTACCTAGAGACCAAATATCAGAATGCCAGCACCATCTAGTGGCCAAATATCAGAATGCCAGCACTACTTAGAGACCAAATATCAGAATGTCAGCACCATCTAGTGGCCAAATATTAGAATGTTAGCACCATCTAGTGGCTAAATATCAGAATGCCAGCACCATCTAGTGGCTAAATATCAGAATGCCAGCACTAACTAGTGGCCAAATATCAGAATGCCACCACCATCTAGTGGCTAAATATCAGAATGTCAGCACCATCTAGTGCCCAAATATCAGAATGCCAGCACTAACTAGTGGCCAAATATCACAATGCCAGCACTACCTAGAGACCAAATATCAGAATGCCAGCACTACCTAGTGGCTAAATATCAGAATGCCAGCACCATCTAGTGGCCAAATATCAGAATGTCAGCACTAACTAGTGGCCAAATATCAGAATGTCAGCACCATATAGTGGCCAAATATCAGAATGCCAGCACCATCTAGTGGCCAAGTATCAAAATGCCAGCACTACTTAGAGACCAAATATCAGAATGTCAGCACCATCTAGTGGCCAAATATCAGAATGCCAGCACCATCTAGTGGCCAAATATCAGAATGCCAGCACTAACTAGTGGGCAAGTATCAGAATGCCAGCACCATCTAGTGGCCAAATATCAGAATGCCAGCACCATATAGTGGCTAAATATTAGAATGCCAGCACTAACTAGTGGCCAAATATCAGAATGCCAGCACTACCTATAGACCAAATATCAGAATGTCAGCACCATCTCGTGGCCAAATATCAGCATGCCAGCACTAACTGGTGGCCACATATCAGAATGCCACCACCATCTAGTGGCTAAATATCAGAATGTCAGCACCATCTAGTGCCCAAATATCAGAATGCCAGCACTAACTAGTGGCCAAATATTACAATGCCAGCACTACCTAGAGACCAAATATCAGAATGCCAGCACCATCTAGTGGCCAAATATCAGAATGCCAGCACTACTTAGAGACCAAATATCAGAATGTCAGCACCATCTAGTGGCTAAATATCAGAATGCCAGCACTACCTAGTGGCCAAATATTACAATGCCAGCACTACCTAGAGACCAAATATAAGAATGCCAGCACTACCTAGTGGCTAAATATCAGAATGCCAGCACCATCTAGTGGCCAAATATCAAAATGCCTGCACTACCTAGACACCAAATATCAGAATGCCAGCACCATCTAGTGGCTAAATATCAGAATGCCAGCACTACCTAGTGGCTAAATATTAGAATGCCAGCACCATCTAGTGGCTAAATATCAGAATGCCAGCACTAACCAGTGGCCAAATATCAGAATGCCAGCACTACCTAGAGACCAAATATAAGTATGCCAGCACCATCTAGTGGCCAAATATCAGAATGCCAGCACTAACTAGTGGCCAAATATCAGAATGCCAGCATCATCTAGTGGCCAAATATCAGAATGCCAGCACTACTTAGAGACCAAATATCAGAATGCCAGCACTACCTAGAGACCAAATATCAGAATGCCAGCACTACCTAGAGACCAGATATCAGAATGTCAGCACCATCTAGTGGCCAAATATCAAAATGCCAGCACTACTTAGAGACCAAATATCAGAATGCCAGCACTACTTAGAGACCAAATATCAGAATGCCAGCACCATCTGGTGGCCAAATATCAGAATGCCAACACCATCTAGTGGCTAAATATTAGAATGTCAGCACCATCTCGTGGCTAAATATTAGAATGTCAGCACCATCTAGTGGCTAAATATTAGAATGTCAGCACCATCTAGTGGCTAAATATCAGAATGCCAGCACCATCTAGTGGCCAAATATCAGAATGCCAGCACTACCTAGATACCAAATATCAGAATGTCAGCACCATCTAGTGGCCAAATATCAGAATGCCAGCACTACCTATAGACCAAATATCAGAATGTCAGCACCATCTAGTGGCCAAATATCAGAATGCCAGCACTACCTAGAGACCAAATATCAGAATGTCAGCACCATCTAGTGGCCAAATATCAGAATGCCAGCACTACCTAGAGACCAAATATCAGAATGCCAGCACTACCTAGAGACCAGATATCAGAATGCCAGCACTACCTAGTGGCCAAATATTAGAATGTCAGCACCATCTAGTGGCTAAATATCAGAATGCCAGCACCATCTAGTGGCTAAATATCAGAATGTCAGCACCATCTAGTGGCCAAATATCAGGATGCCAGCACTACCTAGAGATCAAATATCAGAATGCCAGCACTACCTAGAGACCAAATATCAGAATGCCAGCACTACCTAGAGACCAGATATCAGAATGTCAGCACCATCTAGTGGCCAAATATCAAAATGCCAGCACTACTTAGAGACCAAATATCAGAATGCCAGCACTACTTAGAGACCAAATATCAGAATGCCAGCACCATCTAGTGGCCAAATATCAGAATGCCAGCACTACCTAGAGACTAAATATCAGAATGTCAGCACCATCTAGTGGCCAAATATCAAAATGCCAGCACTACTTAGTGGCTAAATATCAGAATGCCAGCACTACCTAGTGGCTAAATATCAGAATGCCAGCACCATCTAGTGGCCAAATATCAGAATGCCAGCACTACTTAGAGACCAAATATCAGAATGCCAGCACTACTTATTGGCTAAATATCAGAATGCCAGCACTACTTATTGGCCAAATATCAGAATGCCAGCACTACTTAGAGACCAAATATCAGAATGCCAGCACTACTTAGAGACCAAATATCAGAATGCCAGCACTACCTAGTGGCTAAATATCAGAATGCCAGCACTACTTAGTGGCTAAATATCAGAATGCCAGCACTACTTAGTGGCTAAATATCAGAATGCCAGCACTACCTAGTGGCTAAATATCAGAATGCCAACACTACCTAGTGGCTAAATATCAGAATGCCAGCACCATTTAGTGGCCAAATATCAGAATGCCAGCACTATCTAGAGACCAAATATCAGAATGCCAGCACCATCTAGTGGCCAAATATCAAAATGCCAGCACTACTTAGTGGCTAAATATCAGAATGCCAGCACCATCTAGTGGCCAAATATCAGAATGCCAGCACTACTTAGAGACCAAATATCAGAATGCCAGCACTACCTAGAGACCAAATATCAGAATGCCAGCACTACCTAGAGACCAAATATCAGAATGCCAGCACTACCTAGAGACCAAATATCAGAATGCCAGCACTACCTAGAGACCAGATATCAGAATGTCAGCACCATCTAGTGGCCAAATATCAAAATGCCAGCACTACTTAGAGACCAAATATCAGAATGCCAGTACTACTTATAGAGACCAAATATCAGAATGCCAGCACCATCTAGAGGCCAAATATCAGAATGCCAGCACTACCTAGAGACCAAATATCAGAATGCCAGCACTACTTATAGAGACCAAATATCAGAATGTCAGCACCATCTAGTGCCCAAATATCAGAATGCCAGCACTACTTAGAGACCAAATATCAGAATGCCAGCACTACTTATTGGCTAAATATCAGAATGCCAGCACTACCTAGTGGCTAAATATCAGAACGCCAGCACTACTTAGAGACCAAATATCAGAATGCCAGCACTACCTAGTGGCTAAATATCAGAATGCCAGGACTACTTAGTGGCTAAATATCAGAATGCCAGCACTACTTAGTGGCTAAATATCAGAATGCCAGCACTACCTAGTGGCTAAATATCAGAATGCCAGCACCATCTAGTGGCTAAATATCAGAATGCCAGCACCAACTAGTGGCCAAATATCAGAATGCCAGCACCATCTAGTGGCTAAATATCAAAATGGCAGCACTACTTAGTGGCTAAATATCAGAATGCCAGCACTACTTAGTGGCCAAATATCAGAATGCCAGCACTACTTAGTGGCTAAATATCAGAATGCCAGCACTACCTAGAGACCAAATATCAGAATGCCAGAACTACTTAGTGGCTAAATATCAGAATGCCAGCACTACTTAGTGGCTAAATATCAGAATGCCAGCACCATCTAGTGGCCAAATATCAAAATGCCAGCACTACTTAGAGACCAAATATCAAAATGCCAGCACTACTTAGAGACCAAATATCAGAATGCCAGCACTACCTAGTGGCCAAATATCAGAATGCCAGCACTAACGAGAGGCAAATATCAGAATGCCAGCACTAACGAGAGGCAAATATCAGAAGCCAGTACCCACTGAGAGCCAAATATCAATATGGTGACAAAACTCAGATTAAATTACCAGCAATAAGAATGTTTTAAAATAATGTTAAGCCTTTATCCCGACATTCAAATTTCCCTCTAGATGTGCTTTTCAAGCAGCATTGTGTAAGTTTTCCTTTCTCTTGCAAATAGCCTTTTTTTTTTTTTTTTTTTAGAAATTGTACAAATCGCTGTCTCTCACCCAACGCTTCCCCAAACTATCCCTTTGGTTGGAGGATCTTTAGGGCCATGACCTGATGACAATCTGAAGCAAAGCATACTGGGACCAGTAGGGTCTCCAACCCATCTCCAACTTCAGGAACTCTGGTGAAGACCAACTGTCACTTAGACTCTGTGCCTCTGCTGAGCCTGCGTTGCCTGCCTGGGGGCAACATAACAGTGAG
>BLSH010180285.1:28468-40832 GCA_018402905.1 Glandirana rugosa
GTTGGGGCCATGGCCTCCGAAACTGTAATAGGGAAATCAAGAAGTCTCACACATGGGGTATCTCCCGTACTCAGGAGAAGCAGCAGAATGTATTTTGGGGTGTAATTTCACATATACCCATGCCATGTGTGAGCAATATATCATTTAGTGACAATTTTGTGAAAAAAAATTGTCATTTCCTTGAAACTTGTGGCAAAATATAAAATATTCCATGGACTCAGCGTGCCTCTCAGCAAATAGCTTGGGGTGTCTACTTTCCAAAGTGGGGTCATTTTGGGGGGGGGGGGGGTTGCTATTTGCACATTTCATGGCCTCCGAAACCAGGATAGGTCGTGTGGGGTGAAGTCATAAATTTTCGCGCTTAGAAATCATGAAGGAGGTGATTGGTTTTCGGGGTTCTGTACGCGGATAGACTCACAAAAAGTCTCACACATGGGGTATCTCCGTACTCAGAAGCAGCAGAATGTATTTTGGGGTGTAATTCCACATCTACCCATGGCATGTGTGAGCAATATATCATTTAGTGACAACTTTGTGAAAAAAAAATTGTCATTTCCCTGAAACTTTTGGCAAAATATAAAATATTCCATGGACCCAACGTGCCTCTCTGCAAATAGCTTGGGGTATCTACTTTCCAAAATGGGGTAATTTGGGTTTTTGTTTTTTTTTCGCTATCTGGGCATTTCATGGCCTCTGAAACCTGGATAGGTAGTGTGGGGTGAAGACATACATTTTCGCCCTTAGAAATCCTGAAGGAGGTGATTGGTTTTTGGGGTCCCGTACGGGGCTAGACCGGCAAAAAGTATCACACATGGGGTATCCCTGTACTCAGGAGAAGTAAGGAGCTTTAAAATTAACTGATCCTTGCTGACTCAGACTGACCTGACTACTCTTTGGAGTGCTGTCTGCCTTCTCAATCATTTGGTTCCTACCTGGACCTGACTGTTCTTCTGCTTTCTACCTGGACCTGACTGTTCTTCTGCTTTCTACCTGGACCTGACTGCTCTTCTGCTTTCTACCTGGACCTGACTGTTCTTCTGCTTTCTACCTGGACCTGACTGTTCTGCTTTCTACCTGGACCTGACTGTTCTTCTGCTTTCTACCTGGACCTGACTGTTCTTCTGCTTTCTACCTGGACCTGACTGTTCTGCTTTCTACCTAGACCTGACTGTTCTGCTTTCTACCTGGACCTGACTGTTCTTCTGCTTTCTACCAGGACCTGACTATCCTCCTACCTGCCACCTAGCGGACGACCATTTTGTTCCTGCTATCCCCTTGGTCAGTTGATCCTGAGGTCCACGTACCTGGTGACAGTTTGCAGCGAAGTTTACTAGGACCACTAAGGTCTCCAGCCCATCTCCACCTTCAGGAACTCTGGTGAAGAACAACTGTCCCCAAGACCTCATGAGAGCCCCATCACCTGCCAGGGGGCACCAGAACTTTGTCTGTATGACTTCTCATACAGCAGTAGTCCTGGGCAGGAGCACATATAGGGGTGGCTATGTTGGGGTTCCAGGAAGACTTCTGCAAGGCAGCATAGCCACCCATAGGAGGAAGGGTAGTGGGCAATGTCTTCATGTAGATCTTCTGAAGTATGGAGGGACCTGGGAAGAAACGAGCTGAGCATACATCTAAGCCAGTGGTTCTCAACTCCGGTCCTCGGGACCCCCCAACAGGCCAGGTTTGCAGGATAACTGAAATACATCACAGGTGATATCATTTGCTGCTCAGTGATTGCAGTATTCTCGTCTGCATCTCCCCAAGGTAATACTTAAAATCTGGCCTGTTGGTGGGTCCCAAGGACCGGAGTTGAGAACCACTGATCTAAGCAAACAAGGCCAACAAATTATAACAAATGTTTCAAGGGTTTAATAACACTTTAGGCAACCTCAAATCCTATAAAATTTTACTCAGGGAAGAGAGACATTCAGTAAAGCAAGTGGAAGGAATTTATTCAGCATAAAATGTTTTGTTTTTCTTGCCTTTATTTGGTAACATGAGCGAGAAAAGCCGTTTTAGTCAGAGAAAGAGAAGTCATCCATGGACATCCCGGCAGCAACGCCCCCTACTGATGGAACCTCCAAGTTTATTCTTGTTTTCAGTAAATAAGGTTTGTCACAGAAGGAGAAGGAAGAACCCCTGAACTAGAAACTAATACTGCTATAGAGAAGACCATTGAGTTCCCATCAGAGCTATATAGGGACGTCTCTTAACCCAAACATTTGTTTTGTAGCTCTGGATGGAGTAGGGAAAAGGTTTAAACTTTGCCCAATTGGGAAGATTCCCCAAACAGGAAATGATAAATATCACGAAATGTCTACAAAGTAAAAGTCACTCTTAGACAGTGTCACTGGAAAACATCCCCATTGGAAGATTTCTCCTCATTTCCTGTTCTGGTGACAACTAACATCCCTTTCTGTCCAAGAGGGAAATAGAAAGCATGAATCTCCAAAACCCAACAGGAACTCCAACCCTTTCCCAATCCATCCAAAACTAAAGAAAAACATTTGGGCTACACACAGACTTTAAAGGGAGCCTGCCATAATGAAGGATTCCAGTAAGCAAAGTATCTAATGGAAGCTGGAATTCCAGTGGTGAAGCTCATTTTCACCGGCCTGCAAGTGGCACACGAGGAATGACTACTTCCATCAGAGGCTTTTCACACGCATGTGGTTCATAACAGATTCCATTTAAACTGTGACTGGTAGCTCCAGAAGTTGACTCATGTAAGAGATCCGATCGGTCATTCTGCTCCTCCGTCGATTCTCCAGTCCAGACTGCACGAGACCAGGAAAAAAATGAATATCTAAGCCACACATATCAATCACTCTGTGACCGAAATCGGTGTGGGACTCCTGTGCCCCGGGTGTCTACAGTGATCCCTCTTGGCTGATAAACTTCCCAGGCAGGGACACCGACAAGCCAATACTGGGGTATTATTGCAGGAAATTGGCAGCACAGCACTCCCCAAAGACATTCTCAGCATTCAGAAGGCAACCTCAGCCACCCACCCAAGACAAACATGGAAAACAATGTAAAAAAACCAACCACAATGTGAAAGATCCTGACGTGGAAGGCAATCCAAGGGCACCACACTAAGGGTAGAGTCCTGAAGGATATTTTGCTGAATGATCAACAATGTAATAGATCCAATGCGTTTTGGAGGTTCACAAACTCCCCATTCACTCGGGCCTAACTATAATGTGACTTATTGCCTGGACTCAAAGTGGTTCGGTGATATTTATAGTTGTGGAAATTGGGGGAAAAGTGCTGGACCTGTAGGTTTACCTTAATGAAGGGGTCTCCAAACTGCGGCCTGGGGACTGGATACAGCCCTTTGCTTGCCTTTATCTGGCCCCTGGGGTACTTTTACTCCCACTGACATTAACAATGGGGCATCATTTCTGCCACTGACACCAACGATGGGGCAATATTCCTCTCACTGACACCAATGATGGGACACTATTCCTCTCACTGACGCCAATGATGGGGCACTATTCCTCCCACTGACACCAATGATGGGACACTATTCCTCCCACTGATACCAATGATGGGACACTATTCCTCCCACTGATACCAATGATGGGACACTATTCCTCCCACTGAAACCAATGATGGGACACTATTTCTCCCACTGACACCAACGATGGGACACTATTCCTCCCACTGACACCAACGATGGGACACTATTCCTCCCACTGACACCAACGATGGGGTACTATTCCTCTCACTGACACCAATGATGGGGCACTATTCCTCTCACTGACACCAATGATGGGACACTATTCCTCCCACTGACACCAATTATGGGACACTATTCCTCCCACTGACACCAATTATGGGACACTATTCCTCTCACTGACACCAATGATGGGGCACTATTCCTCCCACTGACACCAATGATGGGACACTATTCCTCTCACTGACACCAATGATGGGACACTATTCCTCCCACTGACACCAACGATGGGACACTATTCCTCCCACTGACACCAATGATGGGACACTATTCCTCCCACTGACACCAACGATGGGGCACTATTCCTCCCACTGATACCAATGATGGGGCACTATTCCTCCCACTGATACCAATGATGGGGCACTATTTCTCACACTTATACCAATGACGGGGCACTATTCCTCCCACTGACACCAATGATGGGACACTATTCCTCCCACTGATACCAATGATGGGGCACTATTCCTCCCACTGATACCAATGATGGGACACTATTCTTCCCACTGACACCAATGATGGGGCACTATTCCTCCCACTGATACCAATGATGGGGCACTATTCTTCCCACTGACACCAATGATGGGGCACTATTCCTTCCACTGACACCAATGATGGGGCACTATTCCTTCCACTGACACCAATGATGGGGCAATATTCTTCTCACGGACACTGTGAGGATTAGATCCCCATTATTGGTGTCTGTGAGGGGAATAGTGCCCCATCATTGGTGTCTGTGAAAGGAATAGTGCCCCATCATTGGACACCGATGGTGCATTGTTACCAACATTCTCTGCTCCCACAGGGCACCGTTCCAGCCCCTCTAAACCCTGAAGGATAGCAAACTGACCCTTTGTTTAGAAAGTTTGGAGACCGCTGCATTAAAAGAGAAGTGTTTTACCTAGGTGGATGCAGCATCGCATTGGTCCCCCGCTGGCTCTAAGGCTAAGAAATCAGTGATCAAAGACCGCTGATCGCGCTCAGTTCTCCATGAGCTTGTGACTGTGAGTCACTGGCTCTCTGCTCTGAACCCCCCACGCTCACTGGAGCGCTGGGCTGTAGAGGGACGGGAGCGGCCGGCTAAATCCTGATGAAGGAGTAGTATGTGAACACCAGAATGGCATTGATTCTAAATCCTGATGGAGTAGAATGTGAACCCCAGAAAGGCATTGGTTCTAAATCCTGATGAAGGGGTAATATGTGAACCCCAGAAAGGCGTTGGTTCTAAGCCCTGATAAAGGGGTGGTATGTGAACCCCAGAAAGGCATTGGATCTAAACCCTGATGAAGGGGTAGTAGGTGAATCCCAGAAAGGTGTTGGTTCTAAACTCTGATGAAGAGGTAGTATGCGAACCCCAGAAAGGCGTTGGTTCTAAACCCTGATGAAGGGGTAGTATATGAATTCCAGAAAGGTGTTGGTTCTAAACCCTGACAAAAGAGTAATATGTGAACCCCAGAAAGGAGTTGGTTCTAAATCCTGATGAAGGGGTAGTATGTGAACCCCAGAAAGGCGGTGGTTCTAGAAAGGTGTTGGTACTAAACCCTGATGATGGAGTAGTATGTGAACCCCAGAAAGGAGTTGGTTCTAAATCCTGATGAAGGGGTAGTATGTGAACCCCAGAAAGTCACTAGTTCTAAATTCCGATGGAGGGGTAGTATATGAACCCCAGAAAGGCGTTGTTCCTATACCCTGATGAAGGGGTAGTATGTGAACCCCAGAAAGGGGTTGGTTCTAAACCCTGATAAAGGGGTAGTATGTGAATCCCAGAAATATTTTGGTTCTAAATCTGGATGAAGGAGCAGTATGTGAACCCCAGAAAGGCGTTGGTTCTAAATCCTCATGAAGGGGTAGTATGTGAACCCCCGAAAGAGGTTGGTTCTAAACCCTGATGAAAGGGTAGTATGTGAATCCCAGATAGGCGTTGGTTCTAAATCCTGATGAAGGGGTAGCATGTGAACCCCAGAAAGGGGTTGGTTCTAAACCCTTATGAAGGGGTAATATGTGAATCCCAAAAAGGTGTTGGTTCTAAACCCTGATGAAGGAGTAGTATGTGAACCCCATAAAGGTGTTGGTTCTAAATCCTGATGGAGTAGTATGTGAACCCCAGAAAGGAGTTGGTTCTAAACTCTGATGAAGGGGTAGTATGTGAACCCCAGAAATGCGTTGATTCTAAATCCAGATGAAGGAGTAGTATGTGAACCCCAGAAAGGCGTTGGTTCTAAACCCTGATGAAGGGTTAGTATGTGAATCCCAGAAAGGCGTTGGTTGTAAACCCTGATGAAGGGTTAGTATGTTAATTCCAGATAGGCGTTGGTTCTAAATCCTGATGAAGGGGTAGTATGTGAATCCCAGAAAGGTGTTGGTTCTAAACCCTGATGAAGCAGTAATATGTGAACCCCAGAAAGGCGTTGGATCTAAATCCTGATGTACGGGTAGTATGTGAACCCCAGAAAGGCGTTTGTTCTAAATCCCGATGGAGTAGTACATGAACCCCAGAAAGGTGATGGTTCTAAATCCTGATGAAGGGGTAGTATGTGAATCCTAGAAAGGTGCTGGTTCTAAACCCTGATGGAGTAGTATGTGAACCCCAGAAAGGCATTGGTTCTAAGCCCTGATAAAGGGGTAGTATGTGAACCCCAGAAAGGCGTTGGCTCTAAACCCTGATGAAGGGGTAGTATGTGAATCCCAGAAAGGTGTTGGTTCTAAACTCTGATGAAGGAGTAGTATGTGAATCCCACAAAGGTGTTGGTTCTAAACCCTGATGAAGCAGTAGTATATGAACCCCAGAAAGGCGTTGGATCTAAATCTTGATGAAGGGGTAGTATATAAATCCCAGAAAGGTGTTGGTTCTAAACCCTGACGAAAGAGTAATATGTGAACCCCAGAAAGGCGTTGGTTCTAAATCCTGATGAAGAGGGGTAGTATGTGAACCCCAGAAAGGTGTTGGTTCTAAACCCCGATGGAGTAGTATGTGAACCCCATAAAGGCGTTGGTTCTAAATAATGAGGAGTAGTATGTGAACCCAAGAAAGGAGTTGGTTCGAAACTCTGATGAAGGGGTAGTATGTGAACCCCAGAAAGGCGTTGGTCCTAAACCCTGATGAAGGGGTAGTATGTGAACCCCAGAAAGGGATTGGTTCTAAACCCTGATAAAGGGGTAGTATGTGAATCCCAGACATAAAGGGATTTAATTATAACTTACTGTAAAATCCTTTTCTCTGAGTTCACTGACAGATGCAGCCTTCTTATGACGCATGGGGTTATGCTCATATTACTAGGAGTAGACTGGGCAAAAATAAAACAAAAGCATAGGTTGGCCCCTCCCAGGGGGCCATCCTCACCTTAGCATATAATCCCCCTGCTCTGCATAGCACATCAGTTCGTAACAAGCCGTACAAACTCAACACAGAGGGGTGGGTGCTGCGTCTGTCAGTGAACTCAGAGAAAAGGATTTTACGGTAAGTTACAATAAAATCATTTTTACTCTTCCGTTCACTGACAGACGCAGCCTTCTTATGACACGTGGGGACGTCCCAAAGCTGTGCCAATCAAGAAGGGTGGGCAAACTATAACAACAACTGTACCCAACAGAAAAAGCCCTCTCAGGCGGCGCTAATCGCGCCTACACTGCCGCTTGTAATAATTTGTGGCCAAAGGCAGCATCCGAAGATGCTGAAACATCAACTTTGTAAAACTTAGTAAACGTGTGCACTTAGGCCCAAGTAGCCGCTTTCCACACCTGAGACACCGAGGCCTGGTGTTTAAATGCCCAGGAAGTATTAACTGCCCTGGTGGAATGAGCCGTGACTGGAAACGGGGGAACCTTGCCCCGAATCTCATATGCATGAGTCACGGTCTTCCTAATCCAACGAGAAATGGTAGCTGACGAGGCCGCCATGCCTTTGCGCGACCCTTCCGTCAGCACAAATAAAGAATCAGACTTCCGAAAAGAAGCTGTAGAAATTAAATACACCCGCAAAGCCCTCACCCCATCCAAAGAATGCAGTTCAACTTCTTTGGGATGCGACGGGTGCGGGCACAATGAGGGAAGAACAATATCCTCATTTAAATGAAAAGAAGAAACCACCTTCGGAAGAAACGAAGGGGAAGGTCGCAAAACCGCCTTGTCCTTATGAAGGACCAAGGTGACCTGCAGGATAATGCTGCCAACTCAGACACCCGCCTAGCGGATGTGACAGCCACCAGAAAAGCCACTTTCTGCGACAACAGTTGCAAGGGAATGTCCCTAATCTTTTCATATGGTGGTTTCTGCAGCACAGAAAGCACCAGATTCAAATCCCACGGTGCCAGAGGCGACCGTATCCGAGGAGCCACATGACTTACCCCCTGTACAAATGTACGGAACAATGAATGAGACGCCAAGGGCCGTTGAAAAAGAACCGCCAGGGCCGGAATCTGACCCTTAAGCGTACTTAACGCCAGGTTCTTGTGCAGTCCTTGCTGTAAAAAAGTCAGTACTCTGGACACTGTATAAGAGCGGGGGTTCCAACCCCCTGCCTCGCACCAGGCAATATAAGCCTTCCAGGTCCTATGATAAATCTTACGTGAGGTACCGTTATGTGCTTCAATCATAGTAGGGATCACGGAGTCCGAGACACCCCTATCCCTCAACACCTGGGACTCAATAGCCAAGCCGTCAAAGCCAGCGAGGGTAAAGCAGGGTGCAAGACGGGCCCCTGAGACAGTAGGTCTTCGCGAAGTGGAAGACGCCACGGAACATCTGTCACCATCTGTACTACGTCGGCGTACCAAGGAAGCCGAGGCCAATCCGGAGCTACCAAGATTGTCGGGATTCCCTCTGCTTCTATCCTGCGCAGAACCTGTGGTAGAAGCTTTAGAGGGGGAAAGATGTACAGTAGCCGATACCGACCCCAGGGTGCTACCAGTGCATCCGAGGCGACCGCCAACGGATCTTTTGTTCTGCACACAAAGGTCTGTACCTTGTGATTGAACCTGGAGGCCATGAGGTCCGCCTCTGGCGTGCCCCACTTGAGGCAAATCTGGCGGAGCACTTCTGGGTGTAGGGACCATTCCCCCTGATCCAGAGTCCGGCGGCTGAGAAAGTCCGCCTGCCAATTTTCCACGCCTGGGATGTAGATTGCAGAGAGAGCTGGCACGTGAAGTTCTGCCCACCGGAGGATCAGAGCCACCTCCGCGGCTGCTGCCGAGCTTCTTGTTCCGCCCTGATGGTTCACATATGCCACAGCCATGGCATTGTCCGACTGAACCCGGACAGGGAGGCCTCGCAGCCTTTCTGACCAACGGGACAGACAAAGTCTGATCGCTCTCAGTTCCAGTACATTTATTGGAAGACAAGCTTCCTGCACTGACCAACGACCCTGGGCAGAGAACTGACCCAGGACCCCTCCCCAGCTCGATAGGCTGGCATCCGTCGTTACTATCGACCAATTGAGAGGGAAAAAACATTTTCCCAACTTTAGGGCCGGAGCCCGAATCCACCAAATCAAGGATCCTCGGGACTGATGATACAACCTGATCAGTCCGTCTAGGGATAGGGGGATTTGTCCCATTGCGACCAAATTGCCTTCTGCAGGAGCTGAGTGTGACTCTGGGCGTAAGGTATCGCTTCGAAAGTCGACACCATGAGCCCCAACACTCGCATACAGAACCGTAAGGAGGACCTCTGGCGTGATAACAGGGTTCGCACTGCTGCCTGAAGAGCTTGCTTGGTGGTAAAAACACCCTTGCCTGCACCGTGTCCAGAATCAGACCCAGGTATTCCAGCCGGCAGGATGGAGTCAACGATGATTTCTGCAGGTTGATCAGCCAACCGAACTCTTTTAACGTGGACACCGTGATTGTCACATTCTCCTCCAGAGCCGCAGCAGACTCTGTTCTCAGGAGTAAATCGTCGAGGTACGCTACTACCGCAATACCTCTCTGTCTCAGCAGCGCAAGCATCGGGGCCACCACCTTGGTGAACACTCGGGGAGATGAAGCCAGCCCGAAGGGAAGTGCCACAAACTGGTATTGCAGATCTCCCACTGTGAAGCGTAGAAAACGCTGGTGACTGTGACAAACTGGAACGTGGAGATAAGCGTCCCTGATATCTAGGGAGGCCATGAATTCCCCTTGGTGCACGGCGGCCACGACCAAGAGGATGGACTCCATCCTGAATCTCTTCGTCTTTATGAAGCAGTTTAATGCCTTCAGGTCCAGAACTGGCCTGACACCGCCCTTTTTGGGCACCACTAAGAGGTTCGAGTAAAACCCGTGAAATCTTTCCACCATGGGTACCGGTACAATCACCCTCTGTTCGGCAAGCGCCTGAACGGCGCCTAGAAGCGCCTCCCGACGCCCCTGAGGGAGTCTTAAGTTTGAAGGGAAGAACCTTTCTGGGGGCAGAGATGAATTCTATCCTGTACCTGGAGGACACCACCTCCAGTACCCACCGATCGGTGAACCCCAGCAACCGGCCCCCCACCCGTGAGTCGGGGGGGCAACCCATCATGCGGAGGTTGACTTATGCTTAGCTTTTTTGGACTTATGTTGCCAGGACCTTTTACTGGGCCCAACGGAAGCCTTACCGGACTTGAAGCCCTTACCCACTGAACCAGGCGGACGAAAAAACTTCTTCTGACCAAAGGAATATTGCGGCCGTAGCCATTCCATGAACACCGCCTGTTCAAACACCTGATAATAAGGGTAAGCCCTAGGGGACCTAGGGGGTTTAAGCGATCCACAAATATATGTGGACTCATGTGACTCTCCTGCCTGTTCAAGCCGCATGGAGTCGCGAATATCAGTGATCAGAGCGGCCACTATCGCTTTGTCGCGCGAAAATGGAGCCTCCTGATCACCTTCGCCGTCTGAGGGCAGTTCACCCTCTGATAGGTCCACGGGTGTGACCACTGAGGCGCTCTCTGGATCCGAATACTCCCCTGAGGAATGAGGGGGGGGGTGTTTTTTGGGGCCCACAGGAATCGGGACCCCGCCTGGGGAAGGAACTCCCCAAACACCGCCCTCAGCTGTTCCAAGGACACCAGGGTTCCCGGGGTGGATTGTTGATCCGCAGGTACCCCTGCCATAGCATTGCGGGCCTCTGACATCCCAGCCTTCCGGCACCCCCACTGTGTGACCACCACCTCTACCCCACCAATCAGCCAGGGAGACCCGGGAGGATTGCACCCACCGCTACCAGCACCCAGGGAGAGCCAGCTATACTTGCTATTTTAAATGCCTCAGCACTGTGACCGAAATGAGCAATGCCCAAAAATCCACTGCACTTCAAGAGCCTGCACCACCGAGTGTCAGCCACGTTGTCCAAGTGAAACCGGAAGTACTACTTCCGTTTTTATCACTTCCTGTAATACCAAAAACGAGCACTGGTGGCCGCCAGAGGACAGTCTGAAAACCGACAAAACAAACAATGGATGCTGCCATTAACACAAGCAGAGCTTATAGCAAAATGGCGCGGTCGGCGGACGAACGAACGGCGATCCACACCGAACGGCGGCGAACCGCTTAATGCAGTGTTCCGAACGGTCAGTGCAAGGTGCGGTACTGCGGGGGGGGGGGAGAGGAAGGACGGGAGATAATCCTCAAAGGGGTACCACCCAGTGTGTCCCCACTAAGGGACCCCCATCGGCCGGCTACCACAGAAGCTGCCCAGGTGCCCACTCTCCGCGCCCCCAGAACGGAAGAGGGGTCCACTCACCAATCCAACGGGCGCAGCTGGTAGCCAGGCGGAGCAGACTTACCTCCCCATAGAGAGGCATGCTGCTGGCCAGGCCCCTGGACAGGAACAAAACCAGTCACTGGGCTCTAGTGGGTTTTAGCCACTGGCCGCCCGCCCGGAACGGGCGCTATGCGGCGGGTCCCCGCTAAGGGTAGCTCGCATAGTGTCGGCCAGACTGGGGAAAGTTTTTGGATTCTAGATATCCTCTATACCACCAGCTGGCTTCTTGATAGCAGTCTTCATCAGAAAATATCTTCAGGAGACCGCAGATCCCATAGGGAACCAGGTCTACTCCTTGCACTAGGCAATTTAAAACTGATGAGCTATGCAGAGCAGGGGGATTATATGCTAAGGTGAGGATGGCCCCCTGGGAGGGGCCAACCTATGCTTTTGTTTTATTTTTGCCCAGTCTACTCCTAGTAATATGAGCATAACCCCACGTGTCATAAGAAGGCTGCGTCTGTCAGTGAACGGAAGAGTAAATTTTGGTTCTAAATCTGAACCCCAGAAAGGTGTTGGGTCTAAACCCTGATGAAGGGGTAGCATATGAACCCCAGAAAGGTGTTTGTTCTAAATCCTGATGAAGGAGTAGTATGTGAACCCCATAAATGCATTGGTTCTAAATCCTGATGGAGTGGTATGTGAACCCCAGGAAGGGGTTGGTTCTAAACTCTGATGTAGTATGTGAACCCCAGAAATGTGTTGGTTCTAAATCCATATTAAGGAGTAGTATGTGAACCCCAGAAAGGTGTTGGTTCTAAATCCTGATAAAGGGGTAGTATGTGAACCCCAGAAAGGCGTTGGTTCTAAACCCTGATGAAGGGGTAGTATGTGAACCCCAGAAAGATGTTGGTTCTAAACCCTGATGAAAGGGTAGTATGTGAACCCCAGAAAGGCATTGGTTCTAAA
>BLSH010180285.1:43049-65129 GCA_018402905.1 Glandirana rugosa
TATATATCTGTTGTCAGAGTAAATGATTCGACCTAGCGAAGATTCTCCGACGAGGGTACACTACTTTCGTGATGCTTTTGTCACCTCCTCAATACTTTCTCTGTGACTACACACTTTACATCGCTCCTGTAGTGTGGTTACAATTATCTCAGTCCTCCTTAGAATTAGAGCCCCCAATATCCAAGGAAGGAGCGTACCCCGTGGTGAAAAAAAACACGATCTCGTCCGTAGGAGTTTGATGCCGGGAGGTCGACAACGCCTTGATTTGTAGGGTACTCCGTGACATTTTGAGACTGTAAGTGTCTGTACTGATCCGTACTACCCTTAACATCAAGGACTTGTTACAGCTGGAGGGCCGTAGTTTGAGGATGCCTGCTCTAGCACAAAAAAAAGTGGTGCCCCATGCGAGGAAGGAACCTATAACCCCCGAGATTAAGATTCCTCCTGACTCTATTAACATTGGTGTGATGTCCTCGCTACATTTCACACATCAGTGTCTCTTTCATAACTCCTCCACTGTTTTCGTAGTGCTTTCATCACATGGGAGCAGCCTCTTAGAAGCGATCCAGCTTAGTAAATGAGACTGTTGTCTATATATCTGGACATTATTAAAAGGAGATCTAGCCCAATTTATGGATCTAAATCTCAATGTGAAGACAGAGCGAGAGCTCAGACAGACATCAGGACAGACAAACAGGACCTAGAAATAAAACAATAATAAAGAACCGACAACTTGAATATATTTTAAAAAGAGGCAGATTAAAATACAGCATCAAAAGATGACAACGAGAAAAGAAAATGCTTTGCTTAACTAAAAACAAAATAAGAACACGGCAATAGGGGCAGGTAGAGGGAATCGTATCTCCAACATAAACCGATAAATATGCATTGGGCAACTCAAAGAAACCGAGCAACATTTATTACCACATCAAGCCGAGCAAAGTGCAAGTTTGAAACTGATGCTTTACAGAAGGACTCCTATTGGTTTACCTGCCTTCCTTGTAATAAAGAATTGCTGATACCTCCATGGCCTGACACTTGAACAAGTATGTGCCTGTGCCCACCCCATTTTACTACATTGTGACACCTGACTGCTGGATGTGTGCACTGTGGCATGCTTGGAATGCAAAGTAGTTACTCAAAAAGCTTTATTGAGGCAAGCAGAGGAAACACTCCACCTGCTGGCTTGGGTCTGATGCATTTTACCCCTACATGGTCTTTACGTGATTGTAAAGTCTTGTATTTTTTAAAAATAACAAACATGTTATACTTACCTGCCCTGTTGCAGTTGGTTTTGCACAGAGCAGCCCAGATCCTCCTCTTCTCTGTCTCTCTTTGCTGGCCCCTCCCTCCTGTTGATTGCCCCCACAGCAAGCAGCTTGCTATGGGGGCACCGAGCCAAGCTGCAGCTCTGTGTCGGAATGGACACGGAGCTGCCGTTTGGCCCCGTCCCCTCTCTCCCCTGACTGACAGCTGCGGGAGCCAATGGTGCCGCTGCTGTGTCTCAGCCAATTCAGGGGGGGAGAGTCGTGGATGGCCAAGGGACTAGTGGACATCGCTGGGGCTCAGGAAAGTATTAGGGGGTGCTTCACACAGAAGGTTTTTTTATTTTAATGCGTAGAATGCATTAAGATAAAAAAAAACGTATGCCTTATTACTCCTATAAGCCAGCCTTAGACAGCCGGAATCTTGGCCGATTTAGCAAAGTCCGGCCAAGACTTGAAACAACTAAGGGCAGGCTGATTGTACCCAAGTCAATCCATCGATCAACTTGGATACAGCCAGCATGTCAGATTTTTCATGCAATCATTGCCAGAGGCTATAGACGCTGGACATAATCACTGTGTTCTCCTGACAGGGACAGCTCCCAACGCCCCCCTCACCAGGAGAACACAGTAGCTCCACGGCATGGATTCCCCTATCAACTCTGACTGTGTTGATGGGGGAATAGAGCAATTTTCTTTCAAATCGCTTCATCTATGGCCGGCTTTAATTGACTCTGATTAAGCCCCAGAAAAGGGCAAATCCCATCAGTAGAACTCAAGAGGAGGGTGTCCAAATGTTTCAATAAAGCTTTTTGAGGAAGTGCGGTGAGCGATCTCACTACTTTGCGTTACACATATATGGGGGAGGAGACGAGGCCCAGAGAAGGATTCTCAACCATGGCTGGTGCTTCATGGCTGCAATGGGATAGGGTTGTTGCAGCATGGAAGCTGAGCTCTTATTTCTGGTTCAGACTTGAATTCCAAATAGTTTATTTTTGAATTGGAAATAAAAATCGCAGGAAGTTTTTTACTGGAGGAGACTGGGGTTGATTTACTAAATGTGGAGAGTGCTAAATCTGGTGCAGCTCTATATAGAAACCAATTAGCTTCCATGTTTTTTGTCAAAGCCTAACTGAACAAGCTGAGGTTAGAAGCTGATTGTCTCCCATGAACAGCTGCACCAGATTCTGAGTGCTCCAGTTTATGCACAGTGTAGTGTACATTCTCGGCACAATACAGATGGAGGCAGCGTAATGCAACCCCAACGTGCATGCACGGGAGTTACATCATCAGTTGCCTCCCAAAGGCCGATTATGCCGGTGCAGAAGTGCTGGAGAAGATGGCTGTGATAGAACAGTAAGTGTGTGTGGTCCACTCAATGCTGAAGGAGGGCACACTAACGGGTAAGTGCCACAATGCGCAGGTATGTTGTCTATTATGGCAACAGCTTCCTTGTCCTAGGTAAGGTTTATTTCCTAATACTCTAGCAACAAATGATTGTTAGAGATAAAGGAACCCATACTCTCTGAAAGATAAAATGACACACAGGACGTTTGGTGATAATAAAATGTCCACAGCACAAATATCTTCAGCCTTGGTACGGTACTGGTAGTTCTGGGTAGAAATACAAAGACCCGTCCCATTCTTACTGCCAACGCACAGTCAGCCACCCCTGGACCATTTTTTACTTTTGGTTACTGGCAATTGTCCTTTTGGCATTTCACATGGATAGAAAAGCAAGTGGTGGGAAATCCCCCCAACTGGCCACTGATGGGAAGAGCTCACAATTCACTCCCGGTGACCACCCAGTTAATGTATGTTTCAACCAGGGCAACTCCTATTCCAGCATACACACTTGGTTGGTTTATCATTACGGGGACATTGCCACTTGATCGATGTGCCTGAGTTTTATTTTGCTGGGACACTGCTGATCAGTTGGTGCTCCTGAGTTTTATTGTTGCTGGGACAATGCTATTCTATTGGCGTGTCTATGTTTTATCATTGCGGGGAAAGTATCATTTGGTTGATGCGTCCTATTGTTGCCAGGACAAGTTTAATCCTTGCCAGGACATTGCCATTGGTGCGTCTGAGCTTTATATTTGCGGGGACACTGGCTCTTGGCTGATGTGTCTGAGTTTTATCATTGTGCGGACAATGGCGCTCAATTTATGTGTTTGAGCTCTATCATTGCTGTGACATTGTGGTTCAGTCAGAGTTTGATCATTGTGGGGACTTGTGCCGTTCTGTTGGTGCACCTGAGTTTTGTCTTTGCAGGGACATTGCCATTTGATTGGTGTATTTGAGTTCTATCATTGTGGGGACAATAACGCTCGGTTTAAGTTCCATCGTTGTTGCCTCAGTAGGTGTTTTTGAGGTTTACCATTGCAGGGACAATGCCCTTGGGTTGATATGTCTGAGTATTATCATTTTGGGGACACTGCTGCTTGGTTGCCAAGCCTAAGTTTTATCACTGTTGAGGCATTGCAGCTCAGCTGGCACACCTGAGTTTCATCAGTGAAGCTCGACTGATGTGTCTGAGTCCTATCATTGCCGGGACATCGCTGCTTGATTGGCAAGCTTAAGTTCTATCATTGCCAGGACATTGCGGTTTGATTGCCAAACCTAAGTTCTATCATTGTCGGGACATCAAGGCTTGATTTTTAAGCCTAACTTCTATCATTGCCGGGACATCCCTGCTTGATTGCCAAGCTTTAGTTCTATCATTAGCAGGACATTGAGCTTTTATTACCAAGCCTAAGTTCTATCAATGCAGGGACATTGAGGTTTGATTACCAAGCCTAAGTTCTATCATTGCCGGGATTTTGAGGTTTGATTACCAAGCCTAAGTTCTATCATTGCCAGGACATTGAAGATTTATTACCAAGCCTAAGCTCTATCATTGCTTGGACATTGCTGCTTGATTGCCAAATCTAAGTTCTATCATAGTAGGGACATTGAGGCTTGATTACCAAGCCTAAGCTCTGTTATTGCCAGGACATTGCTGCTTGATTGCCAAACCAAAGTTTTATCATTGTCAGGACATTGCTGCTTCTTTGCCAAGCTTAAGTTCTATCATTGCCGGGACATTGAGGCTTGATTGCCAAGCCTAAGTTCCATCAATGCCGGGACATTGAGGTTTGGTTGGCAAGACTACATTCTATCAGTGGCGGGATAATGTCGCTCGATTGATGTGTCCGTGTCATTGGCGGGATAATGTCGCTCGGGTGATGTGTCTCAGTCATTGGCGGGATAAAATTTTGCTAGGGTGATGTGTCTGAGCCATTGGCGGGATAATGTCACTCGAGTGATGATTCTGAGTCATTGCCGGGACAATGTCGCTCGGGTGATGTGTCTGAGACATTGGCGGGATAATGTCGCTCGGGTGATGTGTCCGAGTCATTGGTGGGATAATGTTGCTCGGGTGATGTGTCTGAGTCATTGGCGGGATAATGTCGCTCGGGTGATGTGTCTGAGCCATTGGCGGGATAATGTCGCTCGGGTGATGTGTCTGAGTCATTGCCGGGACAATGACGCTCGGGTGATGTGTCTGAGACATTGGCGGGATAATGTCGCTCGGGTGATGTGTCCGTGTCATTGGCGGGATAATGTCGCTCGGGTGATGTGTCTGAGTCATTGGCGGGATAATGTCGCTCGGTTGATGTGTCTGAGTCATTGGCGGGATAATGTCGCTCGGGTGATGTGTCTGAGTCATTGGCGGGATAATGTCGCCCGGGTGATGTGTCTGAGTCATTGGCGGGATAATGTCGTCCGGGTGATGTGTCTGAGTCATTGGCGGGATAATTTCGCTCGGGTGATGTGTCTGAGTCATTGGCGGGATAATGTTGCTAGGGTGATGTGTCCGTGTCATTGGTGGGATAATGTCGCTCGGGTGATGTGTCCGAGTCATTGGTGGGATAATGTCGCTCGGGTGATGTGTCCGTGTCATTGGTGGGATAATGTCGCTCGGGTGATGTGTCTGAGTCATTGGCGGGACAATGCCACTCGGTTGGTGCGTCTGAGTTTGCTCGGTACCAATAAAGGACGTGTGTATAAAACATAGATAGAATCGCTACTTTTCTATAAATATTTACTTAAAAAGCCCAGATTATAAATACAATTCATTCTTACATTTTAAGAAACTGCTGGTCAGTTCATAAAAAAAAAAAAAAGTTCAGGAAATTTTCAGGGCAGACAATTTCCAGGGACAAATCTATAAAGCTCAGGACTGTCTCTGGTAATCAGCTGGCAACTATCAGGCTTTGCCAACGCGGGAAGGAAGGAGCCATTTTTACATGTGGCAGCATCACACAGGGAAGGGAAAGGGGGGGGGTCCAAAAGGTCGCATTCCATTTACAATAAAAATTAAGTGCTATGTTCGGAATTACTAAGTGCTGATCACGAGACTCCAAACGCAGAGAGCGGAAGATTCTGAAATGTCTGGGACAGATTGGGGGGGGGGGGGGGGATTTGGAACAGTGTCTATCATAATGACCGATGCCAAGAACTCCAATAACATCTCACACAGAACACCCAGGAGAGTGAAGATGTAGCACAAGTCAATGCAAAGAGGACCTGTCTCCAAGAAAACCCTGCTATGCCCATCCCTGAAACACCAGCACTTGGCAATATGTAACCAAATGGCTGCTATAAAAGCAATAAGAAAGTCTGTGCTCAAATCCTACATCCCGACGGTCAGAGACAACGCTTCTTCTTCACTTCTCTCCAGACGATTCCACCGCTGCCCGTCCACGGTGGAGTCATAGCTTTAGACTGAAGCGGCAGTGCTGAAAAGGTAAGTGCCAGTCACCCAGCTACAGCCAAGCTCACCATCTACAACAATAGTTTTGAGTTTTTCAATGCAACCAAATTTTACAAAGCTCATGGCAGGGTCACTGGGAGTGTACTTACTGAAGCCTGCTCTATGGAATTTACTCTATTTCCGATTTCAGTATCGTCATTCAAAACATATATGAATCTGACTGATCTAGATATATAGAGATTAATATGAGATTTTTTTTTTTATTGAATAGTCAATAGAATTGTAAAAATCCAATGAACTTCAGGTGTTCATACACTCCCACCTTCATTATGGCTTGAAATGCGTCGGCTTTCATTCTATTGATAATTCATGGGTGTGGCTCCCTTGGGCCCCATGCACACAGGGTGTTAGCTAACCTTTTCTAAACACCTTTGCTCCTCAGCCGCATTTTCGCAGATGCGCGCATGTGTGCGTGTGGGGGGGGGGGGTTCTGTATAACATCTGTGTACAGAACGCCTCCAGGGGGCCATATTGCATTTTATACAAAATTACAGGAGTTGCAGATTGAAAGGGAAATGTCATCAGTTCCGTTGCTTTATATACACAGTACATTATGCTTGGATTTGAGCACATACTTTCTATGTCTGCTCCTCTCCATACTGATGGATCAATGCAATGCGTGCATCTCTAGCACAGGGCCAACAGCAAGGCTGCCTGGAGACAAGTGCAGAGCCTGTCTACCTTCAGATGGTACTACAAGTCCCAGCATGCTCTGCCAGCCAGCGGTATGCCTCAACAATATCAGGGGAGGGGTCCATATTCTGGAGCAGCCTTTCTCAACCAGGGTTCCCTCAGAGGCTGCTAGGGGTTCTTGAGTGGTGGCAGACTGATAGTGCTGCATACTGTAGTTCTAGGGCTGGTGGCACTTGGCAAAGTCATTGACAAGGGACTGGTGAAGTCTCTCGACTCTCAAAGAGTAACTGACACCAATGATCTTTTTAGCGGTTTGTACTGACCCCCTAATGTAAGGGGAACAGTCTTCCTACACTGACCCCCCAATGTAAGGGGAACAGTCTTCCCACTGACCCCCCCAATATAAGGGGAACAGTCTTCCCACTGACCCCAATGTAAGGGGAACAGTCTTCCCACTACCCCCCAATATAAGGGGAACAGTCTTCCCACTGACCCCCCAATTTAAGGGGAACAGTCTTCCCACTGACCCCCCAATATAAGGGGAGCAATCTTCCCACTGGCCCTCCCAATGTAAAGGGAGCAGTCTTTCCACTTACCCCTCAATATATGGGGAACAGTTTTCCCACTGACTCCCCCCCAATATAGGTGGAAAGTCTTCCCACTGACCCCCCAGTGTAGAGGGAAAAGTCTTCCCACTGGCCCCCAATGTAGGGGGAACAGTCTTCCCACTGACCCCCCAGTGTAGAGGGTACAGTCTTCCCAATGACCCCCCCCAATGTAGGGGAACAGTCTTCCCAATGACTCCCTCAATGTAGAGGAACACTCTTCCCACTGACCCCCCCCCTCCCCTCAATGTAGGGAAACAGTCTTCCCACTGGTCCCCCAATGTAAAGGAAGAAATTCTTCCCCTGATCCCCAATGTAACAGCATTCTTTCTGTAAAGAGGAAAAAGGTCGGGGGCCATTAACGGGGGACCTTCTTCTATTGACCACAGATGCAAAGGACCCCGAGGCCTGAACATTTCATACAGGTTTCCTCCAGGGTAATAAAGGGTTGAGAAAGACTGTTCTAGAGGATTGCTCCCAATGGGCTAATATATATAGGTTTCTGATAAGTGTACAAACCCTGCCTGAGGCACCCAGTCAGAATTCTCCTTTTATCTTTCTACAGCAGATCCGAAAATGAAAAGGGAAATTCTGATTGGTAGCTCTGGGTCTTTGCAGCAATGGGCAATACCGGTAAAATTTAGGGGACGGTCAATCCACCACTAGGTGAGGGAAATCAATTATAAGGAGACAAATTGTGTGTCTCTACCGGAAATAATACACAGGGATCTGAAAAGCTTTCATTCTGCTGGAGATTTGACGCAACTCAGATTTGTTCAGTTAGCCTTGTGCACTTCTCAGACACTTCTAGACGAGTCCCGCACGTTGTTTGGGTAAAGTGCATTTAAAAGCAAAAACCACCAAAGGGAAATACAACGGGCCTACCAAAATAAAGTACAATGAGCCTACCAAAGAGGAAAACACTGGGCAAACCTAAAGATGAGGACACTAGGCCCACTCTGTGACCACCAAAGGTGAGTACATTGGGCCCACCCAAAGGGGAGTACAATCAGCCTGCCAAAAGGGAATATAATGGGCCCACCAAATAGGAGTACAATGAGCCTGTCAAAGGGGAGTACACTGGGCCCACCCAAAGACAAGTACACTAGGACTACTCTGTGACCACCAAAGGCAAGTACATTGGGCCCACCAAAGGGTAATACAATGGGCCAACTAAATAGGAGTACAATGAGTATGCCAAAGGAGAGTACACTGGGCCTACCCAAAGATGAGTACCCTGGGCTCACTCTGTGACGGGGAGTAAAATAGGCCTAGCAAAGGGGAATTCACTGGGTCCACCCAAAGAAGAGTACACTGGGCTCACTCTGTAACCTCCAAAGGGGAGTACATGGGGCCCAACAGAGGGAAATAGACAGGGGCCTCCAAAGGGGAGTTCAATGGGCCCATCACAGAGGCGAAAATGGGACCTCTCTGTGACAGCCAAAGGGGAGTAGACTGGGCCCTCTCTGTGAGCGCCAAGGGAGATAAACTGGGCCCTCTCCATGACTGCCCAAGAGGGATAGACTGAGCCCTTTATGTTTCTGCCCAAGGGGGGTAGACTGAGCCCTCTCTGTGACTGCCCAAGGGGGGTAGACTGGGCCCTCTCTGTGACTGCCTAAGGGGGGGTAGACTGGGCCCACTCTCTGAATGCTCAAGGAGGGTAGACTGCGTCCTCTTTGTGACTGTCCAACAGGGGTAGACTGGGCCCTCTCTGTGACTGCCCAAGAGGCATAGACTGGGACCTCTCTGTGACTGCCTACGAGGGGTAGACTGAGCCCTCTCTGTTACTGCCCAAGGAGGGTAGACTGAGCCCTCTCTGTGACTGCCTAAGGGGGGGTAGACTGGGCCCATTCTCTGAGTGCTCAAGGAGGCTAGACTGGGCCTTTCTGTGACTGTCCAAGGGGGGTAGACTGGGCCCTCTCTGTGACTCTCCAAGGGGGGGTACACTGGGCCCTCTCTGTAACTGAAAAAGGAGAATAGGCTGGGCCCACTCTGTGACCGCCAAAGAAGGGTAAGACTGGGCTCTCTCAGTGACTCCGGATCTCTCTCATAAAAGTGCTAAAAGGACAAATTTAAAACATTTTTCAGTTGTGGGGTAAAAGATTTATCACATACAACCTTAACAAACCCCAGAACTTCCCGAATAATTTCATATAAAAGTGGAGAATCAGAAAAATAATCTCTAAGTGCTACAATAAAAACCGCAGGATAACAGATGAGGAGCTACAGCTTGGATGGAACTTTTTCCCGTAAAAATGGAAACCCCGAAAGCACCTCTGCCATGAAGTGAAGCAGCGAGGGTCATTCCCTCCAGACACAATACGCAGTGTTGTAATGATAAAAATGGGGCCACATCTAATACGCGCCCAGCAGCTGGTTATAGATGGCTGTGAAAAGCAGCGACCCCTCTGATATCACATGTGCAGCTTTGAATCTGGGTTTCCAATTTTTGGAAAAGTCCTTTAAGGGTTCTATAACTGACATGCCTGCCAGAAGGCGGATTATCTGTACCAACCCCACTTCCCATCCTCCCCACCCCTGCGTGGAAGTGACTACAAACCTCCAGTGTTACAACTGGAACTGAAAGATTTTTCTATGGCAGGCAGCAGAATACTGTACAGGGTTGGTTTGAGATAGGATGGGTTGGGTTGAGTTGAGATGGGATGGGTTGGGTTGGGTTGAATTGAGATGGGATGGGTTGGGTTGAGTTGAGATAGGATGGGTAGGGTTGAGATGGGATGGGTTGAGATGGGATGGGTTGGGTTGAGATGTTATGGGTTGGGCTATGATGGTTTAAGTTGAGTTGGGTTGGGTTGAGATGGGATGGGGTCGGCTGAGTTGAGATAGGATGGGTAGGGTTGAGATGGGTTGGGTTGAGATGGGATGGGTTGGGCTATGATGGGTTAGGTTGAGATGGGATGGGTTAGGTTGAGATGGGATGGGTTGAGATAGGATGGGTAGGGTTGAGATGGGATGGGTTGAAATGGGTTGGGCTATGATGGGTTAAGTTGAGTTGGGTTGGGTTGAGATGGGATGGGGTGGGGTGGGTTGAGATTGGATGGGATAGGTTGGGTTGAGATGGGTTGAGTTATGATGGGTTGGATTGAGTTGGGTTGGGTTTGGTGGAGGGAGGGGACAAGCTATATAATAAGCAATTCCTGACACCCCCCAATTACACGGGTTCATTTTAAAAACATGAAACATCACACAGCTTCATAGGATGACCAGAGGACATGCTCTGTACTAGAATTAACATAAAAACCCTTAAAAACACATACAAATCCCGCTACATATAGATATGTATGGTGTGTGGGTGGGCACTGCTGCACCGAGAGCGTTGTATTACCAGATGCACAGACCAACAAGCGTCTAAAATGCATTGGAGGACGAATGAACAAAATATAAATTGATAGAGCTGCTGATAAGTGCTTTTTTTTCCTCTCACTGTGTGAGAATCTGCTTATTACTGAGTCATACAGTGCTAAGGCCCTGCGCAGACTGCCATTAGGAGTGCATTTATCCCCGCACCGCGCCTGCGTATTAACCAGTCAAAATGTCTCTCCTGTGGACTCTTGTATTCAGGAAGTTCCCACCTGCAGATCGCAGGAACCTCCAGATGACGCTGTACAAGCTCAGCAATACAATATGGAGGTCGGCCATTGCCTTTAATAAGAACGGGGGGGAGGGGGCTGCAGCAGGTCTATACATTCTCACAGGCCTGAGACGGACCTCCACCTGCACTGGCAGTACTTCTGCCATTGCCGTAGGTAAGTGCTACAGTATGTTCAGGCACCTGTGGAGACCATGGCTTCTACAGTGTCAGTATACCACCACCACCCTACAGACATAGGTAACGTACCCCCAATGACAGTATGCACATGGCCGAACGTCTGCAGAGCATTGCACCAACAGTAAAGGCCTTAGTACAATAGCTCTGCAGATCTCTCTACCAGATAAGGCCAGAGTCCTGTCATTTCATGTATACGGATGGAGGGAACGGGGGAGGGGTTGTTTGGGTGCCACCTAGGGCCCATCCCTCTTTATCAGTCCTGAATCGGCCCCACTCCTCTACTGTGACATTAAAAAAAACAGGACTGTGGAGCGGGCCCTTTTTCTTTATCCAGGGCCACAATATCAAACAGGTCTCTTTAAAGTGCCATAGAGAATTTGTTACCTTTTCAGGTTAAAAAAAAAAAAAAAAAGAAAGCTTCACCGGTGGCCCCAAAAGGGTTAAAACAGCAGCCTGAACACAGCAAAGCCAAAATACAGCCCCCCACAACAAGCGACTACCAGTGTACCAGACTGAGCGGCACACCCCAGTCCTAGTATTCCAGTCTGGGGAAGCACTCCGCTCCCAGCGCACACAATACTGACACCTGCAATCCAGTTTTCCTTGCAGAGGTGAAGAAGCGGGGGGCATTACATAGGCGCTGGGAGTGGGGGGGGGGGGCAGACTGCTGTTTTAACACGCCAGCTTCCTGTTAAGGTTTTAGCAATGTGCAACATTCCCCCCTTCTGGATACAAAAGGGGCTTCAACTCAAAGCGTTAACCGAAGGTCTGGCTAGTGGCCGGGTCAGGGGTTGAAGCCAAGGGGGTCCTGCTCTCGCTTACATTCACCAGGGGGAATTCTGAGAAGTCGGTGCCAGCCGCGGGCTGCCGCAGGTTCACCTGTCCGTTGGCGGGGCTGAACTGGGGCGATATCCCGGGGGGGCGGCTGCTGTGGTACTGCGCTCTGAACGGCTGCTCGAACGCAGCCAGCTGGTAGGTCTGGTGGACAGTCTGCTGCGTCTCGGGCTTCTTCTGAGCCGTCACTTGATCGATGAAATCCTGCGCCGACGACGAAGGTGTGGGGGAGGCGTGGCTTCCATCGTCCGCTGGAAAGCTGAAGGTGCTCTGGGCATCGGTCACTATGAGTCCGAAGTGAGATTTGTCGGGCGACACCCTCAGCGGGGTGGTCATGCTTGCCCGGTACGTGGTGATGGGCAGCGTGGTGTAGACATGCTTGTCCAGCGTGGGGAAGGCTGCCGTACCGGAGAGAGTCTGGCTATCGGTGACAAAGTTAAGGCCCGTATTGTTCAGATAGGCGTCGTTTTGGCTGGTCCGTTCTAAAGCCTGCTGCAAAAACTTTGAATACTCTTGCAGCATGCTGGCCTTGTCAGACTGCGAGACCTGGGGGGTGGCACCGAGGTTCTCTGGCTGGCTGGTCTCACCCACCCCTGAGGAGTTGATGGAGATGCTTGACGTGACTTCCGTATCTCCGACGCTGAAGGCGATCTCGTGCTGCCCGTTGGCTTTGTGCGAATAATGATCCAACAGCGTCTGCAGCACTTCGTCCGGAATCACGCTCTTCTCGTGGTTGGCCTTAATGTCCACGTTTAGCCCCTGAGCGTCTATGAGGGCGGCCGCGCTGCTCTCGTCCATGACGCTGGCCACGGCCGCCTGCGTGGCCGAGGGCTGGGAAGCCATGGTGCCCACGTTCAGGGCGTACTCGCGGCTGCTGCTGTTGCTGGTGGCGGCCAGCAGGTAGCGCTTCTTCTTGGAGAACTGCATGGCTTCCTCGTAGCTGACGCTGCTATTGGCCGGTTTGGCGGTCCCCTCCTGCATCGGGTCAGCGTGCTCCATGTCCGAGTTGCTTCCGGAGTCCAGCAGGGCCTGTTTGTCAACCAGTTCAAAAGCATACTTGGCCACTTTGGCGTCGTCGAAAGCGGTGAGCGCTGCCATGGCTTGGCTTTGCTCCAGCGCTTGGCTCTGCTCCAGCGCTTGGCTCTGCTCCAACGCTTGGCTCTGCTCCAGCGCGTGTTTCACGCTCTTTTTATTGTTAACTTTCTTAATCAGCAGTTTAGGGGGGCTGATGGCGGCAGACACGTCTTCCTGGAGGTGCAGGTCGCTGACGGATGGATGAGGCATTTCCACAGAATACTCCGTCACCATGTACTCGTCTTTCACTTTGGTACTATTGGGGTACAGGGGCAGGAAGTCCGCCTTATCCTTCTTCTGCTCAGCCTTTTCCAGGGCGCCCTCCTTATCGCCCAGCCCCAGCAGCTTCATCTTGTCCGTCCTCTGCTTCTTCTTCGGCAACGCTGCTTCTTTGGCCAGGGCAGAGAAGATGTCGGCGTCCGGGGATAACAGGCTGGACTTGCTGGCACTTTTACTCACTTTGCGCTCTCGGTTCTCGTGGCACATGCGCTTGTGCTTCAGGACCCGGTCCGTCCGGGAGAAATACTGGCGGGAAAAAAAAAGAAAAGAATTTACTATAAGTTATCAATGCTCCTCATGTAAAAAGCAAATCTTCAGCTCAAATTTAACAGCTTCCCTACCGCGCCAATTCGAACACTTCTCACATACATAGAAAAAACATCATTTTTTTGCTAGAAAATTACATGGAACCCTCAAACATTAAATATATACAGAGGGGAAATACTGATTGTCTCCCCGGCAGATTGTGGAAGTTACATAGAAATGAAGGGTCTATAATTTTTATCATCTGTGTATTTTATATGACAGAGACAGAATATCAACCAAAAATCCAGAAAAAAATCACGATACAAATGTTATAAATGGAGTTGCTGTTCAGTGAGTAAAATAAGTATTTGCTCCCCTACCAACCAACAATTCTGGCTCCCACAGATCGGCTACAGGAGGTGCTCATGTGGTACACAGATCAGTCCTGTCCATGGAAGAAGGTTCTCCTAACAACAACTCGTTATCTGTATAAAAGTCACTGGTCCACAGAATCTCTTTCTTCCATCCTCACCATGTCCGAGTTGCTTCCAGAGTCCAGCAGGGTCTGTTTGTCAACCAGTTCAAAAGTATACTTGGCCACTTTCTTCCATCCTCACCATCATGGGGAAGACCAAAGAGCTGTCCAAGGATGTCACGGAGAAGATTGTAGACCTGCACAAGGCTGGGATGGGCTACAAAACCATCAGCAAGAAGCTTGGTGAGAAGGAGACAACTGTTGGAGAGATTATTCCCAAATGGCAGAAATACAAAATAACCATCAATCACCCTTGGTCTGGAGCTCCATGGGAGGTTTCGCCTCATGGGGTGAGGATGGTCATGAGAAAGGTGAAGGATCAGCCCAGAACTACACAGGAGGAGCTTGTGAATGATCTGAAGTCAGTTGGGACCGCAGTCACCAAACAAACCATTGGTAACCCAATACACCGCCATGGACTGAAATCCTGCAGCGCCCGCAAGGTCCCCCTCTCCTCAGGAAGACACGATGTAGAGGAACGTCTGAAGTTTGCCAATGAACATCTAAATGATTCAGAGAAGAATTAGGAGAAAGTGCTGTGGTCAGAGGAGACCAAAATTCAACTCTTTGGCATTAACTCAACTCGCTGTAATTGGAAGAAGAAAAATGCTGACTATGACCCTAAGAACTCCATCCCTACAGTCACACACGGAGGTGGAAATCCCTACAGTCACACATGGAGGTGGAAATCCCTACAGTCACACATGGAGGTGGAAATCCCTACAGTCACACATGGAGGTGGAAATCCCTACAGTCACACACGGAGGGGGAAATCCCTACAGTCACAATTGGAGGTGGAAATCCCTACAGTCACACATGGAGGTGGAAATCCCTACAGTCACACATGGAGGTGGAAATCCCTACAGTCACACATGGAGGTGGAAATCCCTACAGTCACACACGGAGGTGTTGATGCTTTGGGGTTGTTTCTCTGATAAAGGTACACGCATCGAGGGGCCAATGGACGGGGCCATGTATTGTAAAATCTTAGATGAGAACCTTCTTCCTTCAGCCAGAACACTGAAGATGGGTCGTGGATGGGTCTTCCAGCATGACAGTGACCCAAAACACACCGCCAAGGCAACAAAGGAGTGGCTCAAGAAGCAGCACATTAAGGCCATGGAGTGGCCCAGCCAAAAAATTTATGAAGAGAGCTGAAACTTCGAGTTGTCAAGCGACAGCCAAAAAACCTTAAGGATTTAGAGAAGATCTGTAGAGAAGAGTGGAAAGCTGGTCACCAATAAGGATGGGCTTGGGCGTGTTCGCAAGTGCACGTGCCCGAGCCCATTGAGAAGTGAACCCTGCACTGCGCTAATTACAGGCAGGGAGACATTTCCCCAATGCGCGGCTGCAGCGATCGGGGAAATCTCATTGCCTCTGATTAGCGCAATGCAGGGTTCCCTTCCCGACGGGCTCGGGCACGTGCACTTGCGAACACGTCCGAGCCCACCCTTAGCCACCAACTACAAGAAACGTCTGACCTCTGTACTGCCAACAAGGGTTTCTCCACCAACTACTAAGTCGTGTTTTGCTTGGGGATCAAATACTTATTTTACTCACTGAACTGCAACTCCATTTATAACATTTGTATCATGTGTTGTTTCTTCTGGATGTTTGGTTGATATTCTGTCTCTATCATATAAAATACACTGATGATAAAAATTATAGACCCTTCATATCTATGTAAGCGGGCAAACTTACCCAATCTGCAGGGGAGCAAATCGTTATTTTCCCCACTGTATATTTTTTAGCAGAAGGCCTAGAGAATAAAATGGTGGGTGTTGCAATTTTTTATGTCACGCGGTATTTCCGCAGTGGTTTTTCAAATGCAATTTACACTTTAATTGATTTCATTGCACGCAAACCCAATATAATACCCAATTTTTTTGTAAAACATAAAAGATGATGTTACGTGAAGTATATAAATACCCAACATATAATGCTTTAAAATTACGTCCGCTTGTGATATAGCGCCAAACTAGAGAACTTAACATTCTCCTTGATGATTTAAATGCCTTTACAGGTTACCAGTTTCGAGTTACATTGGACGTTCGCGACAATACCTCATATTTACATTTGCATGCGGGACTTATGTAGGCGTTCGCACTTGTGTAAGTACAGGAGGATGGGGGTGCTTTAACCAGTTTCCGCCCAGCCTATTGACAAATGACGGCCGGGCGGTGGCTTCGTTATCCTGACTGGCCATCTATTGACGTCCACAAAATAACCCGCGTTCGCGAGCATCGTGGCGATCGATGGTGCCATGGGTCACTCTGACCCACCGCATTACCGATCGAGGTAAAAGGCTTCGTCGGTGGCTTCGTTATCCCGACTGGGCGTCTATTGCCGTCCTCAGGATAACCCGCGATCACGCGCCCGCGGGGGTGCGCATCGCGGCGATCGATGGTGCCGTGGGTCAGTCACGGCTGATCACAGTGTAAACAGGAAGAGCTGTTTATCGGATTTTCCCCTGCTCAGGTCCTGACCTGAGCAGTGGAGAGCTGATTGGCTGCTCTCCTGGCGGGGGGGGCTGTGCTGAACATTTATCAGTGCAGCCCCCCTCAGGATCACCACACTGGACCACCAGGGAGAGCCCACCCAAGGATAGCATAAGGAGGCCGCCATGGACCACCAGGGGGCCCACACTAGACCACCAGGTAAGGGGCATACAATGCACTGTAGGGATGGCACTGTGCCCATATGTGATGCCTGCCAGTGCCATCCCTAACAGTGCTACATGCACCAGTGCCATGTACCAGTGCCCACCAGTGCTGCCTATCAGTGCCACCTATCAGTGCCACCTATGAGTGACCATCAGTGCGGCATATCAGTGCCACCTCATCAGTGCCAATCTGTACTGCCTCATCAGTGCCCGTCAGTATAGCCTCATCGGTGCCCATCAGTGTGGCCACATCAGTGCCCGTCAGTGATGGAGAAAATTTACTTATTTACAAAGTTTTGTGACAAAAACAAAGAAAAACTTTTTTTATATATATAATTTTCGGCCTTTTTTTATTTGTAGCGCAAAAAATAAAAACTGCAGGGGCGATCAAATACCACCAAAAGAAAGCTCTATTTGTGGGAACAAAATTAAAAAAATTGTGTTTGGGTACAGCGTCGCACGACCGCGCAATTGTCATTCAAAGTGCAACAGCACTGAAAGCTGAAAATTGGTCTGGGCGGGAAGTGTTTTAATTGCCCAGTACTGAAGTGGTTAAATATTTTTATTATTTATTTTATCCAAAATGTTTTCTTTTTTGGGTCTCATTTTTTTTTTATTAACTTTATTGCTTTCACAAGGGATGAACAATATTACTAGTGACAGCATGGGCCATGGCGGCTCCTCTTTATGGAGAGATCTGGGGTCTAATAGACCCCAAATCTCTCCTCTGGGCTCCTCTGTGATGAGACACAGATCGGTCTGATCAGCTGCTTTCCTGGCCGCTGACGGACAGGTAAACAAAGATCCGAATCCGGAAGTGACAAAACACTCGTCACTCCCTGTAATGATATCACATGCTGGACATACGAAAAGCTATCAACCATTTTGTTCAGACGTCAGCCATGGCAGTTTTATCCTAACAAACACCCAGTGCAGAATACCTCACACTCCTCCCTTTTCAGTATGGAATTCCTAAAAGCCACTTTAAAAGGGACTGTTATCTTAGCTAAGAGGCACCAAGGTGCCTGGTTTTGCTAGCAGTCATATCGCAAACCAATAACCAGATCCATTAAAAAGATAGAGCAGGCCATCACAGAATTAACGAGGGTCGTAAAGGGGCGCAGAGCCACAGTGACCTTCCAGCGACCCCTACCTCATGCCCAAAACTTAAAGCAATATACACCGGATTCATAAATTCAGATAGTAATGTGACATCTTAATAACAAGTATATATATCCAAATGCAGAATTTTACACTGAACAAATTAAGTCTAAACACCGCTAGGCCCGATCACATGGGGACCCTCTGGTATCACTTCTTCCTCCTAGATTAATTAAATAATGGAAACCTGTCATGTTTAGACTTGTTGGAAAGCAAAATTCATACTGGACTATAATTGATCAGTTTCAGGAATGTACCTTGTACATATTGCCAAATATGAATATCAGTACAGAAATTGTATATCGGGGAGGGCCGTTATTTCATGGTCCGCCACAGGCCCTCCTTACCCATGTGAGTGGTCAGGGGCATATGGCCCCACCCCTTTGCTTCCAGAGAAAAAGGGAATAGACAGGACAGTTCTCATTTCTACTTTTACCATCAGCTACGAACATCTGAGAGCCCGTTTGACTCATCGACAAATCTGTTCAATCATGGACATTAACTGCAAATATCTTTTTCCCTTCCATTCTGCCTTATCTCTTTGCTGTTGTATATTATATCTTTATTGCTTTGTAACACCATTTTTTTGTAAATCTTTTATTTGCACCAATTTTGACCTTTTCATTATTAAACCTTATTCTGAAAAGTGTTAATCTTGTTCCTAAAGCTCTTAATGCAAGCTATAATGAACCTGTTCCCTTGAAGAGTGCTACTGTTTAAGATAAATCATCTGAATATCCCTGCCTGGGGTGACAGCGTGTGTTACAGGCGATTATTCTAAAATCATAATTGGTATTGCTAAAATTACAAGGTCCTCTCGCTCGGTCCACAGAGGTGCTGGCAGTGAAAGGGTTAATCGCTTGAATTAGCCCGGTAACATTTGCTCGCAGGCTGCTGGCACATAGATGGTGGTCCCGCAAGCTGGGAAAACTTTGTGCTGGAAGCAGCTGAGAGTGGCATTGTTGCGTTAGTGACAAGCGCGGTGTGAGATTGGCCAGTCCTCTGTCACAAGTTAGTGAGGAGGGCAAGGATCTGATACCCGTGCGTTTGTCACACTCCCGGTTTCTGGGGTCACAGAGACGGAGGAACGCAAGTTCCTCTCTCTCTGTGTAGCACCGCCGTTGCTGCCGATCGCATCGCTCCTGGGCTCCGCAATCAGACTGCAGTGCCTTGGAAAGGCGGGGGGGGTGCTGTCATACAGGGAATCGCCGGCTGCAAATTTATAGTGGCCTCTCCTGCTCAATACAAGTTGATCTAACAATTGACTTCTGTCAAATGGACTTTTTGGAAAATTTTTCTCAATCAGCGGCTGCAGCCGTTGATTGGGATATTCTGATAGCGAAGAATCCCTGCTGTCATAATACAATGTCCCAGTGAAGGGGAATCCTCTATCTACCTCACTTATGTGAATGGAGGAATCTGTTCATTTATTTATTTTTTTTTGCATGATCAGTCTTAAGCCGAACATACATGGATAGAAATTCGGCTGATTCAACAGGGCCTGGCCAAGATTTGATCCATATATGGGCAGGCTGATTGTACCCAAGTTGATCCATCGATTGACTTGGGTACAACCATCCTCTCTGATTTGTTTACATGCGATCACTGACGACAGCTATAGCCGCCAGTGTTAAACACTTGAACCCCCTTCATGAACAGGACATTTTGGTGATATGGCACTGCGTCACTTTAACTGACAATTGTGCGGTCGTGCGACGTTGTACCCAAACTAAATTTATAAAAAAAATTTCCCCACAAATAAGAGCTTTCTTTTGGTGGTATTTGTTATTACTATTTATTATTATTCATTTATTACGTTCCATTCGTTTAGATGCGGCATTCGTTATTTCGGATAATTCTTAACTTCGGATAAATTCGTATTCGTTACGTTCACTAACAGCCAAATTTGGAAGGAAATTCCAATACCTATAATTTCATAGTTAGTAATCAGAGGCGTAACTAGAACCTTCAGGGGCCCCGGTGTAAGAAATTATGAAGGGCCCCCCTGAACCCTGGCCAGGGCCCTTCCCTCTTCTTCTTGTTAGTTATGGGATATAAGTTTGTATTCTGGACATGGTACACTAGGCTCTGAGGAAGAGGTCTAGGCCTTGAAACGCGTAAGCCAGCCTGCATGGGACACCACCAGCGTGTGCCAGAAATGGACGCATAGCTGATATGTGCTCAAATGCTTTCAATCTGAACTTGTTTGTGAGTACCTTTTTACGATTTTTATTAAAATTTTGTGATTGAGCATAATGCGCTAGGCCAGTGTGCCCTTGTGTGTTCTTTGTCACTTCCCTCTTCCCACTGATCCTGGGGCCCTTTACTCCCGTCACGGGTCCTTTTATTACGGTCCCACCAAATAAACAAATATCTGTGTACCGAACCTCCCATTCGTTCAGAAATGGAAGTATAGTAAAAACAGTTTACTATGCTTCAGCTATGAATGAACCAATTGGTACCAATCACTGACTCTGTCCATTCAGAAAAGGAAGGAGCCGGTAAATGACAAATTTACAGACCCGTTCCCATCTCTCCATTATGACTCATCTTCTACAGCAGATGGCAGGAGAGAGGAGGGGGGGAAGACAGCAGCTCTGTGGGGGGACACAGGGACCCTGGGAACAGCAGAAGACAAGTAACCTGGATAGGAGGGGCGGCGGGGGCAGCATAAAGAGGAACCAATCTCCTGCATTAGGAGGAAAATTTAGAAGATTTGTTCCTCTAAATGCCGCCCCCCGCCATCTCTCCTATCCAGGTGTACAAGGGAGGCACACAGGCCCCCGGGAGCACTGGGCCTGGTTGCAATTGCAACCCCTGCAGTTACGCCCCTGTGAGTAATAGTTATTATAAGTTAGTTCTTTCGGATTTTTGAATTTCAGACTTTGAATTTTCGGATTTCGAAAAAATTTGTTACATGGATTTTCGTTATTCGAATATTTCCGAATTAACTAATTATTTTGAATTTCATTGAAAAACTAAATCAGAACAAAACAAATTGCACATGTCTAGTGTACAGTGTGTTGCTTTTACTAAGCGATTTGCTTTGCAGGGAAACAAAAACAGGCGCTGACAGGACGGAGCTCTGACCCGTCTTCCTCCTCACCGATCAGCGGGCACCAAAGGTCAATCATTGGCTGATCAGCTAGTGCTGTGACTAATCAGAGCACAGCTGCACGCCCCCTACCAGGAAGTGCCAACACATACTAGATATGTAATCTGGCACAGGAGAGCCGCTCTGCCGCCATACTGTGCGAGGCGATTGGAAAGCAGATATATATAGTTGGTCCAAGCTGGAACAACGTAACCATGTGAAAATATCCAGACCTGGAATTTTCCTTTAAGAAACTGAATGGACTTTCTGATTTTAATTTAGCTGCAGCATCATAGGATAATATTATTCTACTGATTGCCCTCACATGTTCCCAAGAATTGCCCTTAAATGATCGTCAAATCCCTGATTAGACAGTGAAAGGAGAAGCAGCAGACTGATGAGCTCATCTCTCTGTCACTCTGCCCTCTCCTCCTATGAGAATATTCCTCATTCATGCACATGATTCTCTATGAAATGCCGGCAGATCGGGGCTGGTGGGAGGGGCCAACAGGGAGCTGCACACAGCTTCCTGATAACATCACATCCTCCTGATGAACCCTCAGTCCTGATGTAAGCAGTGGGCGGGCTCTTGCAAATATTAAAAATGCCTTGATGGGTGGGTGTCAGTCTGGTGGAGTGGGTGGGAAATAATAAGACACCCCCTGTAGATAGGTGATCATAGGACACCCCTGTAGACAGGTAATAATAGGACACCCCTATAGACACAATAATAGGACGCCCCCTATAGACAGGTAATAATAGGACACCCCCTGTAGACAGGTAATAATAGGACACCCCTATAGACAGGTAATAATAGGACACCCCCTGTAGACAGGTAATAATAGGACACCCCTATAGACAGGTAATAATAGGACACCCCTGTAGACAGGTAATAATAGGACACCCCTATAGACAGGTAATAATAGGACACTCCTGTAGACAGGTAATAATAGGACCCCCTCTATAGACAGGTAATAATAGGACACCCCTGTAGACAGGTAATAATAGGACACCCCGGTAGACAGGTAATGATAGGAAACCCCCTATAGACAGGTAATAATAGGACCCCCTATATAGACAGGT
>BLSH010180285.1:65686-81108 GCA_018402905.1 Glandirana rugosa
TAATGGACAGATGTTCCCACAGGTTAATAATGGGCAGATATCCCCACAGGATAATAATGGACAGATATCCCCCCCAGGATAATAATGGACACTATAGACGGGTAATAATTGGACACCCTTGTAGACAGGTAATAACAGGACATACCCTGTAGACAGGTAATAATAGGACACCCCTATAGACAGGTAAAAATAGGACACCCCCCTGTAGACAGGTAATAATAGGACACCCCTATAGACAGGTAATAATAGGACACCCCTATAGACAGGTAATAATAGGACACCCCTGTAGACAGGTAATAATAGGACACCCCTATAGACAGGTAATAATAGGATACCCCTATAGACAGGTAATAATAGGACACCCCTATAGACAGGTAATAACAGGACACCCCCTGTAGACAGGTAATAATAGAACACCCCCTGTACACAGGTAATAATAGGAAACCCCCTAAAGACAGGTAATAATAGGACATCCCTGTAGACAGGTAATAATAGGACCCCTATATAGACAGGAAATAATAGGACACCCCCTGTAGACAGGTAATAATAGGACACCCCTGTAGACAGGTAATAATAGGACATCCCTATAGACAGGTAATAATAGGACACCCCCTATACACAGGTAATAACAGGACACCCCTGTAGACAGGTAATAATAGGACACCCCTATAGACAGGTAATAATAGGATACCCCTATAGACAGGTAATAATAGGACACCCCCTGTAGACAGGTAATAATAGGACACCCCTGTAGACAGGTAATAATAGGACACCCCTGTAGACAGGTAATAATAGGAAACCCCCTAAAGACAGGTAATAATAGGACATCCCTGTAGACAGGTAATAATAGGACCCCTATATAGACAGGAAATAATAGGACACCCCCTGTAGACAGGTAATAATAGGACACCCCTGTAGACAGGTAATAATAGGACATCCCTAAAGACAGGTAATAATAGGACACCCCCTGTAGACAGGTAATAATAGGACACCCCTATAGACCGGTAATAATAGGACACCCCTGTAGACAGGTAATAATAGGACACCCCCTGTAGACAGGTAATAACAGGACACCCCTATAGACGGGTAATAATTGGACACCCTTGTAGAAGGTAATAACAGGACACCCCTGTAGACAGGTAATAATAGGACACCCCTGTAGACAGGTAATAATAGGACACCCTTGTAGACAGGTAATAATAGGACCCCACCTACAGACAGGTAATAATAGGACACCCCTATAGACGGGTAATAATTGGACACCCTTGTAGACAGGTAATAACAGGACACCCCCTGTAGACAGGTAATAATAGGACACCCCTGTAGACAGGTAATAATAGGACACCCCTATAGACAGGTAATAATAGGACACCCCTGTAGACAGGTAATAATTGGACACCCTTGTAGACAGGTAATAACAGGACACCCCCTGTAGACAGGTAATAATAGGACACCCCTATAGACAGGTAATAATAGGACACCCCTGTAGACAGGTAATAATAGGACACCCCCTGTAGACAGGTAATAATAGGATACCCCTATAGACAGGTAATAATAGGACACCCCTGTAGACAGGTAATAATAGGACACACCTATAGACAGGTAATAATAGGATACCCCTATAGACAGGTAATAATAGGACACCCCTATAGACAGGTAATAACAGGACACCCCCTGTAGACAGGTAATAATAGGACACCCCCTGTAGACAGGTAATAATAGGATACCCCTATAGACAGGTAATAATAGGACACCCCTATAGACAGGTAATAATAGGACACCCCTGTAGACAGGTAATAATAGGACACCCCTGTAGACAGGTAATAACAGGACACCCCCTGTAGACAGGTAATAATAGGACCCCCTATATAGACAGGAAATAATAGGACACCCCCTGTAGACAGGTAATAATAGGGCACCCCCTGTAGACAGGTAATAATAGGACATCCCTATAGACAGGTAATAATAGGACACCCCCTGTAGACAGGTAATAATAGGACACCCCTATAGACAGGTAATAATAGGACACCCCTGTAGACAGGTAATAACAGGACACCACCTGTAGACAGGTAATAACAGGACACCCCCTGTAGACAGGTAATAATAGGACACCCCTGTAGACAGGTAATAATAGGACACCCCTATAGACAGGTAATAATAGGACACCGCTATAGACAGGTAATAATAGGACACCCCTATAGACAGGTAATAATAGGACACCGCTATAGACAGGTAATAATAGGACACCCCCGTAGACAGGTAATAACAGGACACCCCCTGTAGACAGGTAATAACAGGACACCCCTATAGACAGGTAATAATAGGACACCCCTATAGACAGGTAATAATAGGACACCCCCTGTAGACAGGTAATAATAGGACACCCCTATAGACAGGTAATAATAGGACACCGCTATAGACAGGTAATAATAGGACACCCCTATAGACAGGTAATAATAGGACACCCCCTGTAGACAGGTAATAATAGGACACCCCCTGTAGACAGGTAATAATAGGACACCCCTATAGACAGGTAATAATAGGACACCCCTATAGACAGGTAATAATAGGACACCCCTGTAGACAGGTAATAATAGGACACCGCTATAGACAGGTAATAACAGGACACCCCCTATAGACAGGTAATAATAGGACACCCCCGTAGACAGGTAATAACAGGACACCCCCTGTAGACAGGTAATAAAAGGACACCCCTGTAGACAGGTAATAATAGGACACCCCCTGTAGACAGGTAATAATAGGACACCCCTATAGACAGGTAATAATAGGACACCGCTATAGACAGGTAATAATAGGACACCCCTATAGACAGGTAATAATAGGACACCCCTATAGACAGGTAATAATAGGAAACCCCTATAGACAGGTAATAATAGGACACCCCCTGTAGACAGGTAATAACAGGACACGCCCTGTAGACAGGTAATCATAGGACACCCCTATAGACAGGTAATAATAGGAAACCCCTATAGACAGGTAATAATAGGACACCCCCTGTAGACAGGTAATAATAGGACAACCCTATAGACAGGTAATAATAGGACACCCCTATAGACATGTAATAATAGGACACCCCCGTAGACAGGTAATAACAGAACACCCCCTGTAGACAGGTAATAATAGGACACTCCTATAGACAGGTAATAATAGGACACCCCCGTAGACAGGTAATAACAGAACACCCCCTGTAGACAGGTAATAATAGGACACCCCTGTAGACAGGTAATAATAGGACACCCCTGTAGACAGGTAATAATAGGACACCCCTGTAGACAGGTAATAACAGGACACCCCTGTAGACAGGTAATAATAGGACACCCCTATAGACAGGTAATAACAGGACACCCCCTGTAGACAGGTAATAATAGGGCACTCCTATAGACAGGTAATAATAGGACACCCCTGTAGACAGGAAATAATAGGACACCCCCTGTAGACAGGTGATAATAGGACACCCCCACTATAGACAGGTAATAATAGGACACCCCTATAGACAGGTAATAACAGGACACCCCCTGTAGACAGGTAATAATAGGACACCCCTGTAGACAGGTAATAACAGGACACCCCCTGTAGACAGGTAATAATAGGACACCCCTGTAGAGAGGTAATAACAGGACACCCCCTGTAGACAGGTAATAATAGGACACCCCTGTAGACAGGTAATAATAGGACACCCCTGTAGACAGGTAATAACAGGACACCCCCTGTAAACAGGTAATAATATGACACCCCTGTAGACAGGTAATAATAGGATACCCCTGTAGACAGGTAATAATAGGACACCCCTATAGACAGGTAATAATAGGATACCCCTGTAGACAGGTAATAATAGGACACCTCTGTAGACAGGTAATAATAGGACACCCCTGTAGACAGGTAATAACAGGACACCCCCTGTAGACAGGTAATAATAGGACACCCCCTGTAGACAGGTAATAATAGGACACCACCTGTAGACAGGTAATAATAGGACACCCCTATAGACAGGTAATAATAGGACACACCTATAGACAGGTAATAATAGGACACCCCTATAGACAGGTAATAATAGGACACCCCCTGTAGACAGGTAATAACAAGACACCTCCTATAGACAGGTAATAATAGGATACCCCTGTAGACAGGTAATAATAGGACACCCCTGTAGACAGGTATTAATAGGACACCCCTGTAGACAGGAAATAATAGGACACCCCCATAGACAGGTAATAATAGACAGACAGGTGAGGGCGCAGGCTCTGGTTGGGTGAACACACCTGCAGGCAGTACTCGCACTGGTAGGGTTTCTCTCCGCTGTGCGTTCTCTTGTGTCTCTCCATGTGATATTTCTGGATGAATCGCATTCCGCACTCATCGCAGTGGAAAGGCTTCTCTCCTGGGAAGAGATATTTACATTATATGGAGGATTCCAGAACACGCAGGACTACAGACGGGTCACCGGCCTCTCCGCTCACCTGTGTGAATCTTCTCGTGTCGCTGCAGCAGATACTTCTGTATGAAACGCATGTCACACTGAGCGCACTGGAACGGCTTCTCCCCTGGAGGACAAAAACTAAAGGTCAACTCCGCCCAGACACAAACACACTACAATCAGCTTTATTTAAAAAGACGTGATCACTTTTCTACATTTAACCTCTGTAGCGGGCATCTGTATGTGTACTGCGCTGACCAGGTAAAAGCTGCAATCAGGCTTATAGTGGGTGTGGTTACTAAGTTAGGTGATAGGCTGACTGAGGTAGAACATACAAGAGGGAGGACAGGGAGGTGATTTCCCCAGTACTTCAAAGAGAAGACTAAAGGCAGGAGAGCAGCATAAGAGGAACTCCAGGCTCTACAGGCACTGCAGGGCAATGGAATATTTAAGTTCCTATTAGCGGTTTAGCTGGAGTTCCCTTTTAACCACTGGATGATGATGGGCATACTACACACCCTCAATAAAGGGCCATCTGAAACACTGCTAATAAACATTGCTCAGATGGTGATAGAGAGACACAAGGAACATTGTTTATAAACATTGCTCAGATGGTGCTAGAGAGATACCAAGTAACATTGTTTATAAACACTGATCAGACAGGAGATAGAGAGATACCATGTAACAATGTTTATAAACATTGATCAGATGGGAGATAGAGAGATACAAAGTAACATTGTTTATAAACATTGATCAGACAGGAGATAGAGAGATACAAAGTAACATTGTTTATAAACATTGGAAGATGAGAGATAAAAAAGTAACATTGTTACTTTACTATATATTCCCATTATGATCCTTGTAATGCCCATATTTGGAAAGTGACTTGTCTCTGGATGGGCGGAGTCTGGTGGGGAAATGAGACTCGTTCCCCAATAAGTGCGCTTCACCTCTGAGTAACAGGGTACAGCAGTGGGTGAATTCGAAAACTGCTATAGGATTAGAAAATGGCTATGGATCCCCCCACTATAGCATCCTGTCAATCAAAAGTGGAGTGGACCTGATAGGGTACTAGTTTCTCAGTTACCCATCTGGCTCCACCCACCCATAGTATAGAAGTACTTGGCCAAGTGCCTGTCAGTATGGCGGGCGCAGAGGCCATGGACCGGGGGAGAAGTGCAGACACAGACAGATTCATGTACTGTCTGTCACGGGTACATGAATTGGGTGCAAGCACCCACACTTTTGGTGCGCCCCCCTAAGGGAATTCTATAAATTCCCCCGATAGTGTCCAACATATATAGATAGATATATAGAGGGGGCATACAGGGGTAAAGAGCCAATTACAGGTCTGGGTAGATTCTCCCTCTCTGTGCCAAGACAGAAATTAATGGGGAAAAAACAGTCTTACAATTGGAACAGGAAGTGGTGGGAAATCTTTCCAACATGACATGAAAGAGGTTCTATTTCCTTCTGCATCCAAACCTACAATAAACCTATCTGCATATTACTGGGTGTGCCCCCCCTGGTGGCAGTATGATGTATGTGCACAGCGGAGTCTCACCTGTGTGGATGAAGACGTGTCTCTGCAGGTGGTAGTTGGTTCGGAAGGCGGCGTTGCAGTGCTCACACACGTGGCACTTGGGGATCTTCAGGCCCAGGGAACCGTCCTCATTAATCGTCAAGATCTGGTGATGAAGCAAACAGACAATATCATTTATAACAGTGGTTCTCAACTCCGGTCCTCGGGACCCACTAACAGGCCAGGTTTGCAGGATAACTGAAATGCATCACAGGTGATATAATTTGCTGCTCAGTGATTGCAGTGTTCTAGTCTGCATCTCCAAGGCAATACTTAAAATCTGGCCTGTTGGTGGGTCCCGAGGACCGGGGTTGAGAACCACTGATTTATATGGAAAGATGTCCCCCTACAGGACATGTGGGAGCATTGCATATAAACTTATTGCTGGCTCCCCCCAAGAAGACACTTGGGAGCATTCCTTACAAACATATTTCTAGTTCTGCCCCCCCCAATAGGACACTTGGGTCCATTGCTTATAATCATAATGCTGGATCCGCCCACAGGGCATTTGGGTGCATTGCATATAAACTTATTGCTGGCGCCCCCCCACAGGGCACTTGGGTGCATTGCATATAAACTTATTGCTGGCGCCCCACCCAACAGGACACTTGGGTGCATTCCTTACAAGCATATTGCTATCTCCCCCACAGCACACTAGGGTGCATTGCATATAAACATTTTAAAAGAAAATATAAGAACCAATAGGTTCCAAACCCGCGCAATTCAATGACCAAAAAACAAATAAACTACAAAATATGTTCTAAAGTGTAGAAAACACCTATAACTTGAGACAAAGGAAGCGTGCTCTTATATCATAAATTACCATAGTGAATAAACAAATAAATCTTTATTATAAACAATACATAAACATTCTGAAGACGTCAGATGTAGGCTGACGAAACGGCATTGGGTGGTTTTTGAGCTACGTCATTTCCAGTCAGCTGGAACTCAGGTGGAGCACTAGTCGGTGATCCCTATACAATACATGCTGATCCTGGTCTTCTTTGATGTAAGTGCAATACAACCTTCTTTTTTAAATAAATGGTTTGAATTACCGCACCATGAGAGTGTTCTTTCCTCTCCCTCTCTATGTGGCAAAACTGGAGCTTTGAATATGCTATCTATATATATACTGAATGGATGACAGCAGCGGTCTGGATTCACTTCTGTGACCTCATGGATGACATCTTGGATTTTCCCATATGCGTAATTTGACTCCCTGTAATAGGGGTCAATTAAGTCTGGTGAGTGCGCAGTGGGCCTGCATGCTGGTGGAGAGGAACCTTTCCTATACCCACTGAGGACATTATTCACGTGTGGGATCTATATATGGACTTTTTTTTTTTTTAAATCCTGACTCGGTTTGCGAGTGGTGTCTCACAAGAAGAGCGGGATTCAAGCCTCTGTGTATGCAATACCCTATGTGGCCAGAGGTGAGGCTTGGAGATGCTCGGAAACATCCGGAGCACCCGAAAGTGTCAACAGTTTCAGAGTGTCTCCAAGCGCCTCCGAGTGTTTCTGAGCGTCTCCAAGCCTCACCCGCACCCCCCCACCTCTGGCCATATACAGTACTGCATACATCAGCACCCCCGCACCTTTGGCCATATACAGTACTGCATACATCAGCACCCCCGCACCTCTGGCCATATACAGTACTGCATACATCAGCACCCCCGCTCCTCTGGCCATATACAGTACTGCATACATCAGCACCTCCGGCCACATACAGTACTTCATAGACAAGCAGTCACTGTGGAACGAATCATCTGAGTTTCCATTGTTTCCTATGGGGAAAGTTTCTTTGATATACGAGTACTTTGGATTACAAGCATTCTTCTGGAATGGATTATGCTCATAATCAGAGGTTCCACTGCATAAATATTTTACTGGCTCCCCCCACATGACACTTCAGTACATTGCATAAAAACCAATTGCTGGCTCCCCCCACAGGACACCAGGGTGCACTGCCTATAATCATATTGCTGGCTCCTCCCATAGGATACTTGGGTGCATTGCATTGAAACAAACTGCAGGCTCCCCCCACAGGACACTTAGATGCATTACATATAGTCATATTGCTGGCTCATCCCACGGAACATTTATAAACATTTTGCTGGTTCCTTCTGTAATGAGATCACGTACTGGAGACACGAAAATCTGGCAACCATTTTGTTCAAACGTCCGCCATGACGGTTTTAGCCAAGAAGACAGTCACACTACCAAGACCTCACCCCCCCCCTCTCCCTTCAGGATAGGAATTCCTGGATCATCTTGCAAGGCCCCAAAATGTCTGGATTTGTTTGCCAGGCCTGATCATAAACAAATAAACCAGATCCATTAAGAGATAGCACAGGACGCCTTGAGATAAAGAGTGTCATTGTCAGAGAACACTTGTGAGCAAGGAATCAAGTTTGTCTATTCAGTTGCAGAGATGCGCACAGGGAACGCGGCAGGCGCGATGCCACTGGCGCCAAACAAGCTATTTAAACTGCACAGCACCATGCAGCCGGTCCTGTCCGTTCTACAGCATGTCCGTGTTCTTAAATGCCTGTTACCCGTTTACCTGTGACCTGGCTTGCCCTGACTCAGATTGAACTCTGCCTGCATTGACCCCCAGCTTGCCCACGACTATTCTTCTGCCTGACCCTTTGGTACCTTGCCGCCAGCCTGTTGACGAACTCTCCCTGTACCTGACAACTCTCTTGCCTGCACCCTCTGTACCGCATTGCCCGCCTGTTGCCAACCCTGCCTGCATCACCATGCTACTTACCGCACGAGCCACCAAAGGACTTCTCACATCTCCATCAGTGATCCAGTCCAGCCCTCGTGCCCCCCTGTGCCCTAGGACTCCCTGTCTGCTCTACCAGGGGTTCCGGAACCAGGGCCGTAAGAGTAATTGCTCCCTGCATAAAACAGACTACACTATCAGGTGTGTGACAGTGATAAAAAAAAGAGGCATACAGGGAGCTGTGACCTTTTCAGAGACCCCTAATCAATTTAAAGCGTAGGAATCCACCCATGTTTCATAACTCCAGACAGGAACATGACATTTTAATTAAAAAAAATACATAGCTGAATGTGGAATTTTACCCTGAACAAATTGAATCCAAACATCTATGAGTCTGATCATAAGGGAAACCACTAATCATTTCTTTCCCTCCCAGAGTAATGAAATATTGACAAAGCTGTCATGTTTGGACTCATTTTAATGCAACTTTCATGCTGAGCTAGAATCCCTTAATGTTGGGGCTGCATTGTGATCATATTCCAAGATATGATATTGATACAGAAACTTGCATACCAGGGATGATTGTTATTCCACGGTCCACCCCTGACAGCCCACGGGACCTCCTTACCCATGTGAGTGGTCAGGGGTATATGGCCCCACCCCTTTGCTTCCAGAGAAAAAGGGAATAAACCGAACAGTTCTCACTTTACCATCAAAGGACGAACATCTGAGAACCGGTTGGACTCATCGACAAATCTCTGGTCAATCCCGGATATTCACTGCAAGTATATATTTCTCCCTTCCATTCTGCCTTATCTCTTTGCTGCTGTATATTATGTAACTTATTGCTTTGTAACAGCATTTTTCTGTAAATATTTTATCTGCACCAATTTTGACCTTTTTATTATTAAACCTTATTCTGAAAAGTTTTAATCTTGTCCCTAATGCTCTTAATGCAAGCTATAACAAACCTGTTCCTTTGAAGAGTGCTACTGTTTAGGATAAATCCTCTGAATATTCCTGTCTGGGGTGACAGCGTGTGTTACAGGGAATTATTCTAAAATCATAATTAATATTGCTAATTGGTGGAAGCTCTAACTCTTCCGTAAATCAACGGCCAGTGGTGGCAGTGAAAGGGTCAATTGCTTAAATTAGCCCGGTGACAATCACTCTCAGGCTGCTGACACTTAGATGGTGGTTCCGCAAGCTGGGAAATCTTTGTGCTGGATGCAGCTGAGAGTGGCATTGTTATGTTAGTGACAAGCGCGGTGTGAGATCGGGCGGTCCTCTGTCATGAGTTAGTGAGGAGGGCAGGGATCTGATACCCACATTCGTCACACCCCCCCCAGAGGTCACTTAGATGCATTACATATAATCATATCGGTGGCTCCTCCTACAGGTCATTTAGATGTATTGATTACAAACAAATTTCAGACTCCAACCAGAGGTCACTTAGGTGCACTTTATATATTCATATTGCTGGCTCCCCCCACAGGTTACCTGGACACATTGCTTATAAAACATTTTGCTGACCTTGGCCGGGGAACGCTGTTTTCTTTTCTTCTTTTTCTGAAGATCTACAGGCCCAGTCAGCTGCATGCTGTCCATCAGACGGGGATCTACTTCTTCCGTGAGCTTGATCTCTTGCTTCACGTGAACCTGTGCAGGGGGGCACCAAAGCCACATTATAGGGTGTCCATTAACAGGACAGCTAAGCACAACCACAGCTATGCACAATCCAAAACTGGCAGATGCAGCAGATGTGAATGTTAGGTAGGGCTTAAATCTGACCTCCAGGGTTACATTCAGTCTTGCACAGTTGGAGAACCCACCCTCATTTTCTGGCTGGAGGATGTCCAGTATTATCTAGCATTTTCGACCCGAGCGTGACTGTCCCTGGCCCACCCCTTTCACATTGCACAGTGAGGAGCACTTGGGACAAAGGCTAAGTAGAACGGTTTATGGTTGCAGACCCTTAGATGTCTAGGTTGATGAACTCTTGGGAAATGGCTGTCTACATAGAGTGGTTTATGGTTTACAGACCCTAAGAAGGCCACGGTGTTGAGCTCTTAGCACACAGGTTTGTAACACAGTTTTTGGTTGAAAGACCACAGCAATCCACTCTTGGGACACAGGCCATGTAGAATGATTTTTGGGTAATGGACCACTAGATGCCCATGGTGATGGGCTCTTGGGACACAGTCTGTCTATGTAGAACAGGTTTTGATTGACAGACTCTGAGGCTGGGTTCACATATAAACCACGTGCGGCTCACAACAGGGGTCCGGTGCGTCCTGGTTCACCGTTTCAGGTCCGATTTCAACTCGAATTTTGGGCTGGATTCGGACCTGAAACGGACCAAAAGTCGTACAGCGTTTTTGTGAAAAACGCACCGGACCTGCTGCGGAGATATGTGAACCGACTCCATAGAGAACCAGTCAAAATCTCCTGCTATTGCGAATTGGATGCGGGGAACCCGCAACCACTTCGCAATGGTGTGAACCCATCCTTAGAGCACATGGTGATGATGAACTCTTGTAACACAGGCCATCTATGTAGAATGATTTTTGGATTACAGACCCTTAGCCCTTAGAAGTCCATGGTGATTTAACTCTTGAAACACAGACTATCTATGTAGAATAGTTTTTGGTTGGCGGACCAATAGAAGGACATGGTGTGGGAGAAAGGTTACGTAAAAAAAACGTTTTTTGGCTGACAGACCCTTAGAAGACAAGAGAAATTATTTCTTGGAACAAGGGCTGTCTATATAAAATGTTTGATAGACCCTTAGAAGGCCATGGTGGTTGGCTCTTAGGACCAGTTTTTGGTTGACAGATCCTTAGAAGTCTAGGGTGATAGACTCTTGGGACCCAGACCATCTATGTAGAATGGTTTTGTTTCGATGACTTCTAGAAGTCTATGGCAATGGACTATTGGGACACAGGCTGTCTATATAGAATACTTTTTGGTTGACAGACCCGTAGAAAGTTATGGTGATGAGCTCTTAGGACACGGGTATGTAGGTAGTTTTTGGTTGACTGACTCTTATGGTGTAAGTGTATGGTGATAGGCTGTTGGGGCACAGGAATGGCTTCTGGATAACAGACCCCTAAAAGCTCATGGTTGATAGGCTCTTGGGACACAGGCTGTCTATGTAGAATAGCTGTCATGAAGCAACAGTAACATTTCATGTCCTGTCTGCTTGCTTACCTCTTTGGTTGTGGTTGGCCTGGAGGCCATGCACATCATCACCTGTGTGCTAAATAATCTTCCCTCAGTGAACTCCACCCCAGTCTCCAATCAAGGAAACACTATATAACACCGTGTGCTGCAAGCCTCGTTGCCAATCAATATTGTGTGTTTGGCTTGTGCCGTGTGCTCTTCATTTGTTTCAGTGTACCGATCTCGGCTTGTTCCTGGACCTTCCTTGTCTGCTAGTGTCCCTGATCTCGGCTTGTTCTTTGAACTTCTTTGTCTGCTAGTGACCCCGACCTTGGCGTGCCTCCTATCTGTTTATGTCTGCTTGTAGCCCTGACCCTTGGCTCTTCCACTGACCGCCTCTTGATATCTTGCACTGCTGCTTTCTCTCCATTTCACCTGTAGTCTGCCGTGAGCTAGGGAACCCCGGGAGCCATGAGCTGGATCCAGTTGCAGCCAAGTCCATCCCCACCACAAGAGGCTCAGGTGAACACCTGCTGGCTCTTAGAATCCATGCCCTGGGGGAACCTATGCTCAATCTGTGTCAGGGTCGCAGCAGTCCCACTTCCCTGCACCATCCTGATCTCTAGTCGTAGCAGTCAGCTATAGGTCCACAACCTTAGCGGTTTGCTTCGCAACCTTAACGGTGCACTTCGCACTTCAGCAGTGCGATTCGCACCCCAGCAGTACGCTTCTGTCACCTGAACCCAGGCGACCTGACAATAGCTTTTGGCTGACAGACCCTTAGAAGTGCACAGTCGGGAGCACTTGGGGCAAAGGCTGTCTATATAGAATTGTCTGACAGACCCTTTGAAGGCCAGGGTTACGGATTCTTGGGACTCAGTCCATCTATGTAGAATGGTGTTGAATAGTGATGGATTCTTGGGATACAGACTGTCTATATAGAATGGGTTTTGATTGACAGACTCTTAGAAGCACATGGTGAAGATGAAATCTTAAGACACAGCCCATCTATGTAGCATACTTTTTGGATGACAGACCATTAGAAAACCATGATGATGGGCTCTTGGAACAGAGGCTGTCTAGAACTATTTTTGGATGACAAACCCTCATAAGTGTATGAGGAGTTCCTGGGACACAGGCGGTCTATGTATAATGGGTTTTGCTTGAGACTCTTAGACGTGTATGGTGATGGAGTCTGGAATACAGGGCGTCAAAGTAGAATAGTGTTTGGTTGATGGACCCTTAAAAGACTACGGTGGTGGACTCTTGAGACACAATAAATCTATGTGTAATGGTTTTTAGACAACGAACCCCTAGAAAACAATGGTCTTGGTTGATAGACCCTTAGAGGCACATGACGACGAACAACTGAGACACAAACCATCTATGTTGCATATTTTTTTTGGATGACAGAACCTTTAGGAAGGCATAGAGATGGTTCTTGGGACACAGGCTGTCTATGTAGAATTGTTTTTGGTTGACAGACTCTTAGATGTGTATGGTGATGGAATCTGGAACACAGAGTGCCTATCTCTTGAGACACAGGCTGTCTATTTAGAATAGTTTTTGTTTGATGAACGTGTTAAAAGGGTATAATGATGGACTCTTGGGGCATGGGCCATCTATGTGGAATATTTTTTGGACAAAGAACCCCTAGAAGTCAATGGTGATGGGCTCTTGGGACACAGGCTATGTAGACTGTTTTTTGGTTGAGGCTCTCAGCCGAGTATGACGATGGGTTCTAGAACACAAGGTGTTTTTGTAGAATGGTTTTTGGTTGATGCACCCTAAGAAGACCATGGTGATAGACTAGACTCTTGAGATACAGACTGTCTATGTAGAATGGTTTTTGGATGACGAAACCCTTGTAAGGTCATGATGATGGACTCTTGGGACACAGGGTGTCTTAAGTAGAATGTTTTTTGGTTGACGGACCCTTAGAAGATAATTGTGATGGATTCCATCTATGTGGAATGTTTTTTGGACAAAGCACCCCAGAAGCCAATGGTGAAGGGCTCTTGGGACACAGGCTGTCTAGGCAGAACGGACCTTGGTTGACAGACCCTAAGAAGTATATGGCGATGAACAATTGAAACACAGGCCATCTACCTTTTGGTTGACAGCCTTTAAGATGTGTATGGTGATGGACACTTTGGACAAAGGCTGTCCATGTAGACTGGTTCTTGGTTGAGGCTCTCAGCCATGTATGGTGATGGGCTCTAAAACACAGGGTGTCTTCGTAGAATGGTTTTTGGTTGATGGACCCAAAAAAGACCATGGTGATGGACCCTTGAGGCACAGGCTGTTTATGCAGAAAGGTTTTTGGATGACGAAACCCTTAGAAGGTCATGGTTATAGACTCTTGGGATACAGGCTGTCTATGTAAAATGTTTTTTAGTTGAATGACTCTTCAATGTGTATGGTGATGGAGTCTGGAACACAGGGTGTCTAAGTAGAATGTTTTAGGGATGATGAACCCCTAGAAGACATGGTCACGGACTCTTTAGACACGGGCTGTCTATGTAGAACAGTTTTTGGTTGACAGAGCCTTAGAAATTGGTGGTGATGGGCTCCTGGGGCACAAGATAAGTAAAATGGTTTTGGCTGAAGGACCCTTAGTTCACCATCTGCTGACTGCAAGTGGTAAACACAAAATACTAACATGCAACTAAACAAAAAAATACAGAATAGTAAAAATACAAATAAAATAACATATAATTGAAAAAAATACACAACAAATAGACATTCCTTATAAAGGATAACTCCACCCACTCCCAGCTGTGAGATCAGGGGGCGGAGTCGTGATTCATTTTCATAATTCAGAAATCGGCATTGCAGATCACAGGTCCAACGCCGGAGAGCGTTTTCTACCCGGCAGAAGCTTGCCCCGCACCCCGCATGATTTTCAGCATTGGGTGGAGTTATCCTTTAAGGAAGCAGTATCTTTGTGAAGCTTACTAATTGATAACTATGGAGCAATTCCGAGCGGCGGCTGACCGTGTACTGGAAGGCGGGGGGCAGCAACCTCTCGGGCGAGTCGCCCTCTTCCTCATCATTCTTCACCGTCTCCTCCTGCACCATCAGCTCGTCCTGTGACATCATCTCCCCGCCTCGCCCCTGGGCGACCTCCTGAGCGGCAAGGCCGAGGCTGGAGTCCACCTGTGACAAGGGGGTGCAGGCCCGCTCAGCCTCCCCCACCCTGGAAGGCTGCAGGATGGCGGTCTGGCCACATTTAAGGAACCCTTCCAGGTTATTGTCAATGTTCATAATTCATGTGGAGACCTGCGAGGAAGGCGGAGGATGGTCACATGGTGCGCTACCCCTCCCCCTCCTGATAATAAAGCCTCTACCTATCCCCAACCCATAGGACCCCACCCCAATAAAAAATTCTCTACACGCCCCTAACCTATATTATACCCCCCTCCCAAAAAAAAAAATCCTGTGCCCACCCCTATATATATATTATACTCCACCCACCCCCCCAAAAAAATATATAAATCCTCTACCCACCCCTA
>BLSH010180335.1:13399-33182 GCA_018402905.1 Glandirana rugosa
AGATAACAGTCGCTTCTCACCGCACTAGCACCAAGGCAGTTAATCCTGTTACCCCATTAAGTCATTGCAACAGTTACTCACTGTACTTGTTGTCTTTACATGTTATGTAATGTGAAAAACATTCAATAAATATTATTTCAAAAAAAAAAAAAAAAAGTTTTTTAATGTTGTAAGTGAACGTGATTAGTTTAATTCACTGTATACAGTGGGGATCGAAAGTTTGGGCACCCCAGGTAAAAATTTGTATTAATGTGCATAAAGAAGCCAAGGAAAGATGGAAAAATCTCCAAAAGGCATCAAATTACAGATTAGACATTCTTATAATATGCCAACAAAAGTTAGAATTTATTTCCATCATTGACACTTTCAAAATTACAGAAAACAAAAAAATGGCGTCTTCAAAAGTTTGGGTACCCTGCAGAATTTATAGCATGCACTGCCCCCTTTGCAAGGCTGAGACCTGCCAGTATCACCTGCCAGTGTCACGGATTGTTCTCAATCATCATCTGGGAAGACCAGGTGATGTCAATCTCAAAGGTTTTAAATGCCCAGACTCATCTGATATTGCCCCAACAATCAGCACCATGGGATCTGCTAAGCAGTTGTCTAGAAACCTGAAACTGAAAATAGTTGACGCTCACAAAGCTGGAGAAGGCTATAAGAAGATAGCAAAGCGTTTTCAGATGTCAATATCCTCTGTTCGGAATGTAATTAAGAAATGGCAGTCATTAGGAACAGTGGAAGTTAAAGCAAGATCTGGAAGACCAAGAAAAATATCAGACAGAACAGCTCGCAGGATTGTGAGAAAAACAATGCAAAACCCAAGTTTGACTGCACGATCCCTCCAGAAAGATCTGGCAGACACTGGAGCTGTGGTACACTATTCCACTATAAAGAGATACTTGTACAAATATGGTCTTCATGGAAGAGTCATCAGAAGAAAACCTCTTCTACGTCCTCACCACAAAAACCAGCGTTTGAACTTTGCAAATGAACATATAGACAAGCCTGATGCTTTTTGGAAACAAGTTCTGTAGACCGATGAGGTTAAAATTTAACTTTTTGGCCGGAATGAGCAAAGGTCTGTTTGGAGAAGAAGGGGCACAGAATTTAATGAAAAGAACCTCTGTTCAACTGTTAAGCATGGGGGTGGATCAATCATGCTTTGGGGTTGTATTGCAGCCAGTGGCACAGGGAACATCTCACGAGTAGAAGGAAAAATGGATTCAAAAAAATTTCAGCAAATTTTGGATGGTAACTTGATGCCATCTGTGAAAAAGCTGAAGTTAAAGAGAGGATGGCTTCTGCAAATGGATAATGATCCTAAACACACCTCGAAATCCATGGGGGATTACATCAAGAGGCGTAAACTGAAGGTTTTGCCATGGCCTTCACAATCTCCTGACCTCAACATAATTGAAAATCTATGGATAGACCTTAAAAGAGCAGTGCGTGACAGACAGCCCAGAAATCTCAAAGAACTGGAAGACTTTTGTAAGGAAGAATGGGCAAAGATACCTCAAACAAGAATTGAAAGACTCTTGGCTGGCTACAAAAAGCGTTTACAAGCTGTGATACTTGCCAAAGGCGGCAGTACAAGATATTAACTTTGCAGGGTGCCCAAACTTTTGCAGACGCCATTTTTTTGTTTTCTGTTATTTTGAAAGTGTAAATGATGGAAATAAAATCTAACTTTTGTTGACATATTATAAGAATGTCTAATCTGTAATTTGATGCCTTTTGGAGATGTTTCCATCATTCCTTGGCTTCTTTATGCACATTAATACAAATTTTTACCTGGGGTGCCCAAACTTTCGATCCCCACTGTACAGTCAGCCCTTATAATTGTGGTCAATGTTTCTTTAAACTTTATCTGTTGATAGTTTTATACAGTATATCTTTTATACAGGTTAAGCGCAGATATATTTGTTCTTTATATGTGCTGGCTATATCTGATAAAGAATATTTTAATTCACTTATAGCGTAATCTGGAATATATTCTAATTTATAAAATGTAATGGTTAACCATGTGGTTATAGGAAAGTTTGATTGTGTTGAAATCAAGTCTGGCTTTTGGTAATAAAGTTTGTGTAATTGTTTGTCTAGATAAGATGAGTGTCTAATAAGTAAATATAAATTGTCTACGTGACTAAACCGCTTTGGCTTTTTTCCCAAAAGCTACATAATAGAGGTCTACAATTACTTAGAGAAATTCAATAATTCCCTAACAGAATTTTTCTGGCATTACGGCCTTTTAAAATTCAAAATCTATGCTACTTGTTTTGGTAGCTTTACTGATACGTATGGCAGATTCAGGTATTTCCTACTAGCGCTATAATGCACCAAATCCAAAATTAATTAGATTTAGTTCATATATACTGAAACTGGAGGAAATTAGGACCAAGTATAAGTTGCCATACAGGAACAGGCACAGTGCCTGTATCTGTATGTTGTGTATCAGGGCAGCATGTTTGCTGCCACTACTCCCCCCCTCCCCACCTGTCATTCATTAAGCATGTTGTAGGCCTGGTAGGTAACTACCAGTGGGTGTTGTCTGACGGAGAAGCTAAAACACTAGTTCCCCCATCAGACCCGCTATTCCCCTTTAATTGACAGCAGGCAATAGGTCTATAGCCAATAGCAAGTTGTCCATTAGCTAAGGACCTGCCTACTGTCAGCTGTCAATCACAAAGAGAGCAGACCCGATGGGGAACTAGTATATTGTAATTCCTCATCAGCCTCTGCACACCCAGCTACAAAACTCATCACCACTGAACTGTCTGTGTGACAGTCCGGTCTCAGTGCCGCAAACATGGTACATGCCTCAGATTCATGTACCAGTCTACAACAAGAGCATGAATCTGTCGCTTGCGCCAACATTTGTTGTACAGAGGTCGCCAGGATTCTAAAGAGTGTCTAAGGCACTGTTTGTGAATTCCCATGATTGTCTTTGTCACTTGTATTTAAAGTGATTGTAAAGTCTCTGTTTTTTTTTCTATAAAAATAACAAACATGTTATGCTTACCTGCTCCGTGCAGTGGTTTTGCACAGGGCAGCCCAGATCCTCCACTTTTGTGGTCCCTGGCATTGTTTCCGGCTCTCCTGACCCCTCCCTCCTGTCAAGTGCCCCCACAGCAAGCAGCTTGCTATGAGGGTACCTGAGCTGAGCTGCAGCTCCGTCCCATTCAGACATGGAGCCTGGGTTTGGCCCTGCCCCCTCTCTCTCCAGATTGGCTCACTGACTTTGACAGCAGTAGGAGCAAATGGCGCCACTGCTGTGTCTCACCCAATCAGGAGGGAGATTCCGGGATGGCCGAGGCACATAAGTACAGTCCCAGTAAAGTCTGCATGCAATAAATAATGCTGCTAGTTAGATGGCCAGTCCCTGTGCGCTCAGTCTCTGCTAGCAGCAACAGGTTAATGGCAGCAGTGTCCACCCACCAGTCCCATTGACAAAGCAACAGGGGTCTCACTGTTTACATGTCAGATAACTTCTGGATGTGCCTGGAGACATGGAGTGACTCCGGTCTCCAGCATGCGGCCGCAGGTTTGTGGTAGGTTGATGTGTATACAGGAGCAGGGATGCGCACTCCTTGGTCTCCTCACAGCACAGAGACATTTCCTCTGTATTTAGTTTGAAAAAATACAACTCTCTCTCCCTTTACATGCGACTTGCATTGGGAATTATAATCCAATGGTCCAAAGACTGCCATAGTAAAGCTTCTTTCCCGAACTTCATCTCCCATGATTCAATGCTGCCAACCATCAAGTCTCTATAGCTCCTTCTGCTTGTCAGCTCCCCCTGGTGAATGGAGGCAAGATAGTGTTAACCTATTCAGCTGAAGTCTATTGGGAGGACACAGAGCACCACATCCCTAATCACGCTCTGACTCTAGCCAAGCGCATGCCTTCACTATCATAAAATACCTTAAACACATATACATTCTTATAGGACAATTTTGGCTAGAGCCACATTTTAATATGGGAACCTGCTGTAATAGAATGGAAGAAACAATTGTGGAAATAAAAATGTAATACTTGCCTCTACTGTGCTATCTGAAATAAACCTAATATTAATTATTATATGCTAAACTGCGGTGACAAAAAAACAACTATAAAAAAATATGGTGTAAATAGCGCTGAAATGGTGCATGCAAGCACAATACACATTATTCTAAAATGATCAAAAAATGTAATTCTTATACTGTATAGGCAGTGCCTGGGTTACAAACAATGTAGGCTCTGTGTAACTCCAGCCAAAAAAATATTTTAAAGATTTGGATAGATAGCATAGGGGAGGGTTAGCAAACCTGTAACGTTTGTTTTGATTTCTGCGGCTATGCTCAAAAGATTGCAACCTCACTTCTGTCCTTGTAACAATTGGATTTTTTAAAATTTTGGGCTGTTGTGGAAACAAGGATTGGTTATATAGCTTCCCTTTTTCCCATGATAACTCTTACAGGAGTTCATTTCTCTTCCTGGGTTAGATTCCTGTTGTCTCCGTCTGTTTGTAAGTGTAGCCATGGCCCTGACCTCTGAAGAGCTGATGGTGAACCTCAGGATCAGGGAGAGCTGACATCCATCTTTACAGTGTGCTAGGCATGGTGGGTGAGGTGCAATGCCAAATAAAGTTGGGCGCCAAACACTTTGAGAATGCTGAAAGAGATTTATTTTTTTCTTTATGAACTGGGAGAGAGGGTTAGGGCCAGGACACCCTTAGAACTAGTGCAGCAGCACTTTTGCAGACTCTGAGACAAACAAAATGATGTGACAGCTTCACAGTTCAAAACGTGGTGTTAAAGAGTGACTCTGGAGCAATTTCCTTAGTTGATTGAACTTGTACTTGACTTAAACTCAGATCTAACACATACCAACTGGTATCCCCGTTGTGCAGAACTGGCCTCCATCTCGCAGCCTCCCGCTGCAGCTTCAATTCCCACTGCCACTGGGTTTTTAGTGCTCCACACAGCCAACCGCCATGTCTTCTGAACTTCACCCACACTATTTTGCTGGGCCTTTTTCCTCAACAACTCAGCTCACCTGCTGAACCTTCTTGCAAGCATCACCCCTTTAGCTTGCTGGGTCCCTTTAGCTTGCTTGGAAATGTATTTCTTTTTTTTATATGCGTTGCCTTTCCAATGCTCCTTGCTGCGGTGACCAGTCACACGTGGGGGGCAGTGGCCACTTGTTTGTACTATGAGTTATATTGGCCAGGCAGGGCACTGACACCATTGCTGCCATAGTGCCATGGGCTGGGTGTTCAGTGTGCCCTTGTACCTTTAAGGAGGGGTGGGCTCCCTCCAGGTTTACCTGACCTACACCTGTTCATCTAAATGCATGTGCTTCCATTGTTGGAGACTCACAGAAATTACAGTTTAGGTCCACAGAAAATGGGATGCCTTGCCGAGGCTCTGTGGCTTACGCATGTATTTGCAAATGTGTGCAACTAAACCCCTGTTTTTAATGTGTACTGTTGGACAGGTCAATTCAGTTGGTCACAGGCTGGCGGGAAGTTGAGCTTGGAAATGTCTGTTATTTTTTATGAAAATTTGTTTTGAACCTAAGTTTAGACTGAACTCTGGCAGTTCAGATAAAATCTGAACTCTAAGGAAGTTCGATGGCAACTGCACCAAGTGCAGCCCATAACACACTGCAAAAACAGCAATGAAATGTAAACAACAAACACAATAGTCCACGCTAATAAAATGAAAGCAGCTAGTAGAAGAGGGCAATATATGAAGTGTTTAATAAAACCAAGTAAAACCCTTAAAATAAACACCTAAGATCCTAAAAATGTCCAATTGTAAAGTCCTGTAGATCGATAAACATATGGGAAAATCAGTGTTTGGAGGGATCTGAGTGTATAATCAACACCAGCCACCACCAGGTAATCAGGGTGAACATTCACCAGATAGTAGGACTTTACTGATTATAGAGGTCAATGCATGTTTATATCCATGAGAGGAATTTTAGGGATCCTGCTCTTCTGAACCTTCTATCCACTTCTGATCGATAAATATTATGAATACTCCCCCAAAACGCAGGAAAACTATAAAAAGAGAGAGCTTTGATGGTGTAGTAAATATAATTGGTGGTGAACACCACACTATCAGAAAGTCTGTCTCAGAAATATCATGAGTGGCAATGGTGCCAACCAACTGTCTGCCCTTCAACAGAGAAATTTCACACACAAGCCTGGGCCTTGTATACAAACTTAAACTGTTGGTGCAGCTCTTGCTAGATAAGTACCCTGGTTTAAAGGATCTTCTGAGGCAGGCCAGAAGAGTTTGTAGCAACTTCAGGTGCTAATAACCAGCTAGTGCACTGCTGGGTAAAATTCAGAGGAACTCCATCTGTCTACACCCCACATGATAAGTGAGCATGCTTACCTGGAGAAACTTTACCTTGACCATGCTGCAGTAGCTGTACATGCATCAACGGGCCACTCATGAATACCCATGTAAGTACAGCATGAGCACAAGCATGGAGATGTTTTTTTTCCCCCATGTCAGTGGCTCCTACAGGTCATACAAGATGCATACACTTTACTATCTCCCTTTGAGGAGCAGACAAGAATAGTAAGCTGTGACAATGTGGGCATCAGATTTGCAATCCCTGTGCTCTTCCTGCTGAAACAGACACTGTGTGGCGTTATAGACAGGACACTGGAGGCACAGTATTAGGAGAAATAGGATTACCATTTAGTTACCCTTATAATTTTTGGCATGGAGGAGAGGGGTCAGTTCTAATTGGCAACCTCCTTGATCCATATCACAAGCATGAAGTTGCAGAGCTCAGACCGAGCAAAATTAATGTTCTTTTCAGAGACTGGAAGTATATTGTCTCACAGACAATGTGACTTGCAGCCTGCTGTTGTTGAAAGGAGGAGCAGCGGTGGGGATGGCTGCCTGACAAAGCGTTCAACATTTTTTTCTACCCAGCACCCAAGAATGCAACATCTGCATCATATGGTGGGGGAGTACACTGGGTGAAAAGCATATGTTGACACCCTTTCAGCAGACAACCCCTTTGATTATTGGATAACAAGGTTGGACCACTGTCCAGTATGCAGCCGAACATCTGGGCTGCTCTGCAGGCAGTGTTCTCCCAAAACATACATTTAATGCTGTGGGGAACTTTGAGACAGACAAAGAGTCCATATGTCCCCAGAATCACTTGACTAGCTGACATTTGTTAAAATGAACCAGTCCTGAAGCCCATGATGCAAATGCTGACACCAATGCCAATCCTGATCTAGATTTTAACTGCGGGCTTGGCACTGTTAACATCTACGGTCACCGCCACTGGCCTGCTACCATTCCCATCTAATACTGGGCCCATTGTTATTTTTCATTGCAATGGCACTTTTATTTGGCACATCCAATTCTTTCACAGTGACAAAGAATTAGCAATTTTTAGCCAGTAAAATTCTGCACTTTGCATGAATATTTATGCAGCGTAAGGGGGTTTTGGCACCACTAACACCCCAAATCCAGTTTTTCCATAGCTGTTTCACAGTCCAAAGAATTTCATTTTTTTTTGGCCAGGGTTAAACTGTCCAATTTCTCTGCAGCTGTTGCAAAGAATTTAAATAATATCCTGTGCTCTGCATGAATATTAATGTAAGATTAGGGTGTTTTTGTCCCACTTCCATCCCAAACTAATTTTCCACAGCTGTTTCAACTTTGCAAAGAATTAAAATCTGTGCTCAAGACAGTATTTGCATTGCTTTAGGGTGTGCTGGCACCAATAAAACTCAATACCTAATTAGATAGCTGTTTCCCAAAGATACACATTTTTAGATACTGTATTTTTTAGCTGTTTAACTATTGTGTTGGCTATTAAAGTTTTCTATTTAATTTTAGTGGACCATGTTTAAAAATGTTTCTGCATCATTCTGTTCAGTCTGGAAAACATTTTGGCTTTCTAGCAGGCTATACGTTACTGTTTGTACTAATCTTTTGACTCTACTTGAGTATACCGTCACAATTCAAAACTATGTGGGATATACACTCTTTAAAGCATTTGTTACCCCAACATGTCATATTCCTGATATATGCCTTCTGTACCATGTACTTGTATGATAAAGTAGCCTGTTCTCTTTGTATTACTTCCTGTTCCTGCTATTCCCTTTACTTTCCTATTAAAAGCTGATCACACTAAGTAGGAGAGCACAGCATGGTCAGTTCTCTAGCTGTGCTGGGAACTCAGCCTGCTCTCCTCCAATGATCAGACTTTTCCTGCCATGCCCCCGCTGCACAGCCTTTCACTGGGCAGCTCAGTGCGGTGCTGTTTCTCCTCCCCCAGCTCTTATGCAGCTGAGAACAGAGGGAACATGATCACTTATAAAAAAGGGAAAACCGGTATAATTATTACGTTTTTTTTTATATCCATATAAAAATGTTTTGCATTTCATTTAGATTTTAAACTGAACTGAGTTGTTTTAAAAAGTGATTGTTTACAATCACTTTAAAGTAGTGTGGCATAACAGTAAAACCATCTGTTTCTGGCCAAATAATACCTGTATATACTTTACATTTTGGCAGCTAACTCATACACCTTTCTCTCCACACAGGAAGAATTACTGTGTAATATTTCTGTTATTTCTGTATTAGTAATACTCTCCTAAAAAAAAAAAAGAGATTCAGCATAACACATCAGTACCATTATAATATAGTGTCTGAAAAATAACAGTCTCATTGCTAGTTTCTGGCTGAAATATGACTTTTCTCTTAATCTACTTTTGAAATTTCCATGGAATAAAAAAATATGCGAGTCTGTACATCTAATGGTCAATTTTTATATAATATTTGAGGAACTAAAATTTTCATTTCATATTTCTGCCTGATTAATGCATACTATTTGCCTTTATCTATTAAACGGGATGAGATTCAGCGCCTCAAATGTGTACAATGTTTATATAGTCTCGCTGGAAAATAAAGTTTCACATAGCATTTCTTGGTGTAATATGGCTACTCTCTTTCTCCAAAACCCCGTCACATCCTAAAAATTTTTTATTAATTTCTGCAAATAATTCAATTTAATTTCTAAAATGCTTATGCTAACAATGCATTTTCATTTAGTTTTTATGGCTGAAACATGCCAATGCTCTGCTTCTCAATCTGTCCCTCATGGAAAAGAATTCATGAGGTTACATGAGGTATCCTAAAAAACAAGCTTTCATTTATTTTTGTAATACTGACTATTCCGTGTAACCTTTAAACTTTTTTTGACTTTAGGCTGGGTTCACACCATTGTGAATTGGATGTGGCTTCCCTGCATCCAATTCACAATAGCAGGAGATTTTGACCTGGTCTCTATGGAGCCGGTTCACATATCTCCGCTGCAGCTCCGGTGCGAACTTGCACAGGAGCCCTGTGTGTCTTTTGGTCCATTTCAGGTCCAAATTCAGCCAAAAATTTGGGCTGAAATCTGAACTGAAACAGTGAACCAGGACGCACTGGACCCCTGCTGGGAGCCCCATCGGTATTAGGTGTGAACCCAGCCTCAGTTTTCGAAACAAGGCCTATCCAATAAAGGTTCCAAAAGTATCCTGCAAATGCGTGCATTCCTTTTAGATTTTGCATTGGAAAAAATTTGACACTAATTGCCTGCTTAAACCTTAGGCCTCATACACACGGACGTTTTTTACCGCCGTGTTTTTAGCGTTTTTTCAGCTCTCCATGTTATTCAATGGCCCCATAAAAACGCAGATGTTTTTGAGCTGTAGATGGCTTCGGCGTTAGTGAGCTGAAAGTAGGACCCACGGCCAGTGCGTTCTGAAGCTGTAGCGCTATGGCGTTTTTGACGCTGAGCTGGCGAAACTCTCACTAACGCGCATTAACACCGTATCAACGTTAACCGGCGTTTTTAGTGCTGGCGTTTTCAGGTTAAAAAATAGCAGAGGACCGACACATTTGCCCTGTATAGCAAAATGGGAAAAGGATCTTAATTGCTCCTTTACTGCAGTTCAGATACAAAACATGATCCGGTTCTCTTTGAAATCTTCAATCTGTACCAAAATTAAGGAAACCAATTTTAAGCTGTTGACCAGATGGTATTACACGCCAGCAAGACTTAGTACCTGTTACCCGACAGCGTCAGATCAGTGCTGGCGATGCCGGGAAAACAGGGGAGCGCTTCTACACATATTTTGGTCCTGCCCCGTACTAAAGCCCTATTGGACGGTAATTCGTACCGTAACCCAAAAATTTACGGAATACCAGATTCCATGGGACCCCTCTTTCTTCCTTCTCCATGTCTCAGACATATCCCCCACAGTTTACAAAAAGTCAAAACTAAGACATCTCCTAAACGCAGCTAAAGCTTGCATCCCACTTAACTGGAAAAAGAGACATCCTCCTTCTATATTAGGATGGATGCAGAAAGTCAAAGATATTAACAGGATGGAGGATTTGGTCTTAACGTCACAACATAAAAGGGAACTTTACACTAAGACATGGGGTATATGGAATATGTTCTTGCTATCAGATGAGGGTAGGGCGCTATTCACCCCCCCAGACCCATCATAGAAACAGACCCATCTCTCTGAAGGGGCTGATGGGTTGCAGCTGACCTCTACGCTGTCTCTTGCCCACGAACCCCCCCCTCCCTACTCCCCTTTCTCTTGTTCTATATCATACCCCTCCTTTCTTACTCCTCTGTGTTTTTTTTTTTTCTTCTTTTCTCTCCTTTCCCTACTTCATCTCTATTTTGAGAAAACGGAAAATGGATAGAAGCAAGGGCTATATAAGTATTCTCTGCTGAGATGCGGCGTCCCGGACTGGAGGCGCCCCCACTTGAGAGAGGAGCCTAGGTCTGGACATAAGGTTTAACTGATAAAAAGAATACTTTGTTTCTTGTTACTAAAATATGAAACCGAACACTGATAAGTAGATATGTATGCCTTCTGAAATATTTGGATTTGCCTAGGCCGTTTGGTCTCTGTTACCGTTGATGTATTGTCTTGCCCTTGCAAAAGGTTAATAAAAAATATATTTGTAAAAAAAAAAAAAAATAGCAGAGGAATTTTTTTTTCAACAAAACGCCTATTGACGCCGATGCTCACTGACGCTCACTAACGCGCATTAACGGCGATGCAAAACGCAGAGGAAATCGCGTTTTTGACGCCGATTTTTCCCCGACGTCGGGCCCGACGTTAAGCTTATTTTTTTAATACACCCGTGTGTATGGGGCCTTAAGAAATGGTGTCCTGTCCACGAATAGCTGTGGTGTTAAACTGTAAAAATGTTCCCTCTTCAGTCTAGGAATCAAGACAGTAACACTTTATTCCCATATACAATATGTCCACTCAGTCACTCAGAAATTGCATCCTGGGAGGGCATGGCTAGCGAGCTCCGAGATGGCCGCCTAGCTCAAGAGCTCCGCCATTTAGCCAGGAAACCAGCCAGCAGGCAGCGACTATCCCCTCCATCCACGGCCAGGAAAGTCTCCACGCGCTCCGGATCGCCTACAGAATCCGACATGGGGAGAAGAAGGAAAGAGCCGCCGCCTCACCAGAGCAAAATGACCGGCTTCTTCCCCTCATGGACCCAGCCGACCAAGCAAGATGGCGCCCGGCCAGAGGCTACAACGAACGAAGCGAACATCATCTCCGACGCGCAACACAGATGAATGGGGTTGGCAGCACAGCTCCCGATGAGCCCTCGTTCCTCTGCAGCCTCCATACCAACCACCCGCAGCCCAGCCAAGTCCAGGCAGCGCACGGTTTCACCTGAGGAGACGACTGAGGCCTACCTCATGGAGGTAAGCGCGGCTAGGCCGCATAAGGGTACAGTGAGGAGTGCGTCCCCAGACCCGTTCACTACCTATCCCACAACAGGGCAGCCACTATCTGACGTCCTCCTAAAGGACATGTTGACCACTCTGAAGTCCTCCATACAGAGAGACATATTAAGCTCTCTGCAACAATGCCAATCTGACATTAGTGACTTGGGTAACAGGGTGGATTACGTGGAGCAGTATATGGGAGACCAGACTACATCCTACAACACACTGGTGGATGCTTATAGCGCTCAGTCAGAAGAAATTGAATGGATAAAAAACAAATTATCTGATTTGGAGGACAGATCCAGGAGGAACAACCTCAAGCTGAGGGGAGTCCCCGAAACTGTTCAACCACCCCAACTCTTGCAACACGCACAAAACCTCTTCACAGCTCTGGTACCCTCCTTGACCCCTCTGGAGATCACTATCGATAGGATCCACAGAATTCCTAAACCCTCCTTCATCCCAGATGAGGCACCCAGAGATGTGGTTCCCAGGCTACACTTCTACAAAGCCAAAGAACTTATATTAGCTGCATCCCGCAACCCAGAAAACCGCCCGACACAATTCGCCTCCACATTGATACTGCCCGATCTCTCCAGACACACCCTGCAACACAGACGAAACCTGGCCACAATAACAAAGGCCCTTCGTAACCACCAAATCACACATAAATGGAGGCACCCTGCACAACTCCTCATAACCTATCACGGCTCCACCAACACAATAACCTCACTAGAGGAGGGTCTAACACTTCTCCGCCAGTGGGGTATAATCCTTGACAATAACCCTCCTCAATCATTGCAACCCACTGCAACTCCCGCGCCCCAAGCCTGACAACTGGTATCACACAAGAAGTCGTCCAAGAAAAACAAAGACTCCCGGAAAAGTCCTGCTAACTCACCTACCGTCGACCAAATATCTCCTGGCATTGGATAAACATGCTAAATGTTTTCCTACCCCTTTCAAGACATCGCACGTAAAACTGCGACCTCCACTCCCTGTGAGACTCGCATGCGAGCACATTTGTTTTACCACCTAGTTCTGTTGTTTATTACATCCCTGTCTGTTCTTTCTCCCTATGGTACACCATTGCATCCTAGTGGACTTTACGGTTCACCCCATGGCAAGACCCAGCGCCCGGAATCATCGAGACCAAAATCATCTCTAGCCTCGAAAGACCTCAAGTACTCTCCAAGAGATGAAGGACTTGACCAACCCTCACCCACCTCTGAAGTAAGTGCCTTCCAACACCGCCACACAAATTCTACACCAGTCAATGACTCTTAAGTGCATCTCGTTAAATGTCAAAGGGTTGAACCACCCAGCCAAGAGACATTCTATGTGGAAGCAAGCCCTCCTACTCCAAGCAGATGTACTATGCATCCAGGAAACACACTTCCAGTCCTCCCAAATTCCTAAACATACCCACAAGAGCTTCCCGCACACGTTCATTTCCTGTGCCCAACAAAAGAAAAGAGTTGTGGTGGCCATTCGTGATTCCGGAGCATTTCAGTTGAAAGAATCACTTGTTGACCCGGAAGGCCGATTCCTAGTCCTGACTTGCGACATCAATTCCAACCCTTATACCCTGGCCACAATCTATGCCCCGAACAAGAACCAACTCCGCTTCCTGAGCAGAGTTCTGAAAAAAATCACCCCAATGAGATATGGCAGCCTTATAATCTGCGGGGACTTCAACGCGACCCCAGAACCGCTCATGGACACGACATCTAAGTCCGTAGATCGCAAACCTTAACTGTCCACCCTCCTCCACAGAGAACTGCTCTATGATGTCTGGAGGTGCCAGCACTCATGCGAAAGGGACTACTCATACTTCTCCCCCAGACATCATACATATTCGAGAATTGATCTATTTCTCATGGACCAGTGGACACTACAGAAAGTGTCGGCTTCTACCATCCAGGACATACTATGGTTGGACCACGCGGCCATCACCCTGTCAATAGAAGAGGGGGGACCTCCTCTCGCAACCTCCATCTGGCGTTGCAACACCTCTTTACTCCAAAACCCCCAAACTTCCCAAATTCTTGCCCAGCAATTGTCTGACTTCTTTGAGTCCAACAAAAGATCGGTGAACGACCCATACACCCTGTGGCAAGCTCATAAGGCTGTCATCAGGGGAGTCCTTATACAACAGGGGGCGAGGGCAAAGAGAAGCCACAACTCACAGCTCAAAAAATTGACCGCAACTATACACGAACTAGAAACAGCTAACAAATCAGAGTTCAACCCTAAGACCACGGAACGTATCCGGGGCCTTCGGGAAGAACTTAGAACCCTTTTATTACAACAACATGAGGGGCACTTACGGAGATTGAAACTCTCCTACTATTCCGCTGCTAACAGAGCAGGGAAACTCCTAGCACGGAGAATTAAAACCGTCCGTACCAAGACCAAAATCCCATATCTGATCCACCCAAACCACAACCAGAAAATTATAAACCCCCAAGCTATAGCGGATCACTTTGCTGATTTTTATAGCTCCCTCTATAATCTCAAGGATGACAGAGACACCCCCCAACCCACCAACGCAGTTATTCTATCCTTCCTTGAGCAAATAAAACTCCCCACCCTCTCAAAGTCTCACTTAGACCAATTAAACGCCCTCTTTGATCTTCAGGAACTGTGCAGAGCTGTGGCGACTCTTCCCTTAGGTAAATCCCCTGGCCCAGATGGCCTAACTAACGACTATTATAAATCATTCAGCGAAACCCTTGCTCCCCATTTACTTCAGGTTTTCAACAAAGCAACTCAGACATCCCAATTTCCTGAGGAAATGCTCAAAGCATATGTGGTGACGATCCCCAAGCCAGGGAAAGACCCCACCACCCCGGCCAATTTCAGGCCCATTTCCTTACTCAACACTGATGTCAAACTTTTTGCCAAACTTCTTGCCCACCGACTAGCTACGATCCTTCCACTCCTGTTGAGCAGAGACCAGATGGGGTTTGTGAGGGGAAAGCAACCCTCAGACGCAACCAGACGCGTCCTCAATGTTATGCAACAAGCCGGCTCTGCTCGAACGCCTTCTCTCCTCTTATCCATAGACGCAGAGAAGGCGTTCGACAGAGTCAATTGGCAGTATATGATATATGCTCTTAAAAAATTTGGGTTTCAGGGACCTATACTACAAGCTATCCTTGCCCTCTACTCCAGGCCCTCAGCCCAAGTACTCACTTCTGGCATACTATCTAAAAAATTCACAATTTCCAATGGCACACGTCAAGGGTGCCCCCTCTCGCCCACAATTTTCAACCTTATCATAGAACTCCTGGCAGAGAAGATTCGCTCAGACCCTCTCATCTCTGGGCTTACAATCGGCCATTCGCAGCATCATATAAACCTATTTGCAGATGGCATCATCCTCATTCTTACCAACCCCCCTTCCTCTCTCCCACGTGCCCACCAAATTCTTCTGGACTTTTCACATGCCTCATACTACAGAGTCAACTTTGCCAAGTCACAGATATTAGACCTAAACCTACCTCCCCACATGAGATCCAAGTTGGAAAATGCACTCCCTTACAAGTGGACTAACTCATACATCCCATACCTAGGGATTGTCATTACTCCTAAGTTCCCTCCCTTGATTGCCACCAACCTTAACTTGCTAATAGAGAAGCTAAAGCCACAACTTCAACACCTACTACAATGTGACCTTTCCTGGACTGGTAGATCTGCAGCCCTCAAAATGGTAATCCTCCCCCAAATTCTCGATCTCTTTAGGACACTCCCTCTCTCTATCCCGCATATATATCTAGACAAACTATCGTCACTACTCTCCTCTTTCATATGGAATAAGAGAAAACCCAGATGCCCACTAAAAATGCTTCTTAAACACAAATCAGCTGGAGGTATGGGGAATATACACATTAAGGATTATTACTGGGCAACAAAGTTAACACAACTCAAAAAATGGTTTGGCAATGCTGACCTCCCCATATGGGTTGATATAGAAAGAACTCTCTCCCCTACAAATGATCTAGTCTCCCTCCTAATCAGAGATTCCTGGATACCTTGGAACATATCTCAACTACCGCACACCTTAGCGGATTCCATTAAAGCTTGGAGATACCTCCTGAAAACCAAGCAAAACTCCATCCAAATAAATCCCCCCCCCCCCCCTCAAAACACAGATCCTTACATCCATGATACCCTGCCTGAACACAACTAACTTGACAACTCAAGGCCTAGACACAATCCAACACTTCTACAAGGGCCAAATTATCAAATCATGGGATTCTCTCCAACAAGAATATAATCTCCACCCGAACACCCAATACAGTTACATGCGTATCAAGAACTTTCTCACAAAACATCACCCGCCCAACATCCAAATCCCCCAGAAAGCATTGGAATTCCCTAACTCCCCCAACCATCGCCCTAGCGGTATAGCCCTCTTCTACAACATGCAGCAGGACAAACTCACTTTCAGCAAGGACGCCCACATGATTAGATGGGAAGAAGATCTAGCTGAGACATACACGCACCGTGAATGGCAAACAGCCATCCTCTCTACTCATGAGTTCTCCCACTGTACCGCTCATTGGGAGCTTATGCTGAAAATTATGCTACGCTGGTACTACACACCCGATTGAATATTCTCATTTGCCCCAGACAAGTCCCCTATGTGCTGGCGCAACTGTGGAAAGGTGGGGAACCTCCTTCACATCCTATGGGACTGCCCTATTCTCACCCCCTTCTGGGAACAAATATTTACTCTCATCTCTAAGATCACAACGCAGAATACCCCACCAAACAAGGGCCTAGCTATCCTAAACCTCAACATAGAGAAAATACCTCCCCCTCATAGACCATCTACCATTCATATATTACTTGCAGCTTGAACCATAATTCTTAGGCTATGGAAGTCACCAACAGCTCCCTCCATCACTGAAGTGATCCACCTAACCAATCAAAACTACACCTTTGAACGCATGCTTGCAGTAAACGCTCTGAAACTGGAACAATTCGACACCCTCTGGTTGCCATGGTCCACTTTCCATCCCTCAGATTGAAGTCGATATAGAAACTTGTTATAGGAACTTGATATAGTGTGCACTCTGCTTCCTTGTACTGATGACCGCACATATCTCATGTTACCTGTTTAACTACCTGTTGATTACCTGTTGAATACCTGGTATAATGTCTTGCTACCATCTCTCCACCACCCCCCCTACATACTATGCAATGTGTACCCCCTTGCCCCCCCCCTTCTTCTTTGTTTATGCTTCCTATGTTTTTGACTTTGTAAACTGACTAAAATCAATAAAGACAATTATACAAAAAAAAAAAAAAAGAAATTGCATCCTGTCCACACAGGCTTTAAATTTGTGGTGCAAGTCTGTAACATTTTTCCTTCTGTAGCCTCCTAAAAAATCATTAAAAAAGCAGAACTCTGGGCAATTTTCTTTCTTACCATGCAGTGTAGGCACAGACCCACTGCATGGTAAGAAAGAAAATTGCCCAGAGTTCTGCTTTTTTAATGTAATTGCTCGTTTTGGTCTAGGGGTTCAGGGAGCCAAGATAAACTCACCTAATCCTCCGATCCTCCAAGCGCAAGACCGGTCTCTTTGGTTCCTGCCACCCGCTGTCCAGTAGTCTTGTGCGGTTGACTGTTCCTGATGTCATCACGCCCATAGAATGGCTCTGGACATGAAGAGGTTAGGAACACTCCACCGCTGGACGTGGGGGAAGTGGTGTTTTCTGGAGGATTGAAGGATGAGGTGAGTATAGGCGCTGTGTTCACCCCTAGCAAAAAAAACAAGCAAATAAACCATGCAGTGTGGGCACAGCCTCACTGCATGGGTAAAAAAAATGCCTGGAGTTGGGTTTCAAATGTTTATTTCCAGATGCAATATGCTTGCTTTCTCCCTTTAGAAATTGTAGTCTATCCAAGAAAGGCTTAAAATATGTGCCAAAAAATGGTATTAAAAAAAAATAGTTTACATGTACACAGAGGGTAGCAAGATTCTTTAATAATAGAAATATGATTCTTGCCCCTGGTGCTGTCATGTTGCTTCTTGCATAGCATATAGAGCAGGGGTGAGATCTACCTGGACAATATGGAGGAAATCAAAGACCCCTGGGGGAAGGGGGGGGGTTGCCCATTAAAAAAAATAACTATCAAGCTCCCAATAAAAACACAGCATAGTGTTCTGTGCCCCCCCCCCCAACCAATCTCCCACTAGTGTCCTCCACTCCCTTTTACATCATTCTCATCACAATAGTGTCCTCTGCCCCCCCACAGTAGTTTTCCTCCCCCTCTCCCACACTAGGGACCTCTAGTAGTAGTGTCCTCTGCCTCCCCATAGCAATGCCCTGCCCCCCTTCACATCACCCCCCCACTATATGGTTCTCAAAATTGAAAAGGGGTAGGGTCCCAAATTATTCTAGACTATATTAGTCAGGGATACTGTGTTGCCTCCCCAAATACAACAAACGACACGAGGATGGCCCACAGGGATTTGTCGCAACACAGAATTCCCACCAGTATCAAAATAATATCACGCGGCCGCATAGACAGAGATAGAAATCTCTGGATGCAGTCGCGTCCGACGTCATCACGGCGCCGACGCGCTACAATAGGCCCCCGTGCCTCGGCAGCCGCACAATCACCACGGGAAGGGCGGACCCAAGGACACGGCCGGCCTAGACACCCCCCCTCGCTGACTAACATTTATTCACCTGACTTTTTTCATTATTGATTCAAACCTATACACATTTTATTCTTATAGGCTTTGTCCATCTGCCTCCCGGGTGGGGCTTGTTCCCTTCTATCGATTCTTGAGGGAGACAAATGTGAAAGAGCTGGAGGGAGGTGAAAGGGTGGGCCACATACGGACCCCCCCACTACTAATTGGGGGCTCCTCCTCACATATGGACAATTCAGTCCTATTGAAGCCACACTCGGAGACATTCTCTGACTTCCAGCCCTAATCCAGCTGGTATCTGTCTTCTACAAATTATAGGGGTAAGTTATAACCGGTGTTGTCTGCCGATTCGCATGCATCAACTATAGCCATTTGTATGCTTACATTTGTCAGTGCCACAACAGTCATGCTATGTTACAATAATAAGATTTGAACTATACACTGCTCTATTTATGTGTTTTTTTACACTATGTTTCAGAACCAAAGTTTCACAGTGAGTTTTCTCCCTGAGGAAGAAGTTTGCCACATATTTGAAATAAAACTTCGAAACATGTTGGAGAGGAAGCCAAGCCTTCATTACCAGGATATATTCCATTTGTCGGTTTGCTAGCTTCCACACTGTTTTCTTTGTATATAATTTGGTTTGATTTGTACATTTTATCATGACGACATATGGCAATCAATTCATTTGTCATGTGATCATTTTAACCTTGATCCAATAAATTATATACTTTTTTCATACTTTTTTTGATATTATTTTGATACTGGTGGGAATTCTGTGTTGCGACAAGTCCACTATAGGGTTCTCTGCCCCCAAATAGCAGTGTCCTCTGCCCCCCTCCACCCCGCAGTAGGGTCCTCTGCTCCTCCTACTATTGCAGTGTCCTTTGCCCCCACCCCAAAGTGCCTTCTGTTCTTCACATCGTGCCCCCAACTTTAGTGTCCTTTGTCCCCTTCACATTACATCTCCCACACTGAAGTGTCATCTGCATTCCCATAGCAGTGTCCTGTGCCCCCTCAAAGCAATGTCCTCTGTCCCCTTTACCCACCACCACTGTAGTGTCCTCTGCCCCCCCAAAGCAATGTCCTCTGTCCCCTTCACACCCTCCCCCCACTGTAGTATTCTCTGCGACCCCACACAATGCAGTGCCCCCTGTCTCCTTCACCCCCCCCCACTGTAATGTCTTCCACGCCCCCCCCATGCAATGTCCTCCCCACACTCCCCCCACTGTAGTGCCCTTTGTCCCCTTCACCCCCCAACTATAGTGTCCCCTGTGCCCCCCCATGCAGTGTCCTCTGTCCTCCTTACCCCCGTGCTA
>BLSH010180382.1:50156-64170 GCA_018402905.1 Glandirana rugosa
GATTATGGAAGGAGGTTCCTAGACATGTTGTACGACAGGTCTTTGGGTATTTCGCACTGGAGACCGAGGATGGAGTTCTCAGACCCGTTCGCGAGTAGTTTTCCCGAATCACCCGTGAACACCATATGGGTTCCTAAAAGTGAATACCCGGAACACTTTCCAACGGACTCAAGGGAAAGTAGGAGATGGACCCTGGGACCGGATTGTCGACCGGGGTCCGAAGGACCTGGATCTCTTCGTCTTGGACGGCCCTCTTTATAAAGAAAAGGAAAACGAAGGCCAGAATACCCTCGTCTAGTCTGAATGGTGGACAGTGAATACTATACCGACAGAGGTCAAAAGATGGTTTGTCTAGACCCTGGGCGGTGTCTTGCTTCCTAAAAACAAGATTGGTGTGAGTCACTTTATGGCAGAAGATCTCTGTTTGGTAGAAAACTGGAGACAGCCATATCATAAGTGACAGGTGGTAAGTCTGATCTGCTCCCATAAGACCGGAAGCAAAAGGAAAAGAAATATTTCTCCCGGCAGGTTCTGCTTCTCTAGGTCCAGGAAGCCTGGGGCCAGCTGTTAGGCCAGGGTCCCAGGTAGAGGATGAAAGGGAACTCAGGCAACCTTTCACAAGGCCCATAAGTGAAAATCCTTGGGTATACCACAAGTGCCCACTAAGCCCTTTTGATGAGCGCTTGCCCAGACTCTTGAGGTAGGAGCCAGAGGTCACGCTTTATGGGTTTCTGGACAGCATGTTGTACAGATCCTTGGAGGAAGGTATTAGACACTCATGGTCACTTCAGGGATTCCTCACTGCTCCTCCTCCTGACCATTTCTCTGCCAAATCCACCGCAAAAGCGGGTGGGCTGCTACAATACTTACAGACACTTTAGACTCAGGAAGTCATTGTCCCAGTCCTATTCACAGGAAAATTGCAGGTTTTCTACCCAACCCTGTTTGTAGTTCGCAGGGGACGGAGGCTAGTGTCCAGTTGTAGATCGAAAGAGGTTAAACCTTGTTGGCCCTCTTGGAGATCTTTAAGATGGAGTCCATTACTTTTACTGTAAAAAAAAAAAAAAGATGGAGTACATTAACACAGTACAAGCAGTCGGCTGAATGCTACTGCTGGATTGTCAGGATGCCTATCCTCACATCCAAAATTTTCTTTTCTTTCCAAAATAAGTAAGTTTGGCGATCGATTAGACGCATCTCCACTTTAACAGCCTACCTTGTGACCTATAAATAATAAATATCTCTGAGAATGTTGGCAAGGGTCTCAGTGCCATGTCAGCTCCACTCAGAGAACAGGATCTCCGGGTTTGTCACTACCTGGACGTCATTCTTCTTCTATCCAGGGGACTGGAACGATTGATATAGCACCAAGAGGTCCTCATACATACCCTGCAGAGATATGGCTGGGTTATCAACTTCAAAAAAAAAAAAAAATTAGGGGAAAGAGAAGCTGAATTTCTCCAACCCAACAGTTGGGGGTGCTCTGCTAGTTCCTCTGTTTTGCTTACATCAGAGAAAGCAGTGACAGTCAGGAAGAGAATTCTGAGGACAGCTACCTTCACTTGTTTGGTGGCTTCTCAGTGCCTCAGTCTTCTGGGCTCAATGTCTTCATGCATACCGATGATTCCATGGGCGCCTGTGCAAGTTTCAACTAGGATTCTTAGCGCAAGGGAAGAAACAGGATCAAGCACAGCTGAGAGCAGTGTCACTCAGTATAAGTAGAGGTCCATGGTGATGGAAAGACCCTGAGGAAGTCACGGCCCTTTTGAACCATTACACTATTTACATTACATTGTTATGAATCATGTTGGCAAGACAGCCTGGGAGGCACACTGTGAGGGACTGTCGGTCAAGGCAAATGGACATTTCCAGCCAAGGAGGGTAGTCTCGAATGCGCTGGAAGTTCAAACAGCCTTTTTAGCACTTTAGCCTTGCTACACAGAATCAAGGGAAGACCAGTCTCCTTGCAGTTGAGCAACAGGGCAGCAGTTGTCTATATTCAGTTCCAGGGAGGAACTCTCCCTATCAGCAGTATGCTACTGAGAGAGGTGAAACCCATAACGTCTGTGATGGAAGATCGCTAGCAAATTCAGGAAGCAGTTTAACTCCCAGCAGACTTTTGAACACATAGGCAGACCTACTATCATGCAAGCTTCCTAGAGCACCACGAGTGGGTCTACATCCCAGGTCTTCTCTAAGCTGGTCCATAGGTGGGGCCTACCACAGACAGACCTCTTCACAAATGTGGGTATGTCTGGCCTTGTTTCTGCACCCCAAGGTGCAGGGGGCATACTCTCTCATCTCTCCTTGGAGCTGCAATCTAGATTATATATTTTCCCCCCAACATATCTTGTAATGAGATTCCTCTAGAGTCTGTCAAGGGAGTACATGGTTGTCATAGCCAATCCTCCATATTGGCCATGAAGCCCTCGGGTTTCCTTGGCCATTCACTTCAGAATACAGAAGACATTTCCCCTATGCACATAGGCAGACCAGGACTGCAACCGGGGTGCTAATAGGGGGAACTCGGTTGCTCCAGAGCAATCTCTACTTTGTTGAGTGCTAGAAGGCACTCTACTTACAACATCTATGCCTAAATCTGGAGCAAGTTTGCATTATCTCGGTAGGGTGAGACGTTAATCCTACTGCCCCCAGCTGTTCTATACTTCCTTTAGGCCAGGTTGGACATGAACCTTCGCCTATCCTCACTGAGCTGGCAAGTGTCAGCTATATTGGCAATAACAAATTGAAATGGGCCAAGAATCCTTCAGTCTGCACGACTTTTGAAGGCAGTCGTAAGGATTCAGTTATAAACGGAAAGGAGTCTTTCCCAGTGGGATCGATTGGTGTTGCTGGATCTCTTGTCCATTCAACCGTTTGCTCCAACAAAGCAGTATTTGCTTTGGGCCATTACCTACAAGACAGTATTTATTGCAAAAACTTTAAGCAGAAGTTTGTCTGAGATTCAAGCTCTTGGAGCTTCAAAAAAAAGTTTTCTTTACAAAAATAGTAGAGGGCTGTCTTGTAGGTCATCTTGTATCAAAGGTATCTATTTAACAGACATCTGAGAATTGCCTAAATTTCCAGAACATCACACAGGAAAGTCACAGGACCTGGACGTTTTCAAATAGAAGCACCTGTCCACAATTGGTCTTTTCAGATCATCTAATAAGCCTGTTGTCATTCCAGCCGGGGATCATCAAGGAAAAGAGGTTACTGCCTGAACTCTAGCAGGCTTGGTGGTGCATATAGGGTGAGTGGGCGTAAGCCTCCGTCAGCGGCGGTACACTCTACCAGAGTGGTTGCAGTCTCCTAGGCAGCCCACTTGGGAGCATCTAAAGTTTCCATCTGTAGAAGTATCATGGTCATCCCAGCATACCTACTCAAACTTTACGGAGTAGACATAGGTGCCTTGTCATCAGAGGACTTTGTAGGAAGGACTATTCAGTTCACTGTCCCATCCTAATTAGAATATTGGTTTGGCAAGTAGAACCTACCCTGTCAGCTAGTTATTTATCACTAGTATGCTGCCATGTTGGGGTCAGGAAAACGGAAAATTGTATCAAATACTTACCGTAATTTTCCTTTCCTGACGCCAAACCATGGCAGCATACGGGCCCATCCTGTGCATTTCGGTATGTAGCTTGTAACAAAGAATGGGGGGGCGGCAAACCATGCCTTTTTTTATGCTATTCACCGGTCCTGAGGGAGTGGTCAAGAGGCGGAGCTCTATCACTAGTATGCTGCCATGGTTTGGCGTCAGGAAAGGAAAATTACGGTAAGTATTTAATACAATTTTCCGTTTTTGCTTGTCTTTTTAAGGCCAATCTGCAAACTTTGGGTTGTATGATGTACTAAAGCAAAAGTGAAATTTTCATTCAATTTCATTCAAGTCACATTACAGCTGCTTCCCTATTTTTTGTTATGTTTGTAAACAAAGTGGCTAGGATTCCCCTAATAATTCATACTAGACTCTTATCTTATCTTATCTTAGGGTAAAAAAAATCATGGGGTTCTTCTCCAAAATGCATACCAAAACCTTTCCTGAGCATGCGGCCTGGCTGGCCAGGAAAGGGGGAGGCAGCAAGTGTGTTGCCTCCTTCTTCCTGAATCATACCAGGTCACATACCTTCAACATGGGGAGTGCACCTTGACAGGGAGGTCAAGGGCTTCTTCCCCACATTCCCCAACCCCTGGCCCTGCAGGAGGGGGGACTCAGTATTTCCCCTTTAATGTTAATGTAAAGAGGTACATAGCAGCCCTGGTTACTTATTCACAAAAACAATTAAGCCATGACCCCATTTGGTCATGGACGCCACATGGAATCTCTTCCAGTTTATTTACATTCAGCTTGCCAAGCTAGGAATTGTAACTAGGGGTAACTCATTCACATCCTGGGTGGATACCCGGGGGCAACTTATTTTAAAGAGGCCATCCAGATTCTGATAAACCTCCATGACCAACCCCACATTCCCTAGGTAAAGGATGTGGGGAAGGGGTGTTTTTCCCCATCAACTATAGGGATCTGCTTAAGGTTCTGTCTGAACACAAGTTTGGACTAAACATTAGCTTTTTGGGCATTTGGATAAGTGCCTGAACATTTAAACATTTGTCAGGAGTCGAACATCATATATAATAGCGGTATTACTACCGCTATTATACAGGGTGGGCCATTTATATGGATACACCTTAATAAAATGGGAATGGTTGGTGATATTAACTTCCTGTTTGTGGCACATTAGTATATGTGAGGGGGGAAACTTTTCAAGATGGGTGGTGACCATGGCGGCCATTTTGAAGTCGGCCATTTTGAATCCAACTTTTGTTTTTTCAATAGGAAGAGGGTTATGTGACACATCAAACCTATTGGGAATTTCACAAGAAAAACAATGGTGTGCTTGGTTTTAACATAGCTTTATTCTTTCATGAGTTATTTACAAGTTTCTGACTACTTATAAAATGTGTTCAATGTGCTGCCCATTCTGTTGGATTGTCAATGCAACCCTCTTCTCCCACTCTTCACACACTGATAGCAACACCGCAGGAGAAATGCTAGCACAGGCTTCCAGTATCCGTAGTTTCAGGTGCTGCACATCTCGTATCTTCACAGCATAGACAATTGCCTTCAGATGACCCCAAAGATAAAAGTCTAAGGGGGTCAGATCGGGAGACCTTGGGGGCCATTCAACTGGCCCATGACGACCAATCGACTTTCCAGGAAACTGTTCATCTAGGAATGCTCGGACCTGACACCCATAATGTGGTGGTGCACCATCTTGCTGGAACTATGATGTCGGTGATAGGGAATTGCTGGCCATCAAGTCGGCTTTGGAGGAATGGCGGTACCTCCTGGAAGGAGCAGCTCACCCGGTATTGGTTTTTACTGACCATAAAAACCATAAAAAAAAACATATGCTGTGAAGATACGAGATGTGCAGCACCTGAAACTACGGATACTGGAAGCCTGTGCTAGCATTTCTCCTGCGGTGTTGCTATCAGTGTGTGGGAGTCAAGAGTGGGAGAAGAGGGTTGCATTGACAATCCAACACAATGGGCAGCACATTGAACACATTTTATAAGTGGTCAGAAACTTGTAAATAACGTTAAAACCAAGCACACCATTGTTTTTCTTGTGAAATTCCCAATGAGTTTGATGTGTCACATGACCCTCTTCCTATTGGAAAAACAAAAGTTGGATTCAAAATGGCCGACTTCAAAATGGCCGCCATGGTCACCACCCATCTTGAAAAGTTTCCCTCCTCACATTTATTAATGTGCCACAAACAGGAAGTTAATATCACCAACCATTCCCATTTTATTAAGGTGTATCCATATAAATGGCCCACCCTGTACATTACAGCTTTCCACTGACAATGGTTGTTAAAATGGAACTAAAGGAAGATATACTTACCTTTCCTCCAGTGGTCCCTGTCCCTTATGAACACCAACATCTTCTTCTGTGTGCCAGTTTCTGGCCGTCTTCATTGGCCAGCGAGATGATCTCACTCGTGGACTAGGCTAGCGCTGTAAGAAGCTGTGCATTCCAGAGACCACTAAGAGAAGGCAAGTAGGTTTATTTTACTGCATAAGAGACATTACGTGTCTCTTCTGCAATAAAGTACCTGTCTGCTCACAGTGAGTAACTATGGGTCTTTAGTTTCACTTTAAAGACACTGGTGAGAGTCCTCAACAACCAGAGGCGTCTCCAGATTTGTTCACTTACATAGTCATGTCCATATACAGTTCTGCGCAAAGGTTTTAGGCAGGTGTGAAAATTGCTGCACATTAAGAATGCTTTCATAAATATAAGTGTCAATAGTTTAATTTTATCAATTAACAAAATGGAAAATAAATTAACAGAAGAGAAGGCTAAAATAAATCAATATTTGGAGTTTCTACCCTTTGATTTCAAACAAGCACCAATTCTTCTATGTACACACAGTGCCTGTGCACTGAAGTGGAAGGAACTCAGCAAGTAGGTTGTCCCAGATATCTTGGAGAACTAACCACAGATCTTCTGTGGATGTAAACTGCCTCACATCCTTCTGTCTCTTCATGTAATCCCAAATAGACTCAATGATGTTGAGGTCAGGGCTCTGTGGGTACCAAACCATCACTTCCAGGACTCTTTCTTTATGCTCAAGGTAGCTCTTAATGACACTGGCTGTATGTTTGGGGTCATTGTCCTGCTACATAATAAATGTGGGCTAATCACACTCCTCCCTGATGGTATGGCATGATGGATAGGTATCTGCCTGTATTTCTCAGCAATGAGGACACCATTGATTGGGCAAAGTTGAGGACCTTAGATGCAATAGCCAGTGAAAGAAACGTAATCTAGAAGATGAAAAACACATCATGCTTACTTTGCTTCAACATCGGAAGATGTCTAGCAGTGCTATAAGCACAGAAATGGTGGAAATCAGTGGGATCCAGGTACACCCACCTATTATCTGGAGAAGTCTGGCCAGAAGTGGTCTTTATGGAAGAATTGTGGCCAAAAAGCCATACCTCCAACATAGAAACAAAGTTAAGTGACTCAACTATGTATGAAAACATAGGAACTGGGGTGCAGAAAAATGGCAGCAGGTGCTCTGGACTGGTGAGTCAACATTTTAAATATTTAGCTTTAGAAGAAGGCTGTTTGTTTAGTGAAGGGCTGGAGATTGAGAAGTATAAAACCACTAGACATTCTCTAAACCATATGCTGGACTTGTTGATACATTAAGAAAATATAAACCTCCACAATGTTGAACTGTTATCTTGACTGCTAGAGGTTTCCCCTTGTTCTGTTCTTCAAGTTGGTCAACAGGATTTGTCCAGATATCAGCTCCAAGATACCACAGATCCATTTCTAAAGTCAGAATATCCTGATCAATTTATGCAGCACCTTCAATTCAGTTGTTCTAAATACTGTATGATCTCTTTAATACTAGTACTGGGGGTTGTACCAAATTGTTTGGTACATTCAACAGTTTATGGTCAGTGCAATTGGCAAGAAAAGGACATTTGCTGGCTTTTTGCTGATGTCAAGCAACAAGGTCCCCAATGAACATCCAGACTTTGGTGTGCGTTTATGAAACTGATATAGTCACTATTGTGGCTTCTCTCCATTGTTCAACAGTTTAATAAGCTGTGATGAGGGTTGAAGATGCAGCCCAGTGATTTCTATACAAACAGCCAGCCTAATAATGTGCTAGGTAAGGTAAGAACTCCACTGGCCGTTTGTGCAATATACTGTATATTGTAAACAGTGTGTATAAATATATGTATGTGTGAGAGAGACTATTCATAAATGTGTTTTTATTTATAGTAGGACATTTCTGTGACATTTGTAACCAAGTATGTTTATGGTTAGTTAAAAATATAAAGGGGAAAAAAATGGGGGGAGAACATTGGGACTTTAAATGAAGCCATGGTCTGGTACGGCCGTCCGTTTCCAACCCTGTCTTGTAAAGGAAACAAATTTTGCACTGTTACAAGATTTGGGAGGAGAGGAGTGGGACTTTAATTGAAGCTTGCGAGGGATACACAATAAACTGATGGAGATGTTCACAGAAATTTAATTTGTGGATATAAATATACTGATGCATATAATACACAAACATTACATGATAAAATATCAATCATAAACAATAATACAAATACGAGGCGGAGCTAGCCGGAGACCAGGATGGACGCGTAAGTGCCGAGCTCCGGAGATAGCGGGACATTAGAGGCCTACGGCGACCTGTCGAGCGACCGAACCGACTCCACTCTGTTGGGGGACACTCGCCAGAGGATAGAGCAATCCTCGGGAGCGATGCCGGGGAAAAGAGGGACGGAGCCCGTCCAAAGAAGCTGACGGCCTTCTTCAACACAGGCCCGAAGGAAGATGGCGCCGGCGCCATAATCACATCCACGCCGGAGCAACGCTCGGTGGCACAAACAGGCAAGAAAGGCATCACCCAAAAAAGAGCCAGCCCTCCTAGGAGCCAAGACTCTCTCTCAGCAACACCATCATCAGGGAGCCCGGAGAAGTCCAGGTTCAGGCCGGATGCAGCGGATCCAGGCCTCGAGATAAGCGGCTCACAGGAATCAGGGGATGACACTAGGGATCTCCCGGACTCCATTGATCTTTTCCCAACGGCCGATAAGCCTGTCCTTGACACAGTCTTAAAGGAGATGCTAGTCTCCCTAAGAAGCTCGCTGCAATCTGACCTGGTGGCCTGTGTGCATAAGCTAGGTTCTGAGGTGCACGTGGTAACGGCCAGGGTTGACCATATTGAGCACAAAATGGGTGATTATGCAACAACTATAAATGATCTGATAGACTCCTCTAACAACCAAGATGATGAATTGGAAGTCATTAAAGCCAAGATGGCTGACATCGAGGACAGGTCCAGGAGGAACAACATTAAGATAAGGGGGGTCCCCGAAAATATCCCGCAACACGACTTGTCCAAATATGTCACTAAGCTATTTAGCACAATTGCTCCTGATCTGACTTCCCTCGATCTAACGATCGATAGGATTCATCGCCTTCCTAAACCTGCCTTTCTCCCTGATAATGTCCCCAGGGATGTCATTCTAAGACTGCATTTCTATCATGCTAAAGAGCAGTTGATGTCTATATGCAGAAAACAAGATTATCTCCCCGACCCTTACTCTGCTCTTAAGCTGTTCGCTGACCTCTCTCAATACACTTTACAAAAAAGAAGGAATCTCTCTACCATTACCAAAGCCCTACGGAACCATAATCTTCAATACAAATGGGGGTTCCCAACTAAATTGGTGGTTTACAAGCAGGGGAAAGACTTCGCAGTGACCTCTTTGGAAAAGGGAATTACGCTCCTGAAGGATTGGGGTATCGTCCCGGAGCAGCAACAACGCTCCCCTTCATCCAATAACCCCTCCAGAGTGGACCCAGAGTGGTGCACGGTAACATCGAAAAATGCCAAATCGCATAAATAACCATAGCTGAAGGCTTTACCTATCAACTCAGTTAAAGTAAACCCGCTAAAGAGGAATCCCTCTGAGCTGAACTTCCTCCTTACCTCCCCCCACATCACTTGAGTGACCATGAGTCACACTCAGTTTCGTTTGCAGCCAAGTTGGCTACCAACCAAAAATTGTTTGTTGTGTTACTGGTTTGAACTTTTTTTTTATCTTCATTTATGCAGTCGGACCTACTTTACCCTTTCTCCCATTCTCACTCAAAGACCACACCCAAGGATAGACCAACCTTGAAAGAAGGACACCCCACCACCATATGCACAGCTGCCTCAAGACCTTCATCTACGTAAGTACTTTTGCCTCTCACTTATCGCTCTGCACACGCTTCATATAAATGCCCATAAACTTTCTCGCCATAAACGCTAAAGGGCTCAACCATCCTGCTAAACGTAGGTCACTGTGGTTGGAAGCACTCCAAACCCAGTCTGACATCATCTGCGCTCAGGAGACACACTTCACCAAACACACCCCACCTAAATGCACTCACCCCAGATTTCCATTCGTGTACATGGCCAATGCTGACTCCAAAAAAAGAGGAGTACTAATCGCCATAAAAGACACAATAGACTTTAAGCTATGTGTAACTGTGGAAGACCCACATGGTCGCTACCTCATCGTAGTTGGCAGTCTAAATGGGACAACATACACAATAGCAAATGTGTACGCTCCTAATACTAACCAAATCAGCTTCCTCCACAAAGTTATGAAAAAGGTTGAAAGAGTGCGCCAAGGACATTTAGTTCTATGTGGAGACTTCAACCTCACTCCTAATCCATTACTTGACTCTACTTCTAAAGCTAAACATCCTCCAGCGTCAATTAAAGCTATACTGAAATCATATGAGCTATATGACGCCTGGAGATGCTGCAATGCTAGTGAAAGAGACTACTCCTTTTTCTCTAGCGCACATGGGTTATACAGCCGCATAGACTTATTTTTGGTGGACAAGTGGACCCTCCTCCGCACTAAATCTTCCAAGATAAACAATATCACCTGGTCGGACCATGCTTCAGTGCAGCTAATTATTGATGATCACTCCACACCTACCTTCATTTGGAGATCTAACTCTAGACTGTTTCAGGACCCCTCATTCAAAACTAAATTGGAACAAGCCATCCAACAATTTTTTGAACAAAACCATGCTTCAGTAGAAGACTCAAACATATTATGGTCTGCCCATAAGGCAGTGATAAGAGGACTCCTCATACAACAAGGGGCCACGGTTAAGAAGAAGAGGCAGCAAGAAATGATTGATCTAACGGCTAAAATCGAAATGCTTGATACCCAGAACAAACAATTCCCCTCCCAAAAATTAATAGACCAATTATTTACAGCTCGCAATGAACTCAGAACACTCTTTATGAGGGACTCTGAAAAGGCCCACAGCAGACTAAAAATGACCTACTATGCCCAGGGAAATAAGGCGGGTAAGCTATTAGCCAACCGCCTTAAAGGCCTTAGACACAAAACCAGTATCTCCCAAATTATCCACCCAACAAAGAAAGTTAATCTTACCCATCCCCAAGCAATAGCAGATGCTTTTAGTTAGTACTATTGCACTCTGTACAACCTTAAGAAGGATCCCTCCTCCCCACATCCTGATACTTCCACTATAACATCTTTCCTAAGTAAAATCAATCTCCTCAAACTCTCTACAGACCAACTCACCAGTTTAAACGCTCCAATAATGACTCAAGAAGTAGCCCAGTCTATCCAAAAACTCCCTAACAAAAAAGCCCCAGGCCCAGATGGATTCACAGGCGACTACTATAAAGCCTTCAAACACATTCTAATTCCACACTTGGTGGATGTATTCAACTCTGCTGCTGCTTCTTCCTCCTTCCCCAAGGAAATGCTAAAAGCCATGATAGTCGCACTTCCGAAGCCAGGGAAGGATCCTAATACCCCACAAAACTTCCGCCCAATCTCATTGCTAAATATTGATCTAAAAATTTACGCAAAAGTAATAGCCACAAGATTGGTAGATTTTCTCCCTTTTCTGGTTCCCACGGACCAAGCGGGCTTCACCAAAGGCTGCCAAACGGCGGATGTTACCAGACGCTTATTAAATGTCATTCATATTGGGAGTAAAACACAAACGCCTTATCTGCTCCTGACCTTGGATGCAGAGAAGGCGTTTGACAGGATTCATTGGGAATACCTGGCTCAGACGCTCCAGAAATTTGGATTTGATGGTCTAATTTTTTCAGCCATAATGGCGCTGTACTCTACACCCTCAGCACAGGTATATGTAGCAGGGGCTCTCTCAACCCCCTTTGAAATTTCAAATGGGACACGTCAAGGGTGCCCGTTATCCCCGCTGATTTTTCACCTCTTAATGGAACCCCTTGCTACTCATATAAGATCACATCCTAACATTTCAGGTCTAATAGTGAATGGGAAGTCCCATGTCATCAGCTTATTCGCTGATGACATTATACTGATACTTACCAAAGTGGAAACTTCACTGTCTGGAATTTTGCAGGAATTTTATAATGTCTCTTACTACAAGGTGAATGAATCTAAATCACACATACTGAATTTGGGTCTGCCGAGTGAGGTACAGCAAAAATTGGCAAAAATATATCCTTACAAATGGGAAGACAAAGGGGTTAATTATCTAGGCATCGTCCTAACACCTAACTTAAAAAATATAGCCAATATGAATTTCGTGCCCTTTGCTCAATCTCTTAAGGCCAAACTAGATTCCATAGGCAAATTTGAAATTTCTTGGTCTGGACGCCTGGCGGCATTTAAAATGCAAATTCTCCCACAGTTGTTGTATCTGTTTAGAACCCTACCAATCCCCCTCACCAACCAATATTTTAACAACCTTCAAACAATAGTTAATAGGTTTCTGTGGAAAGGGAAAAGAGTGCGATGCGCCTTTAACAAATTAATGAAACACAGAATGGCGGGTGGGGTGGGTCATGTCCACCTACAAGACTATTACTTTGCGACACTGCTCGCACAAGCTAAACATTGGACACGGCAAGGTGACTCCACCCTATGGGTTGATCTGGAACAATCACAAGTACCTCCTAGGCCTTTTGCTCATGTCACCTTCTAGTCCCAATTTAAATACCAATTTGTCTCCTACAATTCTGGAAACCCTTAGGGCTTGGACCCATCTCCAGAAATACACTGACTGGAAGGGTGAAATGTCTACCCTACCTCTGCCCATATCTGCTCTTTCCTTTCTAATACCCAATCTAAATCTTAAAAATTGGACAAGTCAGGGCATTAAGTATTTGGAAGATATCGTAACTGACAATAGACTCCTATCATTTGATAGCCTAAAACATAAATTTCAACTTCCCCCCTCTGAAAGGTTTAAGTATAACCAAATTGCACACCTTATCCAGCGGAACAATCACCTCCAACCCACACTACCTAAAAAATTAGCTTCTCTCTATCAAAATTCAACAGAATCCAATGGGGATATATCAACCGTGTATATATCCCTACAGGAAAAAGATATGTGCTTCAAAACCCCCTCAATGATAGCCTGGGAACGGGAGATTGGAATTGAGTACCCCATAGACCAATGGAAGAAATCAATGAGCATAACTTACTCATCTACCAGGTGTGTCAACTTATGGGAATTCCATCAGAAAATCCTCCTACGTTGGTACTTAACTCCATACAGGCTGGCTAAAATCTACCCCTCATGCCCCCCCACTTGTTGGAGGGGATGTGGAATGTCAGGCACGCTAATACATATACTGTGGTCCTGTCCAGAGATACTTTCGCTCTGGACCCAGATAAACCACATTATAGCAGACATAACAGGTTCTGATATGGTTCTGTCACCAGGAATGACATTACTATCTCTAGACCTACCTGATCTTCACCCTTCATTCAGGGATACAATCTCCCACATACTATTAGCAGCCAGATTAGTCATACTGAGACATTGGAAACAAGAAAAATCTCTCAGGGTAATAGAAGTTATTCAAACGACCCAACAGCACGTAACCTATGAATCTATGTATGCCTCCTCACTCGGTAACTATGACCTTAGCCAAAAAAGTTGGCATCCTTGGAATAAATGGTATCACAACCACAAATTGATATGACTACGACATAGTAGAACACTCTGGTCTGACTGCTACTTAAACATTTTGCTTGTTTTCTTTTCTTTTTTTACATGTTTTCCTAGCTTTTCTGCTGGTTTTTATTTATTTTCTCTTAACGTTACCCTCTATGTGAGTTAACCTCAGGCTTACATGAACAACATAAAGTATACTGAATCTTTTTGCAGTTGAATATTGTTGAGGGCGTGGGTGGGGTGGGCCGTCTGACCCCGGGCACAGCTTGTCCCCAGATGGGGTGGTCGGACTAACTGGATGGCCCACCCCCCACCCCCCCCGTCTGGCTTTCGATGGGAAACATGGCCTCACCTTGAACTGCCCATCTGCTGTATTGTGCATATACATTCCAATGTATGCCTTAATTGAGTTACCTTGCATAATATGATTCATGTCTGTACAAAATTTTCAATAAAAATTATTGAAAC
>BLSH010180382.1:104862-130382 GCA_018402905.1 Glandirana rugosa
TCATACAGAAGTGGCATTGGGGGGTGATATCTTTTTGTTTATGGAGAGGTCAATGTTGATTTATATCTGGTCCAGCCCAGCCAGATTTTGGAGAATTGTTGGATTTTTTCCTGGGAAATGCTGATCAATTCTTCAATTCTTTCAATGTTATTGACTCTGTTGCACCACTCCTCCCTCGATGGAATTTGTGTGGTACGCCAGTGACAGGGAATGCACTGTCTAGCCGCGTTAATTAAGATCATGGCCAAGGATTTATGGTATCTCTTTTTCGGGATGAGCGTGTAATGTAAAAGGTAGGTAGAAGGAGAGAACTCCAGTGGATCCGAGGTGATCGTGTCATCAATCTGTTTCCAGAAAGGTTGTATTAATGGGCATGACCACCAAATATGAAGCATCGAGCCCACCTCCCCATCACAGCGCCAACATGACTTGGGGATCTGGGGTGAGAATTTGTTGAGAAGTTCTGGCGTTCTGTACCATCTAGAAAGGATTTTATATCCACATTCATGTGTAACAACATTAAGGGAGCCTCTATGTGTATGATGACAGATATTTTCCCAGTCCTGGTCTGAGAGATTAATGTCTAATTCTTACTCCCAAGTTAAGAAGGCACTACTGGAGAATGCCGAGGAATTCCCAGACAGAGATGTGTACAGTGTGGAGATCAGATGTCTCTGGGGGGAAGTTTGGGTACAAAGCCACTCTAAGTTTGTCAGTTCTCTGGTCCATTGGTCAGGGGAACCAGATCTGGAGAGGAAGTGTTTGATCTGATTGTAGGTCCAACTTGGGATACTGTGAGGTGTGAGTTTGTCGTTTAATTCTTCTAAAAATAATGGTTTCCCTCTATGATATAAATGTTTCACTAGAAGATCTTTGTGCGGCCATATCGAGGAGAGGAAAGACTCAAAGTTGCCTGGTAGGAAGTCAGGGTTAGCACGTAGGGGTGTAAGAGGGCCTATCCAGTGATTTGGATTGGACTTATTGGAGGTGGCATGGAAGGCAGCTAGGGTAGGCCCGATTAAGGGATGAGTTTTTGCACCTAATGTGATGTGGTTTGGCTTCAGCCAAGGAAGTGTTCTTAAGTTTTGGGAGGAAGAGAATTGTTCAAGGGAGACCCAATCTTTCAAGTCATGGTGTAAGTTCCAATCCACTATGCAGGATAGATGAACCACCCAATAATAGCGATGAAGGTCAGGGAGGGCGATACAGCCTTTTGTTTTGGGAAGAGTTAGGCAATCATATTTTATTCTGGGAGCTTTGTGTCTCCATATAAAAGATGTGCACGCCTGGCGAAAGGATTTAAAGAAGTGCGAAGGAAGGCTATTGGGATAGTTTGAAATAGATACAGAAAGCGAGGTAGTATTGTCATTTTGAGTAGAGATGCTCTGCCGAACCAAGAAATGTTGAGACCATTCCATTTTTTCAGGTCTTCCCTGGTTTCCCTTAAAGTGGGTTCAAAGTTCGCTTGCTACAGGTTGGAGAGTAATTTCGGTATTTTGATCCCAAGGTATGTAATGGTGTCATTAGCCCATTTGAAAGGGAAGTTCGACTGGCATTGTTTTACGGTCTCAGGGGTTAAAGTGATGTTGAGGCCGTTTGATTTTGATTGGTTGATTTTTAGATTTGAGATGTTCTGAAACTCCTCTAGAACCTTAAGTAGGTTGGGGATAGAGGTATGGGGTTCTGTAAGAGAGAGTAGTAAGTCATCCGCGAATGCAGCAACTTTGAAGGAGCGGCCATTGATTGGGATACCTTTGATGTCTTGGTTTTGGCGTATGCAATTTAAAAGAGGCTCTAGATATAGGACAAAGAGTAGAGGGGACAGCCCTGTCTTGTGCCGTTATAGAGGGTGAAGGCATTCGACAGGTGGCCATTAACGCAAACTCTCGCAGTCGGCGCAGAATACAATGCGCCTATGTATGTGATCATTATATCGGGAAGTCCCAATGATTTCAGTACCAAGGCTAAGTAGTCCCAGGCCACCCTGTCGAATGCCTTTTCTGCATCAAGTGAGAGGAAGAAGCCAGGGAATTTGTTTTCCATGAGCCAATGGTGAATATTGAGGGCTTTGGTCGTATTGTCTCTCCCTTCCCTTCCCGGAATAAAGCCCTCCTGGTCAAGAGGGATCAGAGTAGGCAGGAGAGGGAGGAGGTGGTTGGCCAGAATTTTTGCGTATATCTTGACATCTACATTTATAAGGGATATAGGGCAGTAGTTGGTAACTAGTTCTGGGTCTTTCCCTTCCGTGGGTATAACTGTTATATGGACTTCGAGGGTATGGGAGGGGATTTGTTTATCTTGGGTGATGGATCTGAATGCTTTAATGAATTGGGGTTTCAAGGTGTCTTTAAAAATTTTGAATTTTTGACTCTGATATGGTGGATAGTCGCGCTACTCTTCTTCTCTTGTACAGCTATGGCTAACAGTCTACCGCTCTTGTTGCCTTGTTCATAGTAAATCTTGTGCCTGAGGATGTATTGTCTTTTGGTGACAATATCGAATTCTTCCTTCAGGAGAGATCTGGCTTGGGTCAATTCCTGCAGGGTAGACCCAGCAAGGGTTTGCTTGTGTGAGGTTTCGAGGGAGCGGATGGTCATTAACAGATTTTTTATTTTGGCCTGTTTATCTCTTTTTTGTCTGGCCGTACTCTTCAGGAAAACACCCCTCATTACACATTTATGGGCTTCCCATACAAAAAGGGGGGATGTGTCTTGAAATTTTTTTGTTATGACTGGGTCTTTGAATAGTGCTCTATTGAGTCTCCAGATTTTTGTCTTAGTCTGTGTTTCGGGGAATATTAATCTAATAGTGATAGGGTGATGGTCCGAAAGGGTCATGGGTTCTATGGTGGCTTTTTTAAGAAGAGGGATGTCTTGCTGTGAGAGAAAGAAGTAGTCGATTCTCGAATATTTTTGATGGATGTTTGAATAGAATGTGTAATCTCTGTCTTGGGGATTCAGAAGCCTCCAGGTGTCATGCACCATTAGTTTTTGAAGTTGTAGTCTGATTTGTTTCAAGGCTCTATATGAGATGGTCGTATTGCCTGAGGAGGTGTCTAAGGCCGGTTCAAGGGGGACATTGAAGTCACCCCCTAAAATTAGAATTCCTTCAGAGAAGGATAAGAGGAGGTCTCCAATTGGACGGAAAAAGGGAACTTGTTTGGTATTGGGGGCATATACATTGGCTAGTGTGATGGGGTGGTCATATAATTTCCCTTTAATGAAGAGGTATCTGCCTGCTGCATCCACTAAAGTGTCAGATATTTGTAGTGGGAGTTGTTTTGATATGAGGAATGAGATGCCTTTAGTTTTAGAATCTGGATTAGTAGAGTGATATGTGATTGGATAATTCCTATTTGAAATTTTTGGGATTTTCCCTGTCTGGAAGTGGGTCTCTTGTAGATAAACAATCTGGGCATGAGCTTTGTGGCATTCTTGTAGTATTTGGGAACATTTTTCCGGGATATTAAGTCCCTTAGAATTTATGGAGATGATTTTTACCAAGAGAGGAGTGGTGCAAGACTTAAGCCGGGACATTATGGCTGTCTGGTGGGTTGGAAAGCTTATGTAGGTCTTGGAGCAAGAGGAAATGAAGGGGCGGGGGTCCTGCTGAGCACAGATTAAGAGAGAGTCTAAGAATTAAAGAGAGAAAAAGGGAAGGAGGGAAAGTAGTAGGGTGAAAGGATAGTATCCGGAGGGATTAATAGGACAACTATACTCCCTAATACTTGGTTCTGGGAACCAAGCTATCCGGAAGGGTCAGAGAGCTCTGAGAAGATCTCTCTGTGTGGGAACGTGTGTCGGGACCCTCGATATGAAAGGAGACCTGCTGTGACAGAGCTAGTATCATGGGAGGGGCTAAAGTGAAAGGGGCACCATGGCGGTGGTGGCGTAAGAGCCAAGCACTTAGAGTCAAGGAAGGGGGCTGAGTCAGCCTCTACGGGGGGGTGCGGTAAGTGAGATAAATGTGTAGGACCCTAGCGAGAAGGTAGATGATTTACCAGACTGGAGGGGTACTGATAATCTGTTCGGGATCAGGGGATGTTGTAAAATGTAATGACAACGCTGGTTGGGGTAAAACATAATACAGACCAATGGGGACACTGGGTTTTGAAAGTATAGAGTTCAAACATGTACGTAGGAGAATAAGGGAGTACAATTTAAACCTTGAGGAACCTATAACAATCAATTTGAAAAATAAATTTGTGGGATTTTAAGGTGTCAAATAAATATATATGATTCAATTATTTAAAAATATATATAATCAACTTTATTTAGTACAAAAAAAAACATATATAGTGGACACAAGACAAAAAATAGTGATTTAGCACATAATGATCATGGTACATTACATTACATTACAAAATTGTTTTGAGTGTATGCTGTACATGTTTCGCCTTTATAGATTCGGCTTCTTCAGGAGCTTTTTTAACACCAATTTTGCATTTGTTTGTAACTAGAAGTAAAAAAAGATATTAGAACAAATACATGTATATAAATACAATGTGCAGACCGTCCCACCCTTCACACTTCGTCCACCCTTTGTTTAAAAGGGAAGTAGGGCGGTGTGCACAGTTAAAGGACATCATTATCTACCAATATATATTGGCGCTGGTTGCCATATCGTCCTATGCTCTCACCTTTATACCAAAGATCTAGGAAAGAGATATACAGAGCCATGGACACTTTTGAAGGACAGCCTTCCAGGGAGGAACCTACTTGTGGAACAGCGAGCTCGTCCCATTCTGTCGCTTACCAAGCTACCTATAGCATGGCGCTGTTGTGGTGTCAAGAGTGCCTTAGCTATTTAAAAAAAAAAGAAAAAAAAAGGGGGGGGAGTGATTGGTTCTGTATCTGCAGTCAGAGGAGTATCTGTTTATTATGGGAATCTAAACAGAACGTTTTCCTTGGCAGATATTTCAGGGGTGTTTAATGTGGCACTTAAGATCCATCGGACGAGCTCGCTGTTCTTAGATAGGAGTCAAAAAGTTGTAAGAATAAACTACACAACAGAACTATGTGACCTAGACCTGTAAGAGAAACAGTTAAACGAGAATAAACCATATACCCATTTATCAAGTTCTGATATTAGCAGACATCGAACAATCCTCAAAGCAGGATTCCGGATCAGTTAGCTGGAGGGTAAAAGGAGTGTTCAGCTACGAACCTAAACAAGTATTATTAACTAAACAATGCGATAATGTGGAAGGAAAGCTCTCAATGAGGGTTTCAACAAGTGTTGAATAGGGAGATAATAGAATGCTTACGAATCCCAGAAATGGCTTGATTTGTCTATTGAAGAAGAGAACATTTCAGGCAGTCTGGGAGGGTAAAAGATGGACATGTCTTCCTGCTGGTCGCAGTAACGACAGGGACATTTTGTAGAGAAAGTTTGACCAGGAAAGGTTGTTCTCAATGTTTCTAGAAGTTTGGATTGAAAAAGACGTACTAGCTGGGATCCGTTTTGAGTGTCTTTTTCCAGGATGCAGTTCTATGGAAATGGCTGCTTGAGAGGTAAGAAGCAAGTTATAAACTAAGGGTGTTTCCAAAAAACCAAGGTAAAATCATCAATAACTTCAAGAACTTCTGGGTATGGCTAGGAGATACAGACAGGTCTAGGTGTCCATGTGGTCTCTTCTGCAAGGTGGGGATGATCCCGGACTCCGCGGTATATCTTCCCTCCGATTTAGGTTGGATGCTGAGGGGGGAGAGTTGATTCTCCGCCTGCGGTCTCGGTGCCTCTGTGCTCTAGGGGTGCTGTTAGTGGAAACTTCAACCCAGGGTTCCGAAATAGAGAATGAACTGTACCAATCTGGCACTTCTGTGAACGGGATATGTAGGGCCACGCAAAATGCTTGAAGGTCATCTGGTGTTCTTAAATTTGCTGTGTGACCCCTCCAGGTGGCGGATAAGCAAAATGGAAATTTCCATTTATATGGGATAGCTCTAGTGCAGAGCTGGTCCAACAGGGGGCGTAGCACACGTCTATGCTGGAGAGTGATGTTTGAAAGATCTTGGAATAGTTTTACTTCTGTTCCGTTGAATAAGACCCTGTTGCGTTCCCTGGCTTTACGAAGTATGGCTTCCTTTAGCGGGAAGTTGACCACGCAACATATGATATCCCTAGGGGGGTCGGATTAACGACCTCTGGGCCTCAGGGCCCTATGAATCCTCTCCATTTCAATGGGGGAGTCAGGAGGTCTGTCCAGTAAATCATTAAAGATCCCAATAACCGAGTGCTCAATATGCTGTTGTTCTACAGACTCAGGGAGCCCCCTGAGTCTGATATTATGGCGTCTGCCACAATTATCCAGATCCTCTAAATGTCTGTGAATTTCTAGGATATGGGACAGATTAATATCAGAGGCTTTTTGTACCTGTTTAATAGCATCCGACTGGTGCGCCGTTGTTTGTTCCACGGATCCCATGCGGGCAGCTATGGCGTTAATGTCTGTTTTTATGTCGGTGATAGCTGCTGCTAGGGTGGCTTTTATATCTGCTGCCACTGAGTGTAAATCAGCCAGGCACAGTGATCGGGGAGCTGTGTTGTAGACGGCCGCGGTATCGCGCGGAGCGTTCGTCTGGTTACCGATCGGATTAGATAAATCCATGTCGGAGGCTGTGTGGCCTTCTCCGGATGCCATGCGGAACATCGTTGGTATGTTCCCAGTGGAGTGGGAAAGTGGGTCTTTTTGGCTACGGGAGGAGTAGGAGGCAGTATCCTTTTTCCCCATCGTTGGTAAGGCTTGGAGTGCTTGTTTTGTGCCCCAGAAATCAGCTTCTTTGCTCTGTCATGCTGGAGAGCCTAGATCAAGCGGCCATCTTCGAGTGGTGCCAAGCCACGCCCCCACATATTTCATACATAGTTACGTACGACCAGCTTGGACCAATGTAACTATGTATATATACCAGACCTGGCCAATTCCCCTGGAAGCAATCATTGAAGTAGATAACACTACTCCAGCAATCTCTACTTACTTCCGGGTCCTGTGCTGAGTGGCTGACTTGCTGCATTCTGAACACAGAAAGTCAGTCACTCAGCAAGGGCACCATTCAGTGAATTCTTTGCTGTTTCTGAATGAAAGCAAGAAGTTCTCTGATTGAACGAGGTGGGGAGGCAAGGCAGTGATGTCATGCTCTCCCACTCATCCACAATAAAGGGGCACCCAAGTACCTCCTCCATGTGAATAAGTAAGGGCTAACCCCTACTGATTTACAAAAAATGTAAACAGTAAAAACAAAAACACACACAGCTTTTGACTAATCCATTAATAGAAAAAAAAAAGAAACCATTTCAAAATGTACCGTATATCTATTGTCAACAATGTCAACCTGTGAGTCCAAGGTAGAAAACAGAAGAAAAAAGTCCAATTCCAATTCAAGTCTGCGACGTGAAAGTAATCAGAGGTGAAATGGTCCCAGGGATTTTGTGGTGACACCCACCGGCACCTTCACCCAAAGTGATAGATTAAATGGTCGCTTACCGACTCCACATGACCCCCCTTTCAGGATGGTCATAACCCGCTTTTTTGGGCATTGAGGGTAGACCCCAAACCTCCACTATAAACACTGAATAAGACAGGGACACCGATATTTACATATGATAGCAATGTTCTGTGCCTGATTGCTCATGTAAATTAAACAGATAGAAGCCTCTCCATAGTGTAAAAAAGCTTCAAACCATGTATTTATTAAAAGGTCATACACTCATATGTAAGAAGAAGACAATGCACATATCCATAGATTAAAAGCCAGCATGTAACTTGCGAATTTGCAACGTCATCAGATCGAGGCTCCGTCCAACCGGTTTCATCATCAAAATACCTTTTCTAGTCGACACACTGAGTCGTCACATTGAAATACCCATTGCATCAAACCAAGCCTCGTTCTCAAGTCAAAACCAAGCCTCCTTCTGGTCTCATTCTATGGTCAAAGCTGCCAAGCCTCATTCCCACTCAAAAGCCTAGACAAGCCGGGACCAAACTTCTCTTCGATTTCTAAGTCAGTTGTTCTCTTTACAGCCTCTGAATGTACGAGACTGATTAGCTAATTACAGACCTTGATCCGGAAAACAAACTGAGTCAACCTGCAAGAAGGAGTACACCTTTACATAAATCTGGCTATCAGAACGACTGGCCTCCAAAAGGAGAAAACATTTTCAATACTAGTCATATAATAAAACCATTTATCGGTTTCTGCTTCCTAAAATATCAGCATATAATAAATTGTGTTCCCACAATGATAAATGAGCGGTGTCAAACACCACCTAGTAATCAGATCCAAAAAAATTTTATATTTTTTAATAAATTGAAAAATACTGAAAATATACAAAAATATATAAAAACAACATTTTATGTATAGGAGTCCAGTCCCACTAACCTATACGCCAGGAAGAGTGATATAAAAAGTTACTCATATGCACATAAATAAACATAATAAAACACACGATAAAACACTCCCCAAAGGGGTACACTCCTCCATAATATATAATTGAAACATATTCCCTATAACAAAGGAGAATCAGACTCTAAACTCTTCCATTAGGTTCAATCTCTATCAAATGATCTATCAAACATTAAGACTAATAACATTGCCTGGGACATTACACATTGTTAATAAATGTATTGATGTCCCATTTAAATCTCTAAATTGGAGACAAGATGAGTTTATGCTATTAAATCCTATGTTCCCCACGGTCTCAATGTTGAATGGGATGTCAATGAGTTTATTAACAACTCGTGATGTCCCAGGCAATATTATTAGTCTTTATGTTTGATAGATCACTTGATTGAGATTGAACCTAATGGAAGAGTTTAGAGTACGTTTCTCCTTTGTTGCTACTCTTTATACACCCAAACTTACAGGTGGTCTAGGCCTCCCTTACTACATCAAATATTACTATGCTACCCAATTAGCCAGACTACCCACGTTTCATGCTGCTTCTGAAATACCCTTTTGCGTAGCTCTGAAGTTTGTTGACTGTGACCCCCTATCTGTTGCCAATCACCTCTGACTCCGACCCTCTGACCATTTTACCTTACATATAACCCTATTATGCACCATTCCCTTACTCTTTGGGATCAACTTAAGACTAGCCACACCCTTCAATTACCTCATAACCCCCTACTTTCCTTTCTCTGCAACCCTGCTTTCTACCCAGCCTGGACCTTGCCAACCTCTTTTTCACCATTGTCATCTGTGATCCTGATTTGGGCCCATAAATGTATGACTACCACTGGAATTAAGCAATTTCCCTCCCTTTGCAAATCACATGTCCTTCCTTCATCTTAAATCTTTACATATCTCCAAATTAAACATTTCTTTACACCTCTGAAACTGAAGGACTCCTCCGTCCCACCTATGTCTTTCTTTAAACTATCCTGTAAAAGCGACCCTCATAGACAAGGCCTTATCTCATCTCTCTATTCTCACTTGTTGGATTCTGGTACCGCATCTACCCCTTCCTGTGTCAATAAGTGGGAGAGGGACCTTGGACTCACTTTAGACTCAGTTGACTGGATTTATATCTCACGCACTACAAAGTCCTCTTCACAGAATATCATTGCATTAGAGACCAATTACAAAGCTTTGACCCATTGGTACTTAGTCTCCACAAGTATCTCTAAATAACTACCCCACTACCTTCCTAACTGTTTTTGAGGTTGTGCAGTTGAGGGAACCCATTTAAATATTTGATGGACCTACTTAAATTTTTAGCATCCTATCCACACTCTTTGCTACATCTCTTCCCCCTGACCCAGTCATTGCACTTCTGAAACAGAAACTACCTGTACTATTTCAACGTCAATTCAAACATCTCCTGCAGGTCACAACAGCGGCTAAACAAGTCATAGCGAAGGCTTGGAAAATTCCCAACTGCTGTGTCCTTGCAGTCAAGCGCAAGGTAACCAAGCTATGATACATGTGAAAATAGAGGCCATCATCACGGACAAAGTGATCCCTTGGATGACACTATCTCCCACCAAATTTTGATGAGTCCTTCTGTGACTAGCAACTCATCCTAATCCTGTTAGTGATGCATTACAGACTTCCATCTCCTGTTGGTTCCCGAGGCTCCCCCCCCCCTCCCTTCCTTCTCTGATCCTCCTCCTTGTTTCCTTATGGTTGACTTGTTTCAACCAATCCCAACATCTCCCCTCTTCCCCTCCCTGTTCTTTTCCCTTTCCTTTTTCCCCCTCTCCCTCCCTTCTCTTTTTGTCTTCCCTTCTCTCCTCTGCTTTTCTCTTTTCCATTTTCTTCTCTTTGTCTGACTTTATCTTTCAGCTAGCCACTTGATAGTAGGGTAATGACATTGGCCATCTGGGCAATGGCACTCTGGCTCAATTCTTACAATCAACCTACCATCTAGATGCATTGTTTTTAGTAGGTAGACTCAGTCCATCCATATTTGCACCTCCTGAATCTTGAGGCTTCAAGTACAACGAGCATTTACTCCACTGTTAGACCATTGCTTGAAATTCCTCTTGCCCTGCCTCTTGTTAATCTTTGTTACATATTTCTTTTTACCCATTTATATATAGACTACTCCATATGTATTTGTACCCGTGTCTTGTATTTACTACCTTGAGACATCTTTGTTTGTGTTATGTATACATGATTTACCTGAATGTACAGAATAACCCATTATAACCATCTGCTCTTCAGGGAGTATCATTAGAGTAGAGTCCTGTGGTGTGCCAGACAGGAAACTGGAACTAATGTTTATGCCAAATCTGTAAATACTGATAAAAAAAACAGACTAGCATTTCCTAAGATAGGTGTTGTTAGTATAAGGCTTGCCAATGCTTTATACATTTATAGATATTACAGATTCGCGCATAGCATGACTAATTGGATCCCTTGCTGACCTATAAAAAAGGCTGCCCATGTTCTCTCAAAATTGCTGGATTGTCTTCAGCTTCCTGGTACTCCTGAACCTGTCCTGTCTCTTTGAATCTCCTGTTGTGACCCAGCTTGCTCCCTGACCTGCTCCTGATCTGCTCCTCTGGCTACAGCCCTTGGCTTGTCTTCTAACCTGCTGCCTGCTTGACCACCAGTGTTTGACCCCCAGCTTGCCTTATGGACTTTGCTTCTGCTTGATCACCTGTGCATGACCCTGGCTTACCACATGGACTTGCTTCTGCTTGATCACCTGTGTTTGACCCCCAGCTTGCCTAACAGATTTTACTTCTGCATGATCACCTGTGCATGACCCCGGCTTGCCTTATGGACTCTCCTGCATCCAGTTACCAGCTTGTTCATCTATGTGGGTGTGAACCCCAGCCGGGTCTTGTTTGTCTTCCTGCACACAGAAGGCTGTTATACCCAGCTATGCCTATAATGGACTTTCCTGCTACATCACACCTGCAGCTTCCCACAGCGTTCAAGTGATTTCCTGCACAAGACATCTTCCTCCTGCTGGTAACCCGTGCTTCTTAATGCACTATACCTCCTGTACCACCTTCGGGGGTATACTGCTTTTAGCCGCAAGGGGAGCCTATCTCGGCCTTAGATCAGGTATGTGACATATTAACTCAGAGGGGTGTAGAATCTGACAGCTAAGTGAGCCTAAATTTGAATTATTGTCATGTCACACTTTTAGCTATTCAGGGCTATAAAAGCAAGCAAGGTCTTGCTGGTTTCCATATGGACAGCCACATATACTTCTTGTGTCTTTGAGGACTAGGAGCAAAAGAGTCCTCCTACTAATCTGTCCAAGATAGTCCACCTGGATAAAAACTAGAACCTGTAAAAGAAGAGCAAAACCAATAGTGCAGATTGCTGTGATACATGGAAATAACATTTCTTGTTTCAATAATTGTTATTGAATTTCTTCAAAGCATAAAACATGGTATACATAGTTACATGGTTGGAGCAATTGAATAATTAAAGATAGGAGTACAAACCAAGCATATCTAGGTGGGGCCACCCCCCACTATGAGTGTCTTTCAGGAGGCGAGGGACGCCGCCCGCCGAGCCCAGCCACCCCTCATGGGACCACACTGTGTCCAGGCTCAGACAGCGCCCCCCTCCCTCCCCCAAGATTGCTCTATGTTGCCCTTATAATCTAGAAATTCCTCCCAAGGGAGGTAACATTGTACCAGAGAAATGAAATATAATAAAGTAAAGATCAACATAAAAAAGGAAAAAACACAAGTCCAGGTAGCAGTCAACCCTGCATTGCCTACTATTTCCAGAATCATGTTAACTTGTGGCTGAGATACCATTTGTTCCAAGGCTGCCAATTATTTTGACTGGAATCATGATTGCCGAGTGAGGAGGCGAACGAGCATTTATAAGTTTGATGCATATGGGTCGTTTGAATAACCTCTGACAACTTTGGGGGTCTTTCTTATTTCCAGTGCCTCATTATAACTAGTCTAGTAGCTAATAAAATGTGGGATATCGTGATCCTAAAGGAGTGTTGAAGGACGGGTAAATCTAAGGATAGCAATGCCATCCCCGGTGATAAGGTTCCATCAGAACCTGTGATGTCCACAATAATGTGACTAATCTGGGTCCATAGTGGGAGTATTCTCGGGCATGACCACAATAAATGTATTAGCGCGCCCATCATTTCACACCCTCTCCAGCATGTGGAGGGGCATGTGGGATAAATTTTGGCCAGTCTGCATGGGGTTAAGTACCAACGTAAGAGGATTTTTTGATGGAATTCCCATAGGTTTACACATCTGGTGGATGAGTAAATTATGTTTAATGATATCTTCCATTGGTCTATGGGGTATTCGATGCCTAGCTCCCGTTCCCAGGCTATCATTGGGGGAGATTTTAAGCAAATATTTTTTTCTTGTAGGGATGAGTATATGGTAGTTATATCTCCCTTGGTTCCCATAGAATTTTGATAAATGAGGGCTACTTTTTTGGGTAGTTGAGGTTGTAGAAGTTTATTCCGTAGGGTAAGGTGTGCTATTTGAGTGTGTCTAAACCTTTCAGTGGAGGGGAGCTGGTATTTCTGTTGTATTCTGTTAAATGGCATGAGTGTATTGTCTGATACTATATCTTGCAAGTAGTTAATACCCTGTCTTGTCCAATTTTTAAGATTAAGATCGGGTATTAGTAAGGAAAGAGCTGTTATGGGCAGAGGTAGGGGTGAGACCTCACCTGTCCATTCGTGATTTTTCTGGAGATGGTTCCATGATCTAAGGGCTGCTAAGATTGTGGGGGACCAATTGGTGTCTAAGTTACGGCTGGAAGGTGAGGTAAGTAGCAGTCCAAGTAGGTCCCCATGAGGAATTTGCGATTGTTCCAATTCAACCCAAAGGGTGGGGTCATCCTGTCGTGTCCAATGTTTTGCTTGGGCAAGCAGGGTTGCAAAATAATAGTCTTGTAGGTGTACATGACCTACCCCCCCTGTCAGTCTATGTTTAATTAATTTGTTAAAGGCACACCGGGCTCTTTTCCCTTTCCACAGGAACCTATAACGGTTGATTGTAGGCCATTAAAATATTGATTAGTGAGGGGGATTGGCAGGGTTCTAAACAAATACAATAGCTGTGGGAGAATTTGCATTTTAAATGCCGCCAAGCGGCCCGACCAGGAGAGCTCAAATTTACCTATGGATTCCAATTTGGTCTAAAGAGATAGCGCGAAGGGTATGTAATTCATATTAACTATATTTTTTACATTGGGAGTTAGAACAATGCCTAAATAGTTGATCCCTTTATCTTCCCATTTATAGGGATATTTAATTGCTAGTTTTTGTTGCACCTCACTCGGCAATCCCAGACTCAATATAGATGATTTTGACTCATTCACTTTATAATAGCAAATATTATAAAATTCCTGTAGAATTGCACATACCGAAGCCAGCGAAGTTTCCACCTTTGTGAGAATCAGTATAATGTCATTGGCGAATAGGCTGATGACATGGGGTTTCCCATTCACCATTAGGCCTGTGATATTGGGGTGTGTTCTTATGTAAGTGGCCAGGGGCTCCATTAGAAGGTTTAAAATCAACGGAGACAATGGGCAGCCCTGGCGAGTCCCATTTGAGATTTCAAAAGGGTTTGATAGTGCGCCTGCTACATATACCTGGGCTGAAGGCGTAGAGCACAGCCTTCTCTGCATCCAAAGTTAGGAGCAGAGAAGGCGTTTGTGTTTTATTCACAATGTGTATAACATTCAATAAACGTCTGGTGGCGTCCGCTGTTTGGCTGCCCTTGGTGAAGCCCGCCTGGTATCTACGGACCAGAAAGGGAAGAATATCTATTAATCTGGAAGCTAAGACTTTTGCATAAATTTTTAGGCCAATGTTTAGCAGGGAGATTGGGCAGAAGTTTTGTGGAGTGTTGGGCTCCTTCCCTGGCTTCAGGAGTGCCACTATCATAGCTTTAAGCATTTCATTAGGGAAGGAGGAAGAGGCAGCAGCAGAGTTATAAACATCAACCAAATGAGGGGTTAGTATGTGTTTAAAGGCTTTATAATAGTCGCCTGTGAATCCATCTGGACCTGGGGGTTTATTGTTTGGGAGATTTCGAATAGATTGGAGAACTTCTTGAGTCGATATTGGGACATTTAGACTAGCGAGTTGGTCTGCGATTAATGTAGGGAGCTTAATCTTATGCAAAAAGGATGCTATAGTGGACGCATTTGGACTTGGGGAGGTGGGGTCATTCTTAAGGTTGTAGAGAGTACTCACTGAAGGCATTTGCAATTGCCTGAGGGTGAGTGAGCTTTACTTTCGTTATGGGATGCACAATTTGGGAAATATTAGTTTTGTGCCTGAACCCTTTGAGACGGTTGGCTAATAGTTTCCCCGCCCTATTTCCATGGGCATAATAAGTCATTTTTAGTCTGCTGTGGGATTTTTCAAAGTCGCTCATAAAGAGTGCTCTTAGGTCATTACGGGCTATAAAAAGTTGTCAATTAATTTCTGAGAGAGAAATTGCTTGTTCTGGGTGTCTAGTAGGTCAATTTTAGAAGTTAGGTCAACCATTTCCTGCTGCCTCTTCCTCTTAGTCCTCGCCCCCTGTTGTATGAGGAGGCCCCGAATTACTGCCTTATGGGCAGACCAAATTATGTTTGTGTCAACTACTGAAGTATGGTTTTCCTTGAAATATTGTTGGATAGCTTGTTCCAATTTAGTTTTTAATATGGGGTCTTGAAACAGTCTAGGATTAGACCTCCAGAGGAATGTAGGTGAAGAACTAGAGTGGTCATCAATTATTAGTTGTACTGATGCGTGGTCTGACCAAGTGATTGTGTTTATTTTGGAGGACTTGGTGCGAAGAAGTGTCCACTTGTCTACCAGGAATAAGTCTATGTGGCTATATGTCCCATGTACGCTGGAAAAAAAGGAGCAGTCTCTTTTGTTGGCATTGCAGCATCTCCAGGCATCATACAGCTCATAGGTTCTTAGCACGCCCTTGATTGATGGTGGGGGAGATTTTGCTTTAGAGGGGGAGTCAAGTGATGGGTTGGGAGTGAGATTGAAGTCTCCACACATTACTAATTGGCCTTTGCGCACCTTCTCAATCTTTTTCATAACCTTGTGAAAAAAGTCTATTTGGTTAGTATTAGGAGCGTACACATTTGCTATTGTGTATGTTGCCCCATTCAAGCTGCAAACCATGATAATGTAACGGCTCTGTGTGTCTTCCACAGCAACAGATAGTTTAAAGTCTAAGGTGTCCTTTATGGCGATTAGTACGCCCCTTTTTTTGGTATCGGCGTTGGCCATGAAAGTGAACGGGAACTTGGGGTGAGTGCACTTAGGGGGTGCAGATTTGGCAAAGTGCGTCTCTTGGGCGCAAATGACATCCGACTGAGTTTGAAGTGCTTCCAACCACAATGACCTGCGTTTGGCAGGGTGGTTGAGACCTTTAGCATTGATGGTGAGAAATTTTATAGGCATATATTATGTGAGGTAGGTGGTGTGAGATAATTGAAATGCAAAAGTACTTACAAAGATGAAAACCTTGAGGTCTCTATTCCTGTGGTGATGCGATGATTGGCTGTCAAGATGGTATCTCCTCAGAGCTGTTCTCATAGTGAAAACACGTAGTAGGGTTGTAGTGGGTCCGACTGCATTAATGGAAAAAAAAAGTTCAAACCAATAAATCAACATACAAATCTTGGCAAGTAGCCAACTTGACTGAGAACGTAACTGAGTGTGACTCATGGTCACTCAAGTGGTGTGGGGGGAAAGAAAACAATAAGGTGGGAGTTCAGCTCAGATGTGTTCCTCTTTAGCGGGTTCCTTTTAAACCTATTGTTAAGTAAAACCTTCAATGCTATTTACTTATGCGATTTGGCATTTTTAGATGTCACCGTGCACCATTCCGGGTCCACTCTGGTGGGGTTGTTGGGCCTTGGGGAGCAGGGGTGTTGGTCAGGGACAATTCCCCATTCTTTCAAAAGTGTGATTCCCTTCTCCAGAGATGTTACCGCAAAGTCTTTCCCTTCCTTAGAGATCACCAATTTGGTTGGGAACCCCCATTTATATTGAAGGTTATGGTTCCGCAGAGCTTTGGTGATAGTGGATAGGTTCCTTCTTTTTTGCAATGTGTACTGGGATAAGTCAGCGAAGAGTTTGAGAGCTGAGTATGGGTCAGGGAGGTGATCTTGTTTCCTGCATACAGGCATCAGCTGCTCTTTAGCATGATAAAAATGCAGTCTTAAAATGACATCTCTGGGGACATTATCAGGAAGAAAGGCCTGTTTGGGTAGGCGGTGGATCCTATCGATTGTTAATTCAAGGGGATTTCATTCTGGGCCAATTGTATTAAACAGCTGGGTGGTATACTTGGACAGATCTTGTTGGTGGATAGATTCGGGGACCCCCCTTATCTTAACATTGTTCCTCCTGGACCTGTCCTTAATATCGGCCATCTTGGCTTCCAGCTCCTCATCCTGATTACTAGAGGCATCAATCAAATCATTAATGGTTGTGGCATATTCCCCCATTTTGTGCTCAATATGATCAACTCTGGCTGATACCGCATGCGCTTCGGTACCCAGCTTGTGTACACAAGCTACCAGGTCAGATTGCAGTGAACTTCTCAATGAGAATAACAGCTCCTTTAGAACCGTGTCCAAGACTGGCTCATCAGCCGTTGAGAACAGATCAATGGAGTCTGGGAGATCCCTGGTGTCATCCCCTGATTCCTGTGAGCCGCTTGTCTCCAGATCAGGATCCGCAGCATCTGGCCTGAATCTGGACTTCTCCGGGCTCCCTGAAGATGGGGTAGCCGAGGGAGAGTTGTGATTCCTAGGGGGGGCTTGTTCGTTTTTGAGTGTTCCCCTTTTTACTTATCTGGGAAGCTGGGCGCTGCTCAGGCGTAGAGGTGGCGGCGGCTCCGGCACCATCTTGCTTCGGGCCTGTGTGGAAGAAGGCCGTCAGTTTATTCGGACGAGTTCCATCTTTTTTTCTCCCCAGCATCTCTCTGGCAGTATGCTCCGTCTCCCACTGACTGGCCCCCGGCAGAACGAAGGTGGTTAGGCTGTTTTTCGGGTCGCTGAAGGCCGCTGATATCCCGCTAGCTCGGGAGCTCGACTCTCACATGACCATCCCAGTCTCCGGCTGGCTCCGCCCCGAAATAACATTTCTTATTAACTACTCATAAGAATGCTTGAGGAAGACAAAGAGGTAAAACCTGGGTATTCATTTATTACTATAAGCCGTCTTTTACTTTGTATCATCACAGACATAAACATTATTGTGGAGCAAAGTGCTGTGGCATGCCCAGAATGGTGGAATCTGCAAAGAGGAACTATGCTGGAGGTTCTGTACTTGTGAATATGGTGGAAACTTGTGGACTCCATTGGAAGTACAGCTGAGGACTGTATTTATACAAACATATTGACTGGATACACAGTAGTTGAGGCAGATTAGATTTTATATGAGTATTAGAAGACCTTTGATAAGAGATTGATATAATTTCATCTAGCATGCTGTGGTGCTATTTGTTCTTGGTTTAGTTGAGCTGCACCTAAACCACACTTGCAGTTGTTTGAAGCAAAAATAGATCTATATACTTAATCTTTATACATAACTTTCTCTGGTTTGAAGAAATTGATTTTGATGTTGGTCTTACCACATTCCTTTCAAGCTCACTAGAAAGGGAGGGCAGTAAGGCTAGGTTTACACTATCTGACACAAAAATGGTCTGACTTTGATCCTACTTTGCTCTGTGATATGTGTCCTACAATGGTCCTACATCGTACCTACATCGGTCCTACATCGGTCTGACTTCTGTGAATAGGATCCGACTTTGATCCCGACAATACCAGGCACCTTGTGCTCTGGAGATCTTGAAGCGGAACTGCCAAATTTTAAAAAAAGGCATGGGTTCCCCCTCCAAGAGCATACCAGACCCTTCAGTCTGGTATGGATTTTAAGGGGAACCCCCATGCCAAAATAAGGCGTGGGGTCCCCCCAAAATCCATACCAGACCCTTATCCAAGCATGCAGCCTGGCAGGCCAGGAAAGGGAGTGGGGACGAGCAAGCACCCCTCCTCCTGGACCATACCAGACTGCATGTACTCAACATGGGGAGTATGGGTGCTTTGGGGCAGTGGGTCTCTGCACCCCCACCCCAAAGCACCTTGCCCCCATGTTGATGAGGACAAGGGCCTTTTCCCAACAACCCTTGCCAGTGGTTATCAGGGTCTGCGGGCAGGGGACTTATTGGAATCTGGAAGCCCCCTTTAACAAGAGGGCCCCCAGACTCTGGTCCCCAACCCTATGTGAATGAGTATGGGGCCTTCTCCTCTCTGTGGCATCTTTGGCTCTTTTGCGAGGTCTTCTCCCTCTCCGCAGCATTTTATGCTCTTTTGTGGCATCTTCTGCTCTTTTGCCAGTCTTCTCTGCTGTTTTCTCCTTCAGTTCTTCCTCTATTCTTCTTCCCATGTTGACTCGATGCAATCTCTGGCACGAATGCTGTTTCCTTGCTCTGTGTTGACTTATATTGACATGGGGCGTGGCCACCCACTGACGTTATCCAGAGGTCCTGCCCTCTCTTGGCGCATGATGGGAGGTGACATCGTAAGAAGTGGGGCCTCCAGATGACGTCATAGCGTGGCCCCGCCGCATGCCAATATAAGTTAACGCACAGCGTGGAAAAGCATTTGTGTAGGCGATCGCGTCAACATGGGAAGAAGAACAGAGGAAGAACAGAGGGAGTAGACAGTGGAGAAGACCCGGTAAAAGAGCAGAAGACAGCGCAGGGAGAAGTACCGCCAAATCAGTGGAAGAAAGAAAACCCCTCAGAAGAAAGAAGACCCTGCATAAGAGCAGAAGAAAGAAGACGCCGGAGAGGGGAGAAGAAATCAAGGGGAGAAGACACTGAAGCTGATTTAATAAGATACTTTTAAAAACCTGTGTAGTGTGTTTATTTTTGACACTTTTTTTAGGTGAATGGGTAGGGGTACAATGTACCCCATACTCATTCACATAGGGTGGGGGGCTGGTATCTGGGGGTCCCCTTGTTAAAGGGGGCTTCCAAATTCCAATAAGCCCCGTGCCTGCAGACCCTGACAACCACTGGCAAGGGTTGTCGGGAAGAGGCCCTTGTCCTCATCAACATAGGGACAAGGTGCTTTGGGGTGGGGGGCGCGGAGACCCCCTGCCCTAAAGCACCCATACTCCTCATGTTGAGGACATGCAGCCTTGTATGGTCCAGGAGGGGGGGCACTTGCTTGTCCCCACCCCCTTTCCTGGCCTGCCAGGCTGCGTGCTCAGATAAGGGTCTAGTATGGATTATGGGGGGACCCCATACCATTTTTTTGGCTTGGGGGTTCTCCTTAAAATCCATACCAGACCAAAGGGCCTGGTATGCTCTTGGAAGGGGACCCCATGCCAGTTTTTTTAAAAATTTGGTGTGGCGTTCCCCTTCAAGATCCTCAGACCACAAGCCACATGCCAAAGCCGGATCAGTCAAGACAATGATGAGACTTTGATCCAAGTTCAATGATATTCAATGGGCTGAAGTGGGATCAAAGGTGGGCAAAAGTAGTACAGGAACCTTTTTCAAAGTTGGTCCAACTTGTTAAAACGGCTCTCATAGGGAATCATTGATTTTGTGATGTAATGCGACTTGTGTTTCTAATGTCGGTCCGATTCTCGGACTAGTGTGAACCTAGCCTTAAAGGTATTTGCTTAATTATTTGCATCTTTTTAGCCATGAATTGTCTTAACCACTTGCCGACCAGCCACGGCAGGTTGGCTCTCCTGCGCAAACTGCCATACTCGTACAGCGGTTCATGCATACGACACTGTGGGCACGCGCACCAGCCACCCACGATTGCGGTACAGAGCGGCAGAATGGGGATCTGCCTTATGTAAACAAGGCAGATCACCGTTCTGTCAGGGAACATTATTGAGATCTACTGTTCCTAGTGATTGGGAACAGCGATCTCTGTGTTGTTCCAGGCAGCCCAGCCCCCACACAGTTAGAACACATCCAGGGAACACAGTTAACCCCTTTATTGTCCGCTAGTATTAACCCCTTCCCTGCCAGTGTCATTTCTACATTGATCAGTGCATTTTTATAGCACCGATCAATGTAATAATGTCACTGGTCCCCAAAAAGTGTCACTTGGGGTCAGATTTGTCCGCCGCAATGTCGCAGTCCCACTAAAAATTCCAGATTGCCGCCATTACCAGTAAAATAATAAAAGAAAAAAAACTCCATAAATCTATCCCCTATTTTGTAGATGCGATAACTTTTGCGTAAACCAATAAATATGCGCTCGTATTGCGATTTTTTTTTTTACCAAAAATGTGTAGAAGAATATATATTGATATAAACTGATAAATAAATTCGTTTTTTGATATTTTTTTTATATGTACTATAGCAGAAATGAGAAGGGGGGGGGGTATGGGACTTTGAATGAAGCATTTACAATCTTTTGGATATTCTGGTGGGGATTGCCCTCTTGTCCCCATTTCCGGCCGTGGGGGCCTTGCCTCATCATATCTTTGCACCGCCTCATCTCTCGGGTGGGATGACTGTCCTGGCTAGCCCTCAATATCGGTCATTACACACTATGGTCTTAGTCACTTTATAAGTATGGGAGGATAATTTGTGACTCCCTTGTCCCCTCCCCCTTATACTCCTTCAGTTCTATTCATTGTTTTTCTTTTATACCATCTAGATACCTCTTATGCAGTGCTCCTGATGAGTGGTAAGGACCACAAAACATGTAGAGCCATCCTTATTCCATCATGCGTTTACATATACTATTTTATTGATCGTTGGACATTCCAATTTTTTACTGTACTGTTTAATACTGAATAGACATTTATACTATGACCACATTGACCATCAATGTGCATATGCATATGCCACCCACTCTGTTATCATGTGCTCTGTTTTATGCATATATATGAATTTATGTGTGCATCAATGTATTTAGGACATCATGATCAAACCATTACTATACGCTTTGTGCATCAGTACCAATAAAGATTAATATATTTACTACATAACTATAGTGGTCTATGTGTGAGGATGAATGCTTCATTCAAAGTCCCATAACCTCCCACCTCTACTCATGTTTACAGGGATGGAGGACACCCTTGACTTTAAAGTCTAGGCCCTCATTTAAATTCCCACAAGCCTTCGGTTAGCTTTTCCTTCATATTCGTACTATAGCAGAAAGAAAAAAATATTGTTTTTTTTTTTCAAAATTGTTGCTCTTTTTTTGTTTATAGCACAAAATATAAAAACCACAGAGGTGATCAAATATCACCAAATAAAGGTCTATTTGTGGGAAAAAAGGACATCAATTTTGTTTGGGTACAGCGTCACACGACCGCGCAATTTTCAGTTAAATCGAGACAGTGCCGTATCGCAAAAAATGACCTGGTTATTTAAGGGGGTAATACCTTCTGGGGCTAAAGTGGTTAAAGTACAACTAAAGGCAAAACTTTTTGTTATTTTGGATAGAATGGAAGGAGATTAGAACACCTGTCAGTTTGTATTGCTGTCTGTGCCCCTGTTAAGGAGATCCCCCCTCTCTATTTGTCCTGTTTATCATTATCATTGAAAGTGAAAGTAAAAGAAAATCCCAAATTTTTGGTTGTCCTCGGAAAAGTAAAAGAGGGTAAGTCTTCTATTGGGGACACTAGTTCTGGTGACCTGGGGGTCCCCAAGGAATTCCCTTAATTTTCAGGGATCACCTCCTGTTTAGCTATGGGACAGGAAGTGAAGGGAAATCTCCCCAATGGGACACAGATGGCAAAAAAAATAATCTGACAGAGGTTGAAACCCTCCCTTTCTCTATCCAAAATGAAAAACAAAGTGGTTCGCCTATAGTGGTACGTTAAGTAGCGGACATCTCTGATTTGACTGCAATTCCTGTGCTGGCTTTTGGGAAAGGCAGTGAGCCAACTGTGAGCATTCAATTTGAGTTCTTGAACAATTATTGTACAGAATGCCCCAATCTACATTATTGCAAAAATGTAAGTTAATATATGAGATAGATAGATAGATAGATAGATAGATAGATAGATAGATAGATAGATAGATAGATAGATAGATAGATAGATAGATAGATAGATACTGTAAATAGATAGGCAATTGTGTTTTGGAAATTTGTTTTTTCATAACAATTTAAAAGTCTCCTGACTATGGGCTAAATCTACCAGCTTAGTACTGAAGTTACCAGTTTAGTGGATAGGGTGGAGTCAAAAGTAGTCAAAAATGTGTTCTGAATATATAAATAAATAAGCATGAGGTTTGGACTATAATAAATAAAGTACTATTTCATTATTGCCACTAAGAACTCCATCTTTCAGTCTTCAGATAATTAGGTTAGTGAGTTTACAAACTGGTCTTGCTTTAGAGTTTTTATTTATTTATTCTTTTTTTTAAAGTTTGGCTAAAACATAACGATTTACATTTTCAGAAGCTTACTTATGTCTATTGTGAAGCGTAACTTTCTGATGTAGTATTACTGCATACAGTATTTAGCAGGCACAGCATTTACATTTTAAATATATATATTTTTTAAAAAGAAGCAGATTTATAATTCTGATCAGTCATTCTTATGCCTTACACAGCTTTGGTGCGTTAGCCAGGAAGTTCATTTTATCCGATCTTACAGTTTTCTAGAACAATTTCTGTTTATGCAAATACATTGATGAATATTATTTATTACCAGTGAGAAAGTAGAAAAAGATATTCAGCCTGCCTGGATGCACAGCTAACAACCGTATTTGATCCAAAGGACTGGCTGAACAGATTTACAGATGCTTTAGTAAAGATTTTACTTAATGTTTTGCTTCAGAAACACAACAAGGATTGAGAGGTAATTTCTGCTTAGACAATCAAAGGGTCATGTGTTGGCTTTCCAAGTTTTTCCATTGTATCTTTGTTCCAGGGACAAGTGTAAAATTGTGGACTCCTCATCACATTCCTTCCTGTGGACAATGGTCACCAGGAAAAACAGAGATGGGAAATCTCTCCAGCAGGGACATAGACAACAAGAAAAACCTGGCAGGTTAAAATGCTTCCCTAGATTATAAAAAAAAATGGGCTTAGGTTTACTTTATAGGAATGCTCAGTTAAGAAATGGAATGTACCTAGGAATCTGGCAAGGCTTTTGTGTAAACGAATTGCCATTTAGAGGGTAATGCATAAAGAAGTGATCAAGAATATTGTCAATGTTTGCTAAATTTACTGTCACAGATGTTAAAGACAAAGGAGACTGTTGCTTCTAGGTTCATCACAACATTATTTAATGTGGACTGAAGGATACATTATTGTAGCATCTTTTTTTCCTTTCACAGGCATATCCTCAGAAATATTTTGACTGTACCAGGATGCCAGTGTTGACTTTTTTCAAACTGCTTCTGATCACGAGACCCCAGAATGGGCCCTGCACTACACATATAAGACACTAGTAAATGCATAAGAAAGCTCTTATATTATTTAGCTCTATAAACAAATGAAAGATTTTTATGTCCATTTCTTTAGGTACAGTGCTTCAAACATAGGCATATACTTTTGATTTTGAAAAATGTTATAGTCAGTGAATTTTTTATATTTCTATGTGTTATATATATATATATATATATATATATATATATATATATATATATATGCACATGATCACGCTTTAGGAAAGATCTTGTCTTCTGCTGCTACAACATTGATGTTCAGAAACAGTATAAGAGTAATAATGTATCTCACATCATCTAAGATCAGTTGTTTATTTCTCTGATGGTTGGAAATAAATAATTATATAAATAAATAAAGCATTCTTATTTTAGCTTTTAAAGTGGTTGGAAACATCAGACATGGAATATGAACAAAGCACATCCCTCCACAGTGTGTACTTGTATCAATCCAGAGCACTAAGTGTCATTTCTGTATGCTGCCTTGTTTCTCTCCTATAAGCATGACAATCATCTGACAAGTTTTCCTGACAATGAGAGAAAAAAGGTGACGGGAAGGGAGCTTCAACTGATTGACAGCCTCAACTCTGTTCCTGTGTACTGTGTAAAGGGGGTGCATCCCTTCTCACCAATCAGCTCTCAGAGCTCTTCTCACTGATGTAACTTCAGCTTTCTGACCCAGCTTTTCAGAGCCGAAAGATCCTGTGTAAATTATGCACTTTGAATGTATGTAGGAGAAAGATGTATAAACAGGTACAACTTATGTAGGGGGATTTATTTAATCTCTGGGTATCACCTGAGGTCAGTCACTTCACTGGGTACAGTATATGTAAGGGTTTTCAATCACTTTAATTTTTCCTTGCCAATTGCTCCAAAGGGACTATATGTCTGTCTGTTTCATATTGGCACTATGTCAATTAACCACTTCCTTACCGGCGTATTGTAAAAATACGCCGGCAAGGTGGACTCCCAATCCTAACAGGACGTAATATAACGTCCTGCGGTATTCGCCGCTCTGCGGGCCCCCAGGGGCCCGCATCGCGGCGATCGGGGATCGGGCGAGTCCTTCGGGACTCAGCCCATCCCCGATCGGGGTAAAGAGCCAATAAATTTGGCTCTTTACCTCGTGACCGGCAGTGTCCTATCACAGCCGGTCATTTCCTATGGCGCTGACTGTGGCCGTGCGCGCCGCTCGTGCGCGCCCCCGGGGGGCGCGCAGCGCGGCGATCGGGGTTGCGGCTTGTCCCTCGGACAATGCCCAACCCCGATCAGGGTAAAGAGCCAATGAAATTGGCTCTTTACCACGTGACCGGCTGTGTCCAATCACAGCCGGTCACAAATGTCAACAAAGTGCCAGGTAACTTACTGTTACCAGGCACTTCTCCTCACACACCGTACCAGTGTGAGGAGAAGAGCTGCAATATACTGTGAGTTGAGAGTGTGCCAGATTGCCCCCTGACCTGTCTGAGTACCTGTCTGTGCCCATCAGAGTACCTGTCTGTGCCCATCAGAGTACCTATCTGTGCCCATCAGAGTACCTGTCTGTGCCCATCAGAGTACCTGTCTGTGCCCATCAGAGTACCTGTCTGTGCCCATCAGAGTACCTGTCTCCCCATCTGGGGTACCTGTCTCAAGAGTACCTTTCACAAAAGTGCCCG
>BLSH010180382.1:181383-191604 GCA_018402905.1 Glandirana rugosa
TTAATTAATTTGTCCATGTAAGTTTGTATTGAAGTGGGGGGTTGCCTAGTCTATGCGTAGAAGGCTCTCCTTTACTTAATATTTTACAGCATATCTTCACCAACTTCTAGCAGCGGTTTCGTTTCCGGTCTGCTGGTTGATGGCGAGTGAGTGTTGGAGCGCAAGTCATTTCCGCCCTCAACACGTATAAGATTGTCTGCCTCCGTCCGTCCGTAACCACGCCCCCTGACGACGTCATTGTGTGACGAAACCGGTAGGGGAGGAGCTACCCGTACGGACGGAACGGCGAACGAGGAATATACAGCCATCTAGGATGTGGGAAGTGCTGGACGCTTACTGCCACTAGTTTTAAAAGGCGCATTTCTGTCTGAAGACATGTGAGTGTAATATTTTAAGCTTTAATAAATCCTTTTGTCTATGCATACTGCACTATGGATTGTTTCTTTAATATTAACTTGCCCCTAAATCACTATGTTGGACCTCAGCCACTTGACCATCATTGCCCTAATACATTTTACTCTTATTACCAGGTCATGATATTCCCCTTTGCACTCTGGAGAACAGAAAGAAGGCAGCTACAGATTTACAACGCAGTCTGAAGGATTGCGGGGACATGCTTGCAAAATTTTAATTTGCTCTTGGACTTCTGTTCTGTTTTTTTGCCAACTGTTAGCTGTTTGTTGTTTGTGAAATGTCCAGATTTTAGCCGTTTCTTGATGGAAACATTTTACACACTTTAAAATGTGAAGTGTTTGGTAACTTCACTCAGTGTTTCGCAGCTCCACTCCTCAAGGGGCAGTAACAGACCAAGTTTTCCAGATTTAACTCAGTAGAAACTACTGTGCTAATTCATAAGGCATTCAAATAGCTTTCATTCTCTGTGTCAAATCAGGAAAACAAGTTCTGTGTTTGTACCTTGAGGAGTGGAGTTGCTAAACACTGGCCTAATGGTAAATTGCGTGAACATGTGGTATATACTATCAGGGGGTATTAAGTGTTGTGTTTCTGGGGTGCAACCCCCCTTCTTGCAAACTAGATTTGCTTTGATAAAGGGGTGTTGCAGCACTGAAAAATATCAGTTGATTCCATCACGGTTTCTGAGCTGATGCATTTCTGGGGTGCAAACCCCCTTTATCAAAGCTACTTGAGTTTTGAGAAAGGGGGGCACCCCAGAAATGCATCAGCTCAGAAACCCTGATGTATCAGCTGACGTGTTTCGGGGCTGCAACACCCCTTTATCAAAGCAAATGTAGTTTGGATGATGAGATCTAGCACATGTTTACACACGTTGTCATTTGGCAGCTTAGAAATGTTGGTATTTGTAAATAAACCCCTTTTAGGAATTCCATCATGGACCTAATCTCTGAGAGAAGCCACTAGGTGGATTTTGAAAATATTACCAATGCCTAAATACCGAGATGTTAGACACAAAGATGTTTTTCGATGAACCACCTTAAAAAGCAACTCTGTGCTTGGAGTAAAAATATTTGAACTAAACAGTGTGTGGCTTCTTATTTCCTTGATCTATACGTGGGAATTTACAAAGTTGATGTATTTACAATGCGAATGTGCTCTTACATAATGTCAACTCCTGCTAATTTGAGCAGGGAAAATTTGAAAGAGTTGGAAATGCATCATGTTTTTGTTCTTCATGCATTCCATGCATGAAGAACAAAAACATTGTGTGTGTGTGTGTGTGTAGCAGACGCCCAGCACACCAGAATACTTAGCTGAACATGATATTGCCACCTCTTGTAAAAATGAAGGTTACATTTCCCTCTTGGAGCAAGTGTACCAAAAAAAAATATATATATTGTACATATCTTATACATAGAAAAACGACAGACAACAGTAGTTACAGTGAAGGATTCGTTTATAAGGCCAAAAAAAGGTTAAACACGATAAGGAATAAATTCCTGTCCAGACACTGCCCCTCTCCCCACAAAATATTCCAGGTATTTTTAACTCCCGTGCATTCTGGGTGGCTAGGGTAGCATGGGCATTCTGGATGTCTGCCTTTGCATACAATGAAGGATGGCCTTCAGCCGCTGTACTAGGGCCTGGCAGGGAAGGGTAAATGTCACTTGGCAGGGAGGTGATGTAACTAGAAGCATTTTTGCGCCAGAAATTGTGCAGGATGCAGCAGCACAACACCACATGGTTAATTTTGTATAATGCCAGGTTTATAGGAGTTAAAAACACCAAGATACCAAAGGCATTCTCCACCACCCTTCTGGCACGAGACAGTCTGCAGTTAAAGATCCTCTGCTCAGGGGTCAGGTTGCGCATGGGAAATGGCTTGATCAGATGGTATCCTAGAGCAAAGGCCTCATCTGCCAGAAAGACAAAATTGAGACCCTCCACATTTTCCTCAGCAGGTGGCAATTTTAGGGTGCCATTCTGGAGCCGCCTGTAGAACTGCAAAATGACTCCTCTGTCAGAGTTGCAGACGTTCTTCCCAACATCCAAATGCATAAATTCATAATTCGCAGACACAATGGCAAGCATAGTTAAAATAATAAGAGCCAGAGTTGGCGCGAGGCTCGGTGATGGACGCCTGACACCGGAGCTCCGCGCCATTCCTTCACATTGCGTCCCCTGCAGCATTCCGACCGGAGCCAGGACAGCAACAGCAGTTTGGAGGACACCAGTACACCCCAGAGCACCTTCCCAGATGGGCCGGTACCCCTTCATGAGTGGGACTGTCAGTCGGCAGCACCGTAAGGTATCTAGACCGCGGCTACCAAGATGGTGATGGTAAGGGATTGACACCTCACACACCGCGATCAGCCCCCCTGCCTTCCCGGCAGACAAATATCTTGCCCCCCAGGCACTGCTGATCTCTTCTTTCTCCTCGGGGAACCCCGGCCACATCACTAGCCCATATAAGGGACACTTTATATGGGGGATACCTCTGGCCTATTTACAGCCTCGTCCACTGTTCCCCAGGGGCTGCAGCACACTGAGTGATCCTCACCACCCTCCTCCCACCTGGACGGCCGTGTGTTTTTTATTTTGTGGGGGTTCCGAGGAGAAGTGTCTGGGAGATATACCTGCTCAGGCCACGGGCTGCACCCTGTCAGATTATCACAGAACTTTCCTCACATAGGAGAACCATGGCCACACTCATTGCAGAGCCTCTTGGTGCCTTCTTCTAAGGACCCCTGGGGGACTTACGCTAAGGATACCCCAGCTACCACATCTGCAGGCACCTAAGTGTTCTCACGGGGGCTCCCTCAGTCTCATTGATATCTATCTCATCATATCACACTGTTTTACCTCAAAGCCCTTTCAGTCCATTAATACTACCACTTCACCTTACTGCATGTGGGCCAAGACCGTAAAGTGCAATCTGCAACCTCAGTACGGTCAGTCCTCAGACAGCACTACTGCTCACATAATGGCTGCAGGCCACAACCCCTGGATGCAGCCCTCTCTGATCTCCCCGGCTCCCCAGCCTGGCATAATTCCCCTCATCCTGAGCTCAGGGAGGGAGACATTGGCCCTCCTGATCAAACTGTCTCTTACTCACCGGCCTCTACGGTCTCCTTGCTTAACCACACTATCGATGAAATCCTGATGTCTCCCGCCAAGGAGTCAGCCGTTCGTCTCAGCACTAATCTGGATAAATCATTTTTCCCAGCCCAGCAACAGGACATGTCCCTCATGTTCCAGAAATTCCCAGAACTTTTAGACAAGGGCCTTGCCCAGACGAAGATTACGTCCGAGATCAAATCTGACTTACAAATGCTTGGGGCGCGCATTGAGGACGTGGAAAGTAAAATGGATGCCACCGTATCCCGGGTCAACCAAAACTCTAACATACTCCAGGATCTTCACACCCGCCTGGAGGGGCCATTAGCGAAAATAGATGACCTGGAGAACAGGTTGAGGAGCCTTAACTTCAGAATTAGGAGGCTTCCTGAAGAGGTCAAGAACATCAATGAAGCAGTTCATGCCCTAATCAAATCCCTTATTCCGGATATTCTCCCACACAAGATGGAGCTGGACCGGGCCCACAGGGCTCTGAGTCCTCCCCGTTCGCATGGTCTCCCTCGAGATATAGTGGTGAAACCCCACTACTACAGCACCAAAGAGGAAGTCATGGCAAAAGCCCGCTCTACTCCCCAAATCAAAATTCTAGGGCACAGAGTGCAAATCTATGCGGACATATTTCCCTTCACCATTCAGAAACGGAGGTCTTTGAAACCGCTTCTAACCATATTGTCACAGAAGGACATTAAATACGGATGGCAATTCCCTTTCGGGCTGAAGTTCGACTTCCAAAATAAATGTTATAGATTTTCCTCTTTCCAGGAGGATGAGAAGCTCCTTCAGCAACTTGGGATCCTCTCCAAAGACCCTCCTTCTCCAATGCAAACTTCATCATCTAGCCTTTCTAAAAATACACCTCCTTCAAGCTCTCTCACTACCCTTTGGCAGAAGCCCAAACTCAAGAAGGCCAAGGAAGGAGTTCCACCTTGAAGGGGACAGATGGATTTCACCCTAGCTTTTTCCTCCTTCGTCTCTTTGCTTGGAGACACACTTCACCGGTTGTGTTTTTAGACTTTAATCTCTATGTTAACAGTTTGACTTTACCAATGTTTCTACTTCCCTAGAGGGATTTTCCCACATGTGACTCATGGCAGGAGCCCAGCCCAGCTGTAGCCAGATCTGACTGCTGTCTTCGGAGGGTTCCCTCCTGCCTTTAAGATGAGAGGGTGCTGCCTCCTCTTAAAAAGGGTTATTCACTTGGGTTTTTTTTTTTTCCTTTGGCTTGGCTCTTTAACCTGACCACAGCTCCATACTATATATTTTTCTGGTTAAGGCAGCACTGCCGTGGGTCACATGGTGCCGGACGGAACTTTGCTTGATGTTATTATGCATTATCTGCTCTCATTCTATAGGGGATGCGATGTTTGGAATGCTTGCTTTGCGCCTCCTCCTGTCCATGGAGAATGATCATGTGTATTCTCCGGAACAGGATGTTCCCACTTTTAGTGGGCCACGTAGTGTTACATACTTGGAGTATGCTCCTCATACTCTCATTTTATCTTACTTTTCCTCTATCTCTGTTATCTCCTTACTTTTTGCTTTTTATCTCCCTTAGGTTCTATTCCCCCTTCTTGGTGTCAGAATTGGACTCATCACCCCTCAGGATCCACGACCCTTACAATGGCTTCCATCAGTCCACCCACCGTTCCTCACCTATCCCTGGGACCCAGGTAAGTGACTGGAGGCCGCTGCGTGCTCACCCTTCTATGCTCCATGGCTGACCATAGTTCCTCCAACCCCCCCTTACGATTAGCCTCTCATAACATTCAAGGTCTAAACTCCCCCTTGAAGCGGAAAAAAACGTTTCAACACTATGCTGCTCAAAAGATTGACGTGGTGTTACTGCAGGAAACTCATTTTCCTTCCTCATACTCCCCCTCTTTTATACACCGTAAATACCCTACCTGGTATTTGGCAAGCGCAGTAAACAAAACTAAAGGGGCTGGCATTTTCTTCTCTCATAACATACACTTCTCCTGCAGTAAGGTTCTAAAAGACCCGGAGGCTTCCTACTCATTAAGGGCCTTATAGACAACCAACTTTACACATTTATTTCTTATTATGCTCCTTACCCATCCCCACCATCAAAACTCATCATAGGGTCGAACTAGGGGCTCCCATTTCTGCTGAGGAGATCATGCAGGTCATTAAGTCTTTAACCCATCCAGATCCGCGCTATAGCCAAAGTACGGCTCCAGCGCGGATCTGAAATGCCGGGTGGACGTCCATGGACGTCCTGGCCATGTGCGCACTCCTGGCGCGCACTCACTGCCCGCGGGTCGGACGGACTCGATGTCCGCCTGAGACCCGCGATCCCCTGCCAGACCTGCAGAACGGGGAACCGCCGATGTAAACACAGCAGTTCTCTGTTCTGTGACAGGGGACATACCAGATCTACTGATCCCTGTCACTGGGATCAGTTAGATCTGTTATGTCCCAAACAGCCCCGGCCCCCCACAGTTAGAACACACCCAGAGAACATATTTAACCCCTTCACTGCCCCCTACAGGTTAACCCCTTCACTGCCAATGACATTTATACAGTAATCAGTGGACATTTCAATTTCTGATCGCTGTATAAATGTCATTGGTCCCAAAAAAGTGTCAAAAAAGTCCGACATAACCGCCCCAATATCGTAGTCCCGATAAAAATCGCAGATCACCGCCATTACTAGTAAAAAAAAAATAATAATAAAAACGCCATAAATCTATTCCCATAGTTTGTAGACGCGATAACTTTTGCGCAAGCCAATCAATATACGCCTATTGTGGTTTTTATTTACCAAAAATATGTAGAAGAATATAAATCGGCCAAAACTGTTGAATCATTTTTATTTTTAAATTTTTTTTTTGGATATTTATTATAGCAAAAAGGAAAAAATATTGGGTTTTTTTCAAAATCATCTCTCTTTGTTTGTTTATAGCGGCGATCAGAATTGACGCAGAGGGGATCAAATACCACCAAATAAAAACTCTATTTGTGGGAAAAAAAATGATATAAATTTAGTTTGGGTACAGCGTCGCATGAACGCGCAACTCTCATTCAAAATGCGACAGCACTGAAAGCCAAACATTGGTCTGGGCAGGAGGGGGGTTTAAGTGCCCAGTAAGAAAGTGGTTAAAGTCCAGCTCCACCCCAGGCCCAGACGGCTTTGCAGTCCCCTACTACAAACATTTTGCGGATACGCTAGCCCCATATATGGCCAGCTTTTTTAATCACCTCCGTGCTGGTCACCCTTTAAATTTCGACCTAAACTCTGCTTTTATTACTGTCCTGCCTAAACCTAATAAAGACCTCAGCACTGTTGAGAACTACCGACATATATCCCTGATTAATAATGATCTTAAAATATTGACGAAAATATTAGCAAACCGCCTTTCCACCTTTATAGGGCTTTACGTCCAAAGGGATCAAGTTGGTTTCATCCCGGGGAGGCAGGGTCCGGATCAGATCAGAAGGGTAATAGACATTATCTGTCTCTTGAAGTCCGGATGGGACAATGGCCCCCATCAGGAGGGTCTCCTTTTATGACTAGACACGTCGAAAGCCTTCAATTTGGTCTCATGGCCATACTTGTTTCAGGTCTTACAGCACTGGGGTTTTGGACAATGCTTCCTTAACATAATAGGTGCCCTTCACTCCTCCCCTGAAGCTATAATCAAATTGCAGGGCTTCCACTCTATACCTTTTCCTATTAAATCAGGCACACGGCAGGGGTACCCATTATCTCCTCTGATCTTTGCCCTGGTCATTGAGGTCCTGGCAAATTCTTTCAGAACTAACCCTGACTTTCGCGGGGTCATTTGTGGCAACCAGACACATAAATGTGCCTTATATGCGGATGATATCTTGCTTTTCATTTCGGTTCCACATACCTCATTACTAGTTATTTGCAGGGCCTTGGATGACTTTGGCAATGCTTCAGGGCTGTTCGTGAACTATTCCAAATCTGTGGCCCTTAACATTAACTTACCAGATCAATTAGTCTGCTCACTCAAAAATAACTTTCACTTCAGCTGAGGCAATGCCTCACTCCCCTATCTGGGAGTACATTTAACATCTTCCATAACTAATCTATACGCAGCAAATTACCCCCCCCCCCCATGTTCAACAGATTGTCTTCAGAGTTGAAGGGGTGGGAGAAGCTAGGGATTTCATGGCTGGGAAGAATCAATTCCATCAAAATGAACCTTCTTCTTAGACTTCTTTATCTTTTCTGGTCCCTGCCCATACCGATCCCCAGGGATCCCCTCAAGAAGTTTCAGGCTAAGATCATCCGCTTTATCTGGGGTAAAAAGGGGCATAGACTAAATAGAGAAACTCTGTTCCGGCTCAGCGATCAAGGAGGGCTAAATATACCAAATCTTCTTTGGTATTACCAAGCGGCTCAATTGTCCCAACTTGCGATCGTTTATTCTAAGAACACCCACCCAGACTGCGTCCAGCTGGAGAGGCAAGCTATCCCCAATCACACCATTGATTTTCTGTTATGGCACCCCCCAAAGGCGAGGCCTCCAATATTGGCCCCTACGTTGTCCCACTCCTTCGCCCTCTGGGACAGCATTAAATCCACGTCCTCGTTAACTTCCTTTTGGCAACCTCTTTCCCACTTATTCCACAATCCACTTTTTGCCCCTGGGATGAATATTTTGGCTTTTCACTGGTGGTTGGATAAAGGTCTCTATAGAATTGGTCACTTTGTAAATTCAAAGGGTCCCCTCTCTGTGGCTTACTGCACAAGTAAACAAGACATGCCTAGGACAGAGACATTTAGGCTCCAACAAATTACCCACTTTATCAGGTCCCTTTGCAGGGGCAATCCCACCCCTCTATCGCTAACAGCATATGAACTTTGGTGTGGTCAGTCCATGGAGCAGAGGGGGGGGGGCATTTCGGTGATCTATCACTCCCTGGCATCCTCCTCTGGCAAAACTAGATACATGAGGGACTGGGAGGAGGAGCATGACATTGACTGGAACCAGGAGGCATGGCACAGGGCCTTTACGGCCTCCACAAAGGGCCTTTGTAACACCGCCATTGTGGAGGCAAACTTAAAGGTTCTCACACGATGGTACCTGGTGCCCCTTAGGATAGCTAAGATTTTCCCGAACTCCTCCCCCTTGTGCATCCGCCATTACGGCTCAATAGGCTTCATGATTCATATTTGGTGGGAATGTCCCAGGATCAGGGGCTTATGGAACAAAATCTTCCATTTGATCAGGAAAGTCACGGGCCTCCCATTTCCTGTACCGAAATTTGGGGTGTCCGTGACCCGGATCTGAACCCGGACATTTGAAAAAAAGTTTGGGTTCTGAGTTTGGGTATTTGATCCCGCCTGTTGAAAAGCTGCAGGGCAGCCAATCAACAAACGTTTCACTGGTTTGCCCTTAGAAGCCATCACAGCCATGCCTACTAATGGCATGGCTGTGATTGGCCAGTGCATCATGTGACCCAGCCTCTTTATAAGCTGGAGTCACTTAGTGCTGCATGTCACCTGCTCTCTGGCTAGTGTAGGGAGAAGATGCTGCTGGTGCTGTGAGGGACAGATTGCAGATATAATAACATCTCATCCTGCATTACAGAACAATCTGATTGTGGACTAGGTAGAGATTACTACTACTACTGCTTTTAGGGACAGATTGCAGATCTAATAACATCTCATCCTGCATTACAGAATGATCTCACTGAACTAGGTAGAGTCTACTGCTTAGAGGGACAGTGTCACGTACCTGGTGGTAGAGTCTGAATTATGCAGTAGGCAACCTCTCTTACGGCCCTGGTTCCAGAACCCCTGGTAGAGTAGACAGGGAGCGCTGGAGCACAGGGGAGCACGAGGGCTGGATGGGACACAGGTGGTGGTGTGAAGTTGTCCTGTAGTCAGTGCTAGGCTGAAGAGTAGTGGTGCAGGCCGGGTCATTAACTTGCGATCAGAGCAGTACCAAAGGAGCAGGCAATTAGATGGTCCGGTGCAGGCAGGGTCGTTAACTGGCAGGCAGGTGAGGTACAGAAGGAGCAGGCAATCGGATGGTCAGGTGCAGGCAGGGTCGTTTACAGGCAGGCAGGTAAGGTACAGACAGAGCAGGCAATCGGATGTTCATAGACAAGCTGGGGGTCGGTGCGGGTAGAGTTCAAGCAGACGTGGGTTCAGGCCGGGTCACAGGTAATCAGGAAGCTCAGAACGGGTAGCTCAGGAACAAAGTGACTGTGCAGATCAAACAGCACTTGCCACAGGAAGCAGGAAGTTTAACCACTTCAGATCCGCGCTATAGCCAAAGTACGGCTCCAGCGCGGATCTGAAATGCCCGGAGGACGTCCATGGACGTCCTCCACTGCGCATGCTCCCGCGCGCAAGGACACCGTTCACGACAAACTAGACGTGTCAGTGAAACAAGGACTCGATGGGCAAGACTCGAAGGACTAATGGACACTGGGCCGGACTTGGGTGCAGACGAACTTGAGATGGGCGTGGCTGGGGGTCGAACAGATACTTGTAGGCTAACGGACGAGACAGACATGGAATGGACGGACGGACATTTGCTGGGACGGACGTGGACTGGTAGGCTAACGGACGAGGAAGACATGGAGTGGACGGACGGTCAATTGCTGGGACGGACGTGGCCTGGTAGATTAACGGACGAGGAAACCATGACGAGACTAGCGTTCATC
>BLSH010180382.1:197374-214413 GCA_018402905.1 Glandirana rugosa
AGACACAGTGAAATTTACTTTGGCAGTTAGTAACGGATGTGCAATGATTGACGGTTTCATTTAAAGTGACACAGACTTTAAAAAGAAGTGTAAATAAAAGATGTGCAATGATTGACGGTTTGATTTAAAGTGACACACAGACTTGAAATAATTGTGCAGAAGAGATGTGCACTGATTCCCGGTTTCATTTAAAGTGATACACACATTTTGCAGAACAGTGATATGGGTACTCCGGGCTTATTTATACTTTTTTGACACAGTTTGAAGATGATTTTAGAACAGTTCTATGGCCTCTAATGTTAATTAATACTTTTCAGACCCATTTTGAAGATGATCTCCATTTTTGCATTTTTTATGTTTTTATTTTTTTAAATATATTTAAAGTTATTTCCCTATCCCCATTTCTTTGTAGGGCACTTGTCCCACCCTTACCCACATTTTCCTTCCTTTTGCAGACCTCTAGGACCTTCCTGGGCTTTTTTACAGCATTTTTAAGATTTTTCATTAAAATTACCAGAACCCCGGACCCGGACCCAAACTTTTCCGGGTCCGGGTCCCGGACACCCCAAAGTTCGGTACGGACTCGAACTTTACAGTCCGGGTTCGCTCAACTCTACTCTCTAGTTCTCACCATGGCTGCTTGATGAACAACCAATCAGTAACTATCTGAAAATCACGAATTAGCGCTCACCAAACTTCAGCTAACACAAAATTAGCAGAAGGGGCCCAAAAGGGTTATGCACACAAAGTGAACTTCCTCTTTCTATGCTCATAACACGTTTACCTTGGTCGGATGATTGCTTGACTCACATTAGTACGCTAGACACAACCGTCAACAGCCAATCTGGACAAAAGTTGGATATTTGGTTGGCCAACAATCGGCGCTTGAGTACGAGGCTTAAGAATTACAGACCTACAATATAAAACAACAAATTTCCATGCAAAACAACGTACCTCTTTGACATGAATAATCTTGACATAATCGTACCGCCAGGGAGGTTAACAGGAAAAGTGGTAGAAAAGCCTTCACCCAAACACTGCTTGTGTAGATTCAACTTACCAGATGGCAAGACCACCTATGACGGATGGTCAAAGCACGCTGTTAATATGATCAATGCAGCAGGGGAATCACTGGATCCCCCAGTGATCCAGGGCCTTCAATGTATCACTCAAAAATCATCCACCAAAAAGTCAAAGATAATGGAAAAACTCTCTTGGTGAAGTAGGTGAATAGACCAGTTTAATGAATTAAAAATACTCACAGCATAACCAAGTATTCCATCAAACGAACAATCAAACTTACTCCTAGTGCTGTACACATGCCCATTTCCAGGCCCCGGCTTGCGTGATCATGTCACCTATGTTGGCCCTGTCTGAAGCATTTTGTCACAGCGGATGTCACCAGGGGGAGTGGCCAAGTGGTCAGTTTTCACTACATTCATTAGTCTGCCTGTTTGCTGCTCAAAAAACTGTCATAGGAGATGAATGAGTTTCTATCCATAGCTTAAAAATATGTATAAATCCTGATAGTAATAGGACATTATATTGGGTGCTTTGCAAGCACCAAAACAATACACCATGTTCCAAATTATTATGCCAATGATATTTTTCTTATTTACCTAAATAATTGATGTAAACAACAGTCAGCATAATTCTCATGTTATCAACTATTAGGAGTACAATTTAAATTTATTCGAGGGGCGTGGCTGAGCGGCGGATGTAGACGCATCTAGAGTGAGCTCTGCCGAGTATCCTGTATATTATCCTGAGGATTGCCCGCTAAAAGGCTTCCGACCGAACTACAAACATACCCAGCCGATTCCTGTGTGCCCTAGAGTGACTTCAAGGGGTGTATCGAGGGAGAGAGCCATGTCAAAGAGGCAGAAAGAGCTCCGGTCAGTGGACCTCGTGGGTCAAGATGGCGGTGGTGGGCAAAAATCTGCCAAAGAAAAGTACAAGGAAGCCGCGAACAAGCTCTTCTCTAAGCAGACGACTAAGGAGGATTAGCCCGCTCTCCTGGACAATACGGCAACAGATGATGTTACCAATGCAGATGACACGGTCCCACTGGAGAATGGAGATTGCTCAGGCATTGATTGTAACACAGTGAGTAATACAATGTCCCCTCATGCCCCCTCCTCAACTGCTATCCTATTGCCAGATGAGCCAGAACCCACTCTCAAAGACATATTTGCAGTGGTGACTACATGTAACGCCTCCCTTACTACACTGACAACGGAGGTGAAGGGGATGAAAGCTGAAATGGCATTCCTGAGACATGACATGCAGAGACTCAGGGAATGCACTGCAGCCATAGAAGGGAGAGTGAGCTCCATCGAGGATGACTTAGGCCCCATACAAGAGACGCTGCACATACAATTCATATTACTACACAACATGCAGCTAGATTGGATGACATGGAGAATAGGATGAGAAGGTGTAATGTGAGGGCTATTGGCTTCCCGGAGCCTGCTGAGGGCAAGAACCCAGTAGCCTTCATAGAAAAATGGCTGCTACAAACATTTGGATCGGACACCTTTTCCCCAATGTTTTCTGTTGAGAGAGCTCATAGAGTGCCATCGTGCCCTCCGCCACAAGGGGCGCCGCTGCGTCATTTTCTATTTAAATTGCTCAATTACAAAGATAGAGATGCCATCCTTTCAGGGGCCCATGCTAAAGCAGGTAAATTTACCATGGATAATTCCAAAATATCACTCTACCCGGATTTTTTGGCAGAATTGCAGAAAAAAAGAGAAAAGTTTCTGGATGTGAAGCGCCGTCTGCGGGCTTTGGAAATTCAGTATGCTATGCTATACCCGGCGCGGCTGCGCATTATTGTTAAAGGTGAAGTACACTTCTTTGATAAGCCTGCACTAGCTGCTCAATGGCTGGATAGAGAGGAGGCTGTGCTCCACAACGAATGGGGAAGGAGATCACCACCGGCCTGATATATTGGTAAAAAGTTTACCTCACTGGTGTAGCTGGAACCCCTACAAGAATCTTTGCTGTAAGGCAGATGCTAAAAATTAATGGTTGTTTACCCTGACTGCAATGTCAGTTTAACCTGACAATTTGTTTGCTGTTGCAAAGCTTTGTGACTCGGACTATAATAGCCAGGAGCAAAGCTTTTACTGCTGCCCCTCATGGTTCAGTGGGAACCACTACTCTGGTTTGTTGTTAACTGGTTGTGTGTCCTGTTGACACTTATCGGTTTCAGCAACTCCCCCCAAAGACCTTTATCTCTCCAGAGATGGAATTGCTCAGACTTCGGATGTGCTGTGAATTGCATCTGCACGGACCTCTCCCATCCCAAATTATATTGTATGGAGGAACCATACCCATGGCATTGCTCAGACAAAGGGTGGAGCGGGCAGAGGTATGGCGTAGGTATTCTACAACTTACACTGGATGAGCATGGTAGAGAACTAATATCGTTAACAGACCGTCATGGCTGGAACACTGAAGTTGCTTTCTTGGAATGTTAGAGGCCTCAACAACCCAGTGAAGTGTTTGGCAGTCCTTAGAACCATTAAACAAATGGAGGCCTCGGTCATTTGTTTGCAGGAGACTCATAGTCCATCTGGCCAACAGTCACAATTCCCAATTAGACAATTTAGTCATCAATACCATGCCATATATACGTCATATTCCAGAGGTGTGAGTATCTTGGTCCGCCAGGGTACTCCACTTTCCCGTATTGATGTTACCATAGATAAGGAGGGTAGATATGTACTCCTACTGTGTAAGTTAAATAATATACAATGTTTACTGGCGGGGGTGTACATTCCACCACCATACTCTGCTACAGTTTTGAGACAATTGGTAGTACACATTGCCCGATACCCTGACGTTCCCCTATTGATATTGGGGGACTTTAATAATTATTTGGATCACTCCCTAGACAAATTAGGGGGGGAGGTACAAACGTGAGGCAACCCCAACAGGGACCTACGGCATTTGCTCGGTTTTTACAGGAAATTGGCTTACTAGATGTATGGAGAATGCACCACCCCCCGTCAACGCCAGTTCTCATGTTGTTTGGTAGCAACGGCGGGAATGTCTAGAATAGACCTGGGGCTAGCTAATAGCACTATGCTTCCTCTCATCTGCAAATCAGGATATGATGTCAGAGGGGTTTCCGATCATTCTCCCTTCTGGGTAGAGATTATAGGACCAATGCAGGAGACAAAACCATTATGGAGACTGAACCCCTTTTGGTTGGAGTTATTCTCGGACAGCGATCCAATTCCCGGCCTATTACAAAGTTATTTTAGAACTAACGAAGGAACAGCGGAGCCAGGAATAGTGTGGGATACGGCCAAAGCATACCTAAGAGGGCAATTTATAACCATGATTAAGAATATTAAGAGTGGGACCAAAGAATGGGAGTCCTTAGTAGAGACGGAGGTCAAAAAACGGGAGGAAGGGTATGTGACGGCTCCCTCAGACGACACTAAGAGAGAGTGGCTGGCGGCCCAGACACTTCATAGGCAACTGGCTATGCAGAAGGCCAAAAATAAGCGTTTTTTATGCAACAAGCCCACTTTGAGGAGGGTGAATCTACCGGCCACATGTTAGCGGTCCTTACTAGAACGCAACAGGCCACCGGCTATGTACAATCCCTATTGGACAGAGATGGTAAGGCATGCCAGATGGTTCCAGATATAGTTAAAGTGTTCCAGGACTACTTTCAGGATGTTTATTCCTCCAAAGTTTCTCCAACTAAATCAGAGATAGCCCAGTTTTTGACCCAATATCCCCTGCCCACACTATCAGCACAAGATGCTAAAACTCTTGACTCCCCATTGACAGAGGAAGAACTTATGACAGCTTTGGGTCAGATGCGTAACAGCAGGGCCCCGGGTTCGGATGGCTTACCGGCGGAAGTCTACAAGCGATACGCAGCCCAGCTAATTCCAGCCCTACTAAAGGTTTACAACTCGGCCTTGCAAGCAGGCAGACTACCTCCCTCTATGACTGAGGCCATTATTATAGTCACACTAAAGCCAGGAAAGGATGCAACCTCGCCAGATTCTTACAGACCCATCTCATTGCTGACCTTTGATGTCAAGCTGCTGGCCAGACTTCTGGCGAACAGGCTGGCAAAGATTATACATAAATTGATACATAGAGACCAATCTGGGTTTATCCCCACAAGATCTACTGCACAAAACCTTCGAAGGTTGTTTCTTAACATGTAGATCCCAGTGGACAATTCGGGAAATAAGGCCATATTTTCGTTGGATGCGGCCAAAGCTTTTGATAGTGTAGAGTGGCCCTATCTCTGGGAGACACTATCTGGCTTTGGGATAGGACAACAGTTTATTTAATGGATTAAATTACTTTATGCGGCTCCCACAGCGAGAGTCAGAGCGAACGGGAGTCTATCGGAGTCATTCCGGTTGCATAGGGGTACACGGCAGGGGAGCCCACTGTCGCCCCTGCTGTTTGCCTTGGCACTGGAAACGCTGACTGGCAGATGACACTCTGTTATATTTGGGAGATACCCAACGTTCCCTGAGTAATGTTATAGAACTGATAACTTACTTTGGTACACTGTCAGGGCTCTCAATGAATTGGCATAAATCCGTTCTTTTACCTTTAGACCACATAGAACTCCCACTGCCGGATAGGGCAAAGGAGATCAATATAGTGTCATCATTCAAGTACTTAGGAATAGTGTTGAGTGAACCCGAACTGTAAAGTTCGGGTGCGTACCGAACTTTGGGGTGTCCGGGACCCAGACCCGAACCCGGACTTTTCAAAAAAAGTCCGGGTTCGGGTCCGGGGTTCTGGTAATTTTACTAAAAGTTCTGAAAATTGCTGTAAAAAAGTCCAGGAAAGTCCTAGAGGTCTGCAAAAGGAAGGAAAATGAGGGTAAGGGTGGGACAAGTGCCCTACAAAGAAATGGGGACAGGGAAATAACTAAAGCATTTTTAAAAAAATAATTTCATTAAAAAATCAAATATGGTGGTGGATGTGGACGATCTTCAAACTGTGTCTGAAAAGTATTCGCCCGGTTTTAGTTAAAGTGTTACACACAGTTTCCAGATGTTTGCAGAACAGTGATATGGGTTTGTCCCTGTTTTAGTTAAAGTGTTACCCACACTTTCCAGATGTTTGCAGAACAGTAGTATGGGTTTGTCCCGGTTTTAGTTAAAGTGTTATACACAGTTTCCAGATGTTTGCAGAACAGTGATATGGGTTTGCCCGGTTTTAGTTAAAGTGTTACACACAGTTTCCAGATGTTTGCAGAACAGTGATATGGGTTCGCCCGGTTTTAGTTAAAGTGTTACACACAGTTTCCAGATGTTTGCAGAACAGTAGTATGGTTTGTCTCGGTTTTAGTTAAAGTGTTACACACAGTTTCCAGATGTTTGCAGAACAGTGATATGGGTTTGTCCCGGTTTTAGTTAAAGTGTTACACACAGTTTCCAGATGTTTGCAGAACAGTAGTATGGTTTGTCCTGGTTTTAGTTAAAGTGTTACACACAGTTTCCAGATGTTTGCTGAACAGTGATATGGGTTCTCCCGGTTTTAGTTAAAGTGTTACACACAGTTTCCAGATGCTTGCAGAACAGTGATATGGGTTCTCCCGGCTTATTTATACTTTTTGGACACAGTTTGAAGATGATTTTAGAACAGTGATATGGCTTTTACCGTTTCTCACACAGTTTGAAGATGGTCCAGATCCACCTCCATTTTTGATTTTTTTTATGAAATTATTTTTTAAAAAATGCTTTTAGTTATTTCCCTGTCCCCATTTCTTTGTAGGGCACTTGTCCCACTCTTACCCCCATTTCCTTCCTTTTGCAGACCTCTAGGACTTTCCAGGACTTTTTTACAGCCATTTTTGTGCCTAAAAGTTCGGGTCCCCATTGATTTCAATGGGGTTCGGGGTCCTGGACAAAGTTTGGGTTCTGTTCGGACCCGAACCCGGACTTTGTCCCGAAGTTCTGCCGAACCAGCAGAACCCGGACTTCCAGAAGTTCGCTCAACTCTACTTAGGAATTCAAATTGCACCATACCTAAAACTATTTGTCACATTAAATCTAATCCCGCTACTAGCTAAATTCAAAGATAAATGTTGCTCTTGGCTAAAACTCCCACTTTCGGTTATTGGCAGGATAAATCTCATAAAAATGGTATGGGCCCCACAACTCCTATATATATACCATAACACACCAATTTGGTTACAGCGAAAATGGTTTATGCAGATAGATGCCCAATTCAGAGCATTAATATGGGGTAGCAAACAGGCCAGAATAAGTTTAAATACACTGCAATATGGCATGGATAAGGGAGGACTGGCGGAGCCACATGCAAAGCATTAATATGGTGCTTCCCAAATTCAGCATCTGGGTGCATGGGGCTTGATGGATGAGCATGATCCGATCCGCAATATATTGCTCCCAGAGGGGCACCAGGGACCTGCTCTGGTGGCACTAGAGGCGGGTTTCTCACACCTGCGGGCAGATCTTCCATCTATTCGGATGCTGAATATGCTGTGGAAACACGTGGGTAACATCCTTGGAGTTGAGGGTAGCTGTTCATATACCCCGATTTGGTGAAACTCTAATATGCCGGAACTGCAGAAATTGGTAGGCTTTGAGGATTGGATACGATCGGGCATTCTATATCTGCCCCAGTTATACAAGGGCCAGGTACTAAAACTCTTTGCTGAGCTTCAAAGTGAGTTTAGCCTACCCAGCACGCACTTCTACAAATACCTGCACATCAGACATGCCCTACAGGCTCAAGAGAGAACCCGAAAAGTCGCCCCCACGGAACATCCTCTTATGAATAATATTTTGAAGGAGAGATGTGGAAAGGGCATGATATCCAGAGCCTATTCCATTCTTCTCCAGTCCTCACAAGATGCGGCCAATCTGCCGTGTAGGGCAGGTTGGGAGAGAGACTTGGGTCCAATTGATGGGAAGTTTGGAATATGTGTCTTGAAAATGCTGCGCTGGTCTAGGTCTCTGCATCACAAAAGCTATCTCACATATATCTTCTCCACAGGACATATAGAACTCCAATACAGTTACATAGATGGGGGAGGAGAACAACTCCACTTTGTCCCAAGTGTGACAGAGAGGAGGGTACATTAATTCATATGCTATGGCGTTGCCCAAAGCTCTTTAGGTACTGGACGGACGTTATTAGTACTATATCTCAAGTGTATAAATTTCCTCTTCCGGGGGATCCCCTGGTGTGTTTGCTGGGGGCCCTGGATGAGGAACTGTTGAATCCACATGAAAGGGTGGTGGTGATTCGACTACTATTTGTAGCTCGAAAACTCATTGCTAAATTTTGGATGTCTGGTACTGTACCAACTAAAAATCTATGGGTGGAACAAATAAATAGCCTGCTTATTAGGGAAAAAGTGATGTACATGCATAGGAAGGTTCCGGGGAAATTTCCTAAAATGTGGCAACCATGGCTGGATGTTCCAGGATCTGGCCCCGCATCTACTTATAAAAGACAGACTATTGCAGGGGTAGTTGGAGAGAGAAGTGAAGATAATCACTGGTGTAAGAACAAAATACATCATTATAATTATGGTGTTATAGTTGCTTGAATTGAATGGTCCTGGGGGGGACTTTGGTTTTGAATTCTTGTTTTTTTTTTTTTGCTTTATTTTTTCAAATGGTTGCTTGTCTTTTATACTCTTCCTAACCCTGATACTAGGCTAAGGATATTTTGTCTGTGGAAAGAGCACTTGGAAAGAAAACATTATAGTAGAGCGTATTGTATACTATTACTAATATATATGCCAACACGTGTTACTTCAGACTTCTGTAACGGATATGTCATTTCTCCAAAGTATATTTGTATAATATGTATGCTCTTGCTTTAATAAAACTTGTTTTTGATTTAAAAAAAAATGTATTCGAGCAAACCTCCTAATGATAACAGTATTTTTTTCAAAATAAAAAACTTACAATGCACTGTTCCAAATTATTACGCACAGTAAGCTTCAAAACACTTTATAGGTTGTAAAGAACTGAAAAATGTAATTTGTTGGTCCTCAATGGGGGGTGGCCTGACGGGAAACATGAACGGACGTGCTTTCTGAGAGCTCCGTGGACATCTACTGAAATCCACCTGAATCCGAGCCCTAGAGACAGTGGTGAGAAGCATCCTCCACCTGATACCCCTCACCACACTCCCTCCTACAACACAGACCAAAAATCGAGCGTGGGGGGGCCTGCTCCCGCCGCAGTGCTAGGCCTCAAAGCCATCCAGACTTCCCGGCTCTCAGCCGCCCACTAGGCAGGCCATCCACACCAGCCACAGATCACCCACCCTGACAGGCACCCAGGGGACATACCTCAAGATTCTCCCCAGCGCTCGGATCTCCTGGGAGTTCTTGCTGGACCGGAGATAAAATCTAGTCCGCGGCTTCAGTTGCGGCCTAGCGCGGCCACCATCTTGGGACTCCCAGCTGCTCCATTACAGCAGAAACTGTCCTGAGGGGGGTTTTGACTCCGGTTCACCACAGCCCCTGGCACATAGAACCTCCCCACAGTGATCTGGGGGGTGATTATAGACTGCTATACTCCTTCCAAGCCGGAGCTCTGAGGCCTACTAACGGCGACCATATTGGCTCACCCAGTACAGCGGCCATCTTGCTACTCCTAACCACAAAGCCTGCACTAACAGCAGTTACCTTAGTACACCTCTTTGCTTTCAGACTCTTATAAAAGACCACTGCGGTAGATGGACGCGTGATCTCCTCGCTCTGTCTGCCGGCGGCCTAAAATTAGCTTTTCCAGCGGAGCCGACTACCCTAACACCAAATAATGGCAGGTAGAAGTTCATCATCGACCCGGGGACACCCGGATACTGGGGCACAACTCAGCCGAACTATCCCGGAGCTGTTCCGGAGCGGCCAACAGGACACACAGGCCTCGCAACAGGTCTCTGACGGAGGAACAACCTGCAGCGGTCTCGATTTGGGACACAGCCACCAGGTGAGCGGGCATCAGGCACAACTACAGCCCCCGCAGTTTCTAAGCTTGGCAGACCTCCATGCTGTGGCGGCCGACATAAAGGGTACTTTGTCAGCGGCGATTGCTGAACTTAAATCAGACATTCAGTCCGTGGCCAACCGCTTGGATCATGTAGAGGATGTGACCGCTACACACGGAGTCGCCATTACCCAGGTACAACAGGCTGTCAGCACACATAACCAGCATTTACTCTCCATGCACCGCCATTTAGAAGATGTGGACAACAGGGGCCGCAGGCGAAACCTCAGGTTAAGGGGGGTCCCAGAAACAGTTGAAGGACCCAGATTCAACAAGCTATTTGGGCAATTTGCAACACTCTTTTGGGCAGGCCACATGACGCCCCCATAGACTTTGAAAGATGTCATCGGGCACTGAGACCCAGGGGGCAAGACACTGAACCTCCGCGAGACATAATTTGCTGCTTCGTTAGCTTCCCACAAAAGGAAGAAATATTACGACAAGCTCGCACTCAAGGTCAATTGCACCATGATGGCAGATCAATCCAGATCTATCAGGACCTGTCCCCTATTACATTGCAGCAGAGGAGAGAATTACGCCCCCTGCTCACAGCCCTGAGAGAACGTCGGATAATATATCGATGGAAATTTCCTTTTTGCCTTGCGGCCACCCTGGGTAACAGAACCGCTACACTGAGAGACCCAGCAGATTTGCCAGCTTTCTGTGAGGTGTTGAATATGCCTCTGATCCCAGTTCCAGATTGGCTCGGCACATTTATGCCACCTGAACCCTGGTTGTCCACCCATCAAGAAGACACCCCGCGGTCCTGCAGAAACAGACAACGGAGAAGGAGGTCCTCTTCAGACTCCACTAGAGAACACCCGGATGACATGATCACTGAAAGATCAGCCAGAACAAAGCCGTCCTCGGCGAGAAGGAAGACAGATCATTGAATCGCTACCCGTGGCCCCCCGCGCCTGGCCGTGCCCGACAAAGACACAGAATGGATAGATGCTAATACCCTACTCTAACATGAGGTTTGATGTTCACTTGTTTCAAAGCTGGAACTCATATAACCCGCACGAGTATGTGACTCTTGACCGGTAGCATGACCCACTCGTTGAAGCTCTTCTGATACACTAACGACTGCGGACCCAGCCAGCTGAGAAGAACTTTTGCCATCGCCCAACTTTAAAAACCGGATCACCTATAAACTGCCTGATGCGTACTTTCCGGAGGCGCTCTGGCAACATTGTCTTTAAACACCCTGACTGTGGTGAACTTCGGACCGATGCTCCTGCTTGGCTCATCCCCATGACCAGACATCGTCGGACTGATAATCTAACCTCTAGGGTATGAAGATGGTATGCCTCAAAGTATCTTAAACTTATCAGACTGTGTTGTGTTATTGATACAACCATTCGGCACTGTCAAGATCTAAACAGGTTTTTTCTGCAGTGCCTGGGTCCGCAGACGTCTGGGCTCTTTTGACCGGTAGGTGCTCGCGGCTGGGGTCGGCTCCCCGGATGACTTATCTAAGCCGGGGGGGGCGGCCCCAGCCGGACCCAGACAAGCGGTGAGTGTCTGCTTATGTGTTTACCTGTTGTTCGCTTATAACGTTTTGCAGCTTCCTGCTACATCTTGACACTTATCCCTCCTGGACTAACTGCAATCTGTTCCTTCTTTTATTGTTATGTCTTTGCTAATGCATTTGGTGATGACTGGGTTGGGGGGCACGGCCGTCCCGCGCGTGGGGGGGGCCCCCTGCGGGGACTCTCTCACGGAGTCTCGGTGGGGGTTCCCCTGCCTCCTCCCTCGGGCGGGGGAGGGTCGGCTCTCTGGGGGGGGAAGCGGGGCTTCTTCGGGTGCCCCCCTCGGGCCTTCCCCCCTGTCTCCCTTGGTGGTAGTCCGCCGGGGGCTGGATGGGGGGGGGCGGGGGGGTCCCAGCTCGGAGCTGCGGCTTCTAGGCATTTTCAGCCGAAAGGTTCTTACAAGTTCTTATTTTGCTGTTTAATTGAAGGTTACCCATTCATGTTCATCTGCTGCTCCTTTATAAGCAACTACACGAATTCTAGCTTCACTGAGCTATGGTATACATTTATCTGGCGGAAAACCCGGGCAGCCGGCGATCTTGGCTGCTCCTGTCGGTTGACCCCGACTAGGGTCCCGGTGGGGGGAGCGGAGACGCCGGTCTAATAACGAACATAAGACACTCTGCCTAAAAGAAGGAATTGAGAGGGGGGATCTTTGGATGATTGTCCCTTTAGTCCGTTGGGGCGGGTGGGCTCCTTGGGGCTCCCCCTCCTCCCCCTCCGAGTTGGATCGGCTCTGGGTTGTTCTAACATACCCTGGAGCACCCTTAGGCCGCCGGCTGCACAGGTCTTTGACAGACTTCAGTTTCAGTCACTTCCCTCACCACTAAGTGGCAGGTTCCCTTAGACCACTACTGTTCCTCCCACCACTAAAACCTCCCTTAAGGTGATACAGCAGGCCTGCTCTCACCTACAGTAGATTCTATACGCTCCCCTGGTTATCCTCATTGTTGGATACATCCTTCGACCGCATATAACCCCTGTCCGGTTTCCCATTCTCCTCTTCCTTCCTTTCTATCTTCTCCTCCTCCTTTCTATCTATCCCCGTCTCCCCGACCCCTTTTCATATCTAGCTCTCTGCCCATCTTTTTTTTCGCCCCCCCCCTCACACGACCAGCTGCTCTCTTCACATCACCTCTTCCCCAGGAAGAAACATGACACGGAGGGCCTCTACCAACACCCATCCAGAACCGAAATCTATCCCGGTCACTCTTAAGGTTTACTCGCTCAATGCACGGGGATTAAACATCCCAGAAAAAAGAAGCAGTATACTTACTAATGCAGCAAAAACAAAAGCCCAGATGTTATTCTTTCAGGAAACCCATTTCAAAACCGGGTCGGTCCCGAAGCTTCATTCAGCTCGCTATCCAATAGCCTTCCATTCCTCTTGCTCCACTTCAAAATCTAAAGGTGTTTCCATACTCCTGGCCAAATCTGCCCCATTTGCTATCACAGATCATTTAGCAGATAAGGAGGGCAGATACATCTTTTTTAGAGGCTCGTGGAGAGGGAAACCAATCACTCTAGCCAATATCTACTGTCCTAATACTCGGCAAGTCACGTTTCCAAGAGAAGTTGTGACGCAATTAACCCTTTTTCAACGGGGCATGGTGATTATGGGAGGAGACTTCAATATTCCTCTCAACCCCCTTTTAGACACATCTACAGGGACCTCGTCTCTCCCTTACCCAGCATTGAGGCAAATTAAAATGCAATTAGCATCTTTGGCCCTGCACGACACCTGGAGGACTCTCAATCCGTGGGAACGCGATTATACGTTTTATTCCCTATTACCACGCAGGTACTCCAGGTTGGACTATATCTTTCTCTCCCAACCTGACCTTCCATCCCTATATCAAACTTCAATAGAGCCCATGGTCCTTTAAGACCACCACCCAGTTACCCTCACTCTATCCTTCCCAGAGCACACCACTATTACCAAGACCTGGAGAATGGACGCGTCCCTCCTCTCGGACCCGGCGGACAACCGGACCCTGAGAGAAGGTTTAACAGATTTTTTCATCCATAATGACACACCTGGGATCCCCCCCTTGACTCAATGGGAGGCTCACAAGTGTGTCGTTAGGGGCATTTTCTTGGCATTATCAGCCAAGAAAAAGAAAGAAAGAAATGCAAAACTTCTGGATCTCACCAACAAAATTGCCACCCTAGAAAGGCAGCATAAAAAATCGCTTGCACTACAGACAGCACAGGAGCTTTCAGACACCAGAGCGCTCTTAGTGGAGGAATTACATAAAGGAGCCCGACGTAGATTTCTCCTCTCGCATAAGCTTTTCTATGAATCGGCGAACAAACCTGGGTGGCTACTAGCTAGAGCAACCCAACAGAGAACTCTCATGAACACTGTTCATCACATCACAGACGCACAGGGGAAGCACCATCAGAGCACCGCATCAATTGCCAAACAATTCCAACAATTTTACAGCAAACTTTATAATTTAAACCCGACAGAACCTAAACCCCATCCCACGAGAGAAAATCTCATTAGAGAATTCCTACAACAACATGGACCCAAGACTCTCTCAGATACTGAGGCACGGGCCTTGGAAGCTCCCCTGACCTCAGAGGAATTGGCCACTGCCTTAAAAGCCATGAAGCCGGGCAAAAGCCCCAGGCCGGATGGTTTTCCAGTTCAATACTACAAAAATGTCATTGACATACTAGCCCCTAGATTTCTAACAGCCTTCAACACCCTAGCGGATACACAATACGAATCGCAGAGACTATTAGAAGCATATATTGCGGTGATACCCAAGGAAGGGAAGGATCCGGCCTACGTCGCAAACTATCGTCCTATCTCTCTGCTAAACGTAGATGTGAAATTATTTGCCAAAATCTTGGCTACTCGCTTAGCCCATCACCTCCCAGCCTGGGTCGATTTGGATCAAGTTGGCTTTGTTCCTGGAAATGAAGCCAGGGACAACACCATCAAAGCCCTGAATCTACACCACTGGCTCACGAACACGCAACAGGAAGGATTTTTCCTGGCCATGGACTCTGAGAAGGCTTTCGACAGGGTGGCTTGGGACTATAGGAAGGCCACTTTGCACCATTTGGGAATCAAAGCCCGAATGTGTGCTCTCATCATGTTCCTTTATCACAATCCAAGCGCTAGAGTACGAGTCAACGGCCACATGTCGGAAGCCTTCTCGGTCCACAATGGTACTAGACAGGGCTGCCCCTTATCTCCACTATTATATATCTTGACATTAGAGCCCCTTCTTAGAGCGATTAGAGCAAAGGAAAACATAGAATCAAAACAGAGAATTTAAAGTCGCAGCTTATGCTGATGACATCATTCTTTTCCTCTCCAAACCAAACATCTCGCTCCCTAATCTTATGTCGGTCTTAAAACAATTTGGAACAATCTCTAACCTTAAAATTAATTACTCGAAATCGTTTGCCCTGAATGTGTCCCTTCCATCGGACCAACAGAGGGACTGCCAAAGGAACTTCCCTTTCCTCTGGCCGGAAGATGGTATTACTTATTTGGGCATATTACTGCCCCGTAAGCTCTCCGACCTATTTCATAGAAATTTCACATCGACGCTGCAAAAGGTCCAACAGGACCTGACAAATTGGGATAAACTCTCGATTTCGTGGTTTGGGCGAGCAGCCCTTCTCAAGATGGTAGTCCTCCCCAGGCTCCTATATAAGTTACAAACAATTCCAATTGCACTTCCTCACTCCTTCTTCAGAGAATATAAAGCTATATGCCGCAAGTTCCTGTGGTTAGGTAAACCCGCTCGTATTGCCTGGTCTAAACTCATCCTGCCTAAATCCCAAGGGGGTATTGGTCTCCCAGACCTCCGCAGATACTACCGAGCGTCTCACTTAGCCAGGATAGTAGACTGGTCGATTCACACCCACTGCAAAAGATGGGTGCTCCTAGAACACCAGTTAGCACAGGTGGACCTAAAAACTGCCCCGTGGCTACGGACAACACACATTCCCAAGGCGGCGCAAACCCACCCTCTCATTGGCACGACCTTAAGAGAATTTGACAAAGCGTGTATATCTGATTCTGCTTCTTCAAAACTCTCCCCCCTCACTCCCCTCTGGGAAAATCCTGACTTTCCACCCGGAATATCTGGGAAGTTCGCTAAAACGGAAAGGCCCCATGAAAAGATGTTAGCACAACACTTTTTTAGAAGGGGAAGACTTCTGAAGCATTCCGAGTTAGCGGAAAGCTCCAACACAGGCTCCTTCCCCTTTTGGTCCTACATGCAGGCCAAACACTTTCTTGAAGACAAATCCCATAAGACCCACTTCATGAGACCCCTTACTCTCCTCGAGTCTTTTTGTTCTCGTTCCTCTCCACAATGCCACGTAGTAGCTGCTTTACACTCATTCCTGTCCGCCACACCCGAGACACTATTGCAGTCTGAGCACACTTACTGGAATGGCGTAGCAGGCAGGGAGCTGAAACAAGAGGACTGGGACCGCATCCATCTTTATATACATAAAGGCTCCTTAAATGTCTCCACGCAGGAGAATGGCTACAAAATCAAGACCCGGTGGTATAGAACCCCGGACCTGATAAACAAATTTTACCCATCTGTATCAGACAGTTGTTGGAGATGTGGCACAGATAAGGGTACTTTCCTCCACATTTGGTGGGACTGTCCCCGTCTTCTCCATTACTGGTCCGAGGTCCATGCACTGGTCACTCAAATCTCGGACTTTGCACTAGAATTTAGCCCAGCACAATAACTGTTACATGTGTCACCGATCTCCAAAGCAGCGTACTTCAAATCAGTAGCGATGCATTTGATCAACGCTGCAAGGATGTGTATCCCCGTGCATTGGCGCTCAACATCGCCCCCAACAATTGCAGAATGGCTTAGCCGTATTAACAGAGTTGCTGAAATAGAAGAATTAATTCATATTTCACAGGATAATGTACGTAAATTCTCCAGAACATGGGAACCCTGGTTCTCCTTTAAACTCACGAGTAGTGTTGAGCGAACCCGGACTGTAACGTTCGGGTCCGTACCGAACTTTTGGGTGTCCGTGGCACGGACCCGGACCCGGACATTTCAAAAATCGTTCGGGTTTACGGTAATCATCCGTACCGACACTACCGAAGATTCCCGTTTGGTCACTTTGTGAACAACTAACCGACGGGACGTCGAAGAGTTGTGCACCTCATTTTATCGTCTTGGGGCCTGGCTTGGGCTTGCTAAAAACTTTACAGGCCCAGGCCCAGGCACGGTGCCTGTGGGTTTTCAAGCCATGCCTGGGCTTGCAATGTCAGGCCCAAGCGAGTTGTGATGAGCACTCAAATTTCCTCTTGGTCCCAAGGGTACAAGACCTCTTAAATGCATGTAATAGGACACTTTATACTTAATTAAGAAGATAAAGTCGTTGAGACAATTATGCCGATTCGGTAAGACGTTAACAACCCCCGCTACAACTCGCGGTTACGTGCCCCTATGTGTAGGAACGTCGC
>BLSH010180383.1:5612-17617 GCA_018402905.1 Glandirana rugosa
CCCAAACCCAGGCCCCAAGACCATTACAATGGTTTTAAAGACTCTTAACGACATTTTTTTCAGGTCCTTTCAGGATCTCCAGACGTTTTCCTTCCTTTTAACCCCATTCCCACCCTGTTCACGGGATGTTTCTTTACCCCTGTCCCTTTATTGATTTTCGTAAAAAAATTTTTATTTTTGGATTTTTTTCGTTTTTACCTCCACCTACACCTGGTAGAAGTTTGACCCAGAGCTTTTCATAATTAATTACCATCTTCGGTATATTGACAAGATTTTAGTAGAAGTTTGACACAGTTTTTTGCACGACCGCGCAATTGTCATTCAAAATGCGACAGCGCTGAAAGCCAAAAATTGGTCTGGGCAGGAGGGGGGTTTAAGTGCCGGGTAAGGAAGGGGTTAAAGTGACACACAGACTTTCCAGATGTTTGCAGAACAGTGATATGGGTTCTCCCGGCTTATTTATACTTTTTTGACACAGTTTGAAGATGATTTTAGAACAGTTATATGGCTTCTACCATTAATTAATACTTTTCGAGACCCAGTTTGAAGATGGTCCACATCCACCTCCATTTTTGCTTTTTTTAGGTTTTTATTTTTAAAAAAATGCTTTTAGTTATTTCCCTGTCCCCATTTCTTTGTAGGGCACTTGTCCCACCCTTACCCCAATTTTCCTTCCTTTTGCAGACCTCTAGGACTTTCCTGGACTTTTTTTACAGCAATTCTCAGAAATTTTGGTAACATTACCAGAACCCCGGACCCAAACCCAGACTTTTTTTGAAATGTCCAGCTTCGGGTCCGGGACCCGGACACCCCAAAGTTCGGTACGGACCCGAACTTTACAGTCCGGGTTCGCTCAACTCTACTGCTCATTAAAGCATGAAACACACCAAAAATACAAAAGCTCCAGAAGACCTTTAACCCTGCTGCCAGAGCAAATATATATTTATGATTGGAAGCTCCTCTCTCATGTAGCAGCTCATAAAATTGTGTAGCATGCTTTTTATGGTCAAGACCTGCACTTCACGCACACTATGTCGCTCTATGATACTCTGTACTCAGCATGGACTTCTTTACAACAACAGTTCTCCCTGTGTAATATGCAAGATTAAGCTGTAGGTGTGCAGCTCAGCCCTGTTCATTTGTTCATGAATGAAAATTGCTGTTGCAGGCTCTAGTCACAAATCACTGTTATGTGTAAATTGTTTAAAAAAAAAATATCAGCAAACTTTGAGACTGGTATTAACTTTTAATTACCCTAATTAGATGTTATTAACTCCGTTATTCTCTACCTGTATTCCCGTCTCCCCTTATCATTTTGTATACTGTTCTTATATTTAAAGAAGAATTCCCTCTTTCCACACACTTTTCAAAGTTCGTTTTGGCCAGCTTGGCTAAATCCCTCACTAACCTGTGAGGCCGCTGGATGTGCAGTATAAACTGTATGTAGCTGTGGCTACATACTGCATGCCACACTGTGTTCCTAGTGAGAGCTGAGACTTCCTGTCTCATACCCGGAACACAGTTATAAGTGCAGTTGCTCTAGATCTGAAGGGTAGCTCTGCTAATTTCTATCATCCAATCATGTACAAGAAAAAATGCTGTTTTTATTTTCTTTGCATGTGATTGGGTATTCTTTGCAAAGTGGAGCTTTACCTCGTTTACTAAGCTCTGGAGCAAGTGCACTTGCAGTGCACAGTATATTTGCCTTTAGTAAATCAATGGGGGTAAGATCTTGGTGATGAATAGGATTATTTTTATTATTTTAATTTTGGATTTGTGAGTGCTGCACTTGTTATATACCTATAGCTGTTGTGCAGAGTATCTAGGCAGAGTGTCAGCAGCTAATACAGTGGGTACGGAAAGTATTCAGACCCCCTTAATTTTCTCACTCTTTTTTATATTGCAGCCATTTGCTAAAAGCATTTAAGTTCAATTTTTCCCTCATTAATGTACACACAGCAGCCCATATTGACAGAAAAACACAGAATTGTTGACATTTTTGCAGATTTATTAAAAAAGAAAAACTGAAATATCACATGGTCCTAAGTATTCAGACCCTTTGCTCAGTATTTAGTAGAAGCACCCTTTTGATCTAATACAGCCATGAGTCTTTTTGGGAAATATGCAACAAGTTTTTCACACCTGGATTTGGGGATCCTCTGCCATTCCTCCTTGTAGATCCTCTCCAGTCCTGTCAGGTTGGATGGTGAACGTTGGTGGACAGCTATTTTTAGGTCTCTCCAGAGATGCTCAATTGGGTTTAAGTCAGAGCTCTGGCTGGGCCATTCAAGAACAGTCACGGAGTTGTTGTGAAGCCACTCCTTCGTTATTTTAGCTGTGTGCTTAGGGTCATTGTCTTGCTGGAAGGTAAAGCTTCGGCCCAGTCTGAAGTCCTGAGTAGAGTTGAGCGAACTTCTAGAAGTCCGGGTTCTGCTGGTTCGGCTGAACTTTGGGACAAAGTCCAGGTTCGGGTCCGGACAGAACCCAAACTTTGTCCCGGACCCCGAACCCCATTGGAATCAATGGGGACCCGAACTTTTAGGCACAAAAATGGCTGTAAGAAAGCCCTGGAAAGTCCTAGAGGTCTGCAAAAGGAAGGAAATGGGCGTAAGGATGGGACAAGTGCCCTACAAAGAAATGGGGACAGGGAAATAACTAAAAGCATTTTTAAAAAAATAAAAACATAAAAAAATCAAAAATGGAGGTGGATGTGGACCATCTTCAAACTGGGTCTGAAAAGTATTAATTAACGGTAGAAGCCATATAACTGTTCTAAAATCATCTTCAAACTGTGTCAAAAAAGTAAAAATAAGCCGGGAGAACCCATATCACTGTTCTGCAAACATCTGGAAACTGTGTTTGTCACTTTAAATAAAACCGGGACTAACTGAACTACTGTTCTGCAAACATCTGGAAAGTCTGTGTGTCACTTTAAATGAAACCGGGAATAACTGAACTACTGTTCTGCAAATATCTGGAAAGTATGTGTGTCACTTTAAATGAAACCGGGAATAACTGAACATCTGTTCTGCAAACATCTGGAAAGTCTGTGTGTCACTTTAAATGAAACCGGGAATAACTGAACTACTGTTCTGCAAGCATCTGGAAAGTCTGTGTGTCACTTTAAATGAAACTGGGAATAACTGAACATCTGTTCTGCAAACACCTGGAAAGTCTGTGTGTCACTTTAAATGAAACTGGGAATAACTGAACTACTGTTCTGCAAACATCTGGAAAGTCTGTGTGTCACTTTAAATGAAACCGGGAATAACTGAACTACTCTTCTGCAAACATCTGGAAAGTCTGTGTGCCACTTTAAATGAAACCGGGAATAACTGAACATCTGTTCTGCAAACATCTGGAAAGTGTGTGTGAAACTATAGCAGAGCGAAACCATATACCTGTTCTTCTCTATGCTGTAGTTTCACACACACTTTTCAGATGTTTGCAGAACAGTGATATGATATCACTGTTCTGCAAACATCTGCAAACTGTGTTTGAAACTATAGCAGAGCGAAACCATATACCTGTTCTTCTCTATGCTGTAGTTTCACACACACTTTCCAGATGTTTGCAGAACAGTGATATGATATCACTGTTCTGCAAACATCTACAAAATGTGTGTGAAAATATAGTAGAGCGAAACCATATCCCTGTTCTTCTCTATGCTGTAGTTTCACACACAGCTTCCAGATGTTTGCAGAACAGTGATATGGGTTGGCCCCGGTTTTTGTTAAAGTGTTACACAGACTTTCCAGATGTTTGCAGAACAGATGTTCAGTTATTCCTGGTTTTTGTTAAAGTGTTACACAGACTTTCCAGATGTTTGCAGAACAGATGTTCAGTTATTCCCGGTTTCATTTAAAGTGACACACAGACTTTCCAGATGTTTGCAGAACAGTTGTTCAGTTATTCCCGGTTTCATTTAAAGTGACACACAGACTTTCCAGATGTTTGCAGAACAGTAGTTCAGTTATTCCCGGTTTTATTTAAAGTGACACACACAGTTTCCAGATGTTTGCAGAACAGTGATATGGGTTCTCCCGGCTTATTTATACTTTTTTGACACAGTTTGAAGATGATTTTAGAACAGTTATATGGCTTCTACCATTAATTAATACTTTTCAGACCCAGTTTGAAGATGGTCCACATCCACCTCCATTTTTGCTTTTTTTAGGTTTTTATTTTTTAAAAAACATTTAAAGTTATTTCCCTGTCCCCATTTCTTTGTAGGGCACTTGTCCCACCCTTACCCCCATTTTCCTTCCTTTTGCAGACCTCTAGGACTTTCCTGGACTTTTTTACAGCAATTTTCATAACTTTTGGTAAAATTACCAGAACCCCGGACGCGAACCCAGTCTTTTTTTAAAAAGTCCGGGCTCGGGTCCGGGTCCTGGACACCCCAAAGTTCGGTACGGACCCAAACTTTACAGTCCGGGTTCGCTCAACTCTAGTCCTGAGCACTCTGGAAAAGGTTTTCATCCAGGATATCCCTGTACTTGGCCGTATTCATCTTTACCTTGATTGCAACCAGTCATCCTGTCCCTGCAGCTGAAAAACACCCCACAGCATGATACTGCCACCACCATGCTTCACTGTTGGGACTGTATTGGACAGGTGATGAGCAGTGCCTGGTTTTCTCCACACATACCACTTAGAATTAAGGCCAAAAAGTTCTATCTTGGTCTCATCAGACCAGACAATCTTATTTCTCACCATCTTGGAGTCCTTCAGGTGTTTTTTTAGCAAACTCCATGCGGGCTTTCATGTGTCTTGCACTGAGGAGAGGCTTCCGTTGGACCACTCTGCCATAAAGCCCAGACTGGTGGAGGGCTGCAGTGATGGTTGACTTTCTACAACTTTCTCCCATCTCCCGACTGCATCTCTGGAGCTCAGCCACAGTCATCTTTGGGTTCTTCTTTACCTCTCTCACCAAGGCTCTTCTCCCCCGATAGCTCAGTTTGGCTGGATGGCCAGCTCTAGGAAGGGTTCTGATCATCCCAAACGTCTTCCATTTAAGGATTATGGAGGCCACTGTGCTCTTAGGAACCTTAAGTGCAGCAGAAATTTTTTTGTGACCTTGGCCAGATCTGTGCCTTGCCACAATTCTGTCTCTGAGCTCTTCAGGCAGTTCCTTTGACCCCATGATTCTCATTTGCTCTGACATGCACTGTGAGCTGTAAGGTCTTATATAGACAGGTGTGTGGCATTCCTAATCAAGTCCAATCAGTATAATCAAACACAGCTGGACTCAAATGAAGGTGTAGAACCATCTTAAGGATGATCAGAAGAAATGGACAGCACCTGAGTTAAATATATGAGTGTCACAGCAAAGGGTCTGAATACTTAGGACCATGAGATATTTCATTTTTTCTTTTTTAATAAATCTGCAAAAATGTCAACAATTCTGTGTTTTTCTGTCAATATGGGGTGATGTGTGTACATTAATGAGGAAAATAAATTAACTTCAATGATTTTAGCAAATGGCTTCAATATAACAAAGAGTGAAAAATTTAAGGGGGTCTGAATACTTTCCGTACCCACTGTATATGCATAGATTTAACCTAGTGCAGATATTTCTGTTCTATTCTTATTGTTAAGAGAAGCTTAGCTGTTACTGTTCACCTCCACCATCACAGGAGTGAGCTCTTTCTCCAAATCAAATACCTTCACATGTGTTTTCTCTCCCCTGATGGTGAAGGTAAACAAGTAACAGCTAGGTGTTACCTAAAAATATCCTTAGCAACATCAAAGGAGTTTGCCAGTCAGACTTCATGAGGTACTTAAATGGCCTACACCTGTAGCAAGGGTATTAGTTAACTTTAGTTAAAGCTGCACAGTTTGATTTTATTTACAGACTTCCCTTATCTGCATTGGCAGTTTTTTGGTAAAGGTAAAATAACCATTTAAAATATGCATATGTTTGTTTTGTAATGCCTCTTTAAAACCAGAAACATAATTATAGCACCTTTATAAAAGGGACAAAATCAAGGTATATTTGAACCGTTGATGTGTTATAAACTACTAGTTTCCGGATGGAAGAATCAATTGTTCATAGGAACCTGACTCTGTTTTAACATAATAAATATGAGTAAATTACACTAATTAGCCAGTAGACAGTGTCTGTCATTTCTATACCCTGTGCTGGCCTAGACACTGTATGTCTGTAGACACTGTATGGCCATCTTTTCACCTTCTTGTATCTTTTTGACCCTGCCCCAACTTCTATTTTGGCCAAAGTCAGAATGATGCGTCACTGGTCATGCAGCCTCCTTGGATACTTACAGCCCATCTCCCAGGAGGCTGCAAAATTGGCTCACAGAGGGGCTAGGAGGTGGGCTGGAGGGTTGGCCATGAATAGCAGCCCAGAGAATCATCAGAGCTGGCTGTCTGCACTCAGAAAAGGCAGTCAGTAGATCTTTAAAGGGATTGTAGGGGTTTGTTTTTTTTTAATTTTTTTAAAAATAACAAACATGTTATACTTACCTGCTCTATGCAAGGGTTTTGCACAGAGCAGCCCTGATCCACCTCTTCTGGGGTGCCCCACCAGTACTCCAAGCCCCTCCTCTTCATCAGATTCCCCCACAGAGAGCCACTTTCTATGGAGGTACCCGTGCGGGTGCGCTCATGAGTCCTGCTGCTGCATCCATTGACACAGACAGCAGGACTCGGCCCCACCCCCTGATCCCATGTCACTAGATTTGATTGACAGAAGTGGGAGCCAATGGCTCCTGCTGCTTTCAATCCATCCTATGAGGACAGAGACCGTGGCTAGAGCTGCTGGGCTCGTGCTTGTCGCTGGAATGATCAGGTTTAGGTAAGAAAATGTGGAGGCTCTGAGGGGCAGCTGCAGCACAGAAGGTTTTTCACCTTAATGCATAGACTCCATTAAGGTGAAAAATATTGAGACTTTACAACCCCTTTAAACCTTCTGTGGCTATTATGATGAGCTTCCACTCTTGCCATTTGGATGTATTTTAATTTGTTTTATTTAATGAGCAATGCAGCAAGAGGTGCTGAAACACTCAAAGGTTGGCAAAAACTATAGAAGGGAAATCTTACTGTTAGTGCATTCAAGAAATATAGGGGATGATACTCACAAAGCAAGCAGTTCCACAGGGGAAATCAGTTCCCAGCACAAGAAAAATCCTCAAACGAAAACCCACAGACAAAAACAAGAAAATGGAGGAAAAGGGAAAAAAAGAGCACAAAGGACTGGGGACCACCCTGACTCCAAGACAATAATGGGCAAAAAAAATATTTTTCCTTACTGGACTTTTTGATACTATATGAGAGGACAGTCTGGACATGGTCTCTACTTTGGATGGGGTGAAGTATGCAATACAGCTTTTGTGAGACACCTAAACACAGTAGAGTGTTACTTCCAAGAGGGGGCTGACTCAGCTCACTCAGTTTCAACTGGTTCCAAATAGAAATATTGCTTTCTGTTGGATCATTTAGGTTGTCACTTGCATTCCAAACACACACATGAAAGGGAATATGCTGCTGCTAACATTTGGTGAATGCAAACAGCAGGACAAACTTATTTTTCCATTATTTAAAAGAACCTAACATGCCCTCTATTAAAATATGGAGAACTATGCCCTTAAGAAAATATAACAATACAACTAAGATAAGTTAAGTTGTCATTTTTAAACAAATACCTGAAGATTGTGTAAGTGTAAAGTATGAATGAGGTGTTAAGCTGCCATTAATGTTGGGTGGATGTCAATACAGAGCACAATGGATTTTCCTACTGTTTAGATCTAACATGATTAATGAATTTCAATATGCAGTAACAAGGAAGTATAATCAGTCATGTTATGGTGAAAGGGCCAAAGGGAACCAAATAGCTCACTTCTAAAATAAGGTGATGTATGACATTGCCTTGTAAAAATACAAGGAATCTACAACTTCACTAACATAAATCTCAGATCTATTCTCTTATTTAAATTATACATGTTATAATACCCTGTTGTTGTCCTCCTTCTGAAATGTGAGCTATCTGACTGCATTGGGCTTCAAGAATGCTAAGTCCATGATGGAACAAGCATATAGCAAATAAAAATAGGAACCTTTTATTTCTATAATTGATCCAGATCAGTGGTTGATCTGGAGAGCAAGCTGCCTGGAGTTACTGAGAAATCAGAGGGCAATGGGTCCTGGGTGGCTGCCATGAGTACTGTGCTTGGCAAGGAGGCCAAGATGGCTGCTTTTTCATGTGCACTGGGCTGTGAATGCCAGGAGCTCAGGGCACATGCTGTGCTGCAATGCAAGCTGTGTGCAGGAGAGCCTAGAGAGAGAAAATGCTGCAGAAGACATTTGCAGCAGAGACTACACCCTGATTTACTATGCTGTAAAAGGACCACATTCTTCAGGACTGAACTGTGTGGGTGTCAAGGCTACTGCAGAGACTGGTCCATGTGCTTCTGTGTTGGGAGTTGCCGGCTGCAGATGAACAGGGAGGCCCATGTGTTACTGTTCCAGCATCCTGCTATTCCAGTTTCTTCTTGACCCTGAATTATGTTGTCTGCATTCAGTCAGGGACTGATAATTCATTATTCTGCCTGATCACCCTGAGCAGGAGAGTGATCCAGGACTGGATGGCAATCAGGAGGGTTCATCACGGTTCTGTTTTGATGAGAGGCCTACTGGCCACCATAGTGTGATACTGTTGCAATTGTCACTATCTGCAAGGAGTTCTGCTAATAGAGGACTGTGGTTTTCTTTGTGCAGTGGATTACAAATTCCCCCACTGGGAAAGAGCATTCTACCACTAGAATAGGAGCCCCAATGCCAGCAGGACTGTATTTCAGTAGTTATTGTCCCACAGGCCAGTGGAGTAGACTTTTGCAAATAGGTAGACCACCTGTATTCAATTTGTTTTGTGCTGTAAACTGTTTGACACTGCGTTACATTTGTTGTCCAACCAATTTGCTTTTCAGGCCTTTGACTTTAATAAAGCCAATTCTGGAAAGAAAGTTGGTGCCACTCAGGTCTAGGTACAATCTGGGTCATCAACAGTGCAGAGTAGCACCCACATAATCCAGTGCCTCCTCAAGCGGTAGCACTACTCAAGCAATATATTTGCTACCTTGTTTTGCAATGGAGAAATGTCAGAAGGGGTTACTAACTATAACAGATTAACAACATCTTCGGTTGCTTTGCGGGACCTATTTTACTTGTTTAGGATACCATACCAATTTTTTTAAAGAAAAAGTAGTAATTTTATCAATTTTCTGTTGTAATTATTTTATTTATTTATTTTAGTTACAAGTAAAGCATGGTGGAGCTCTTAATGTGTAAAATTGTAATAAACCAAACAAGGACTCATACAAACAACACATTTCTGAATGTGTTACTAAGTTTCTGACATTGTCTGTTTTTAAACTCAGAGGAGAAAAAGTTCAGAACTGTCACAGATCTCCTCTGGTATTTCAGTGACACAGCATGGCACTAACACACACATAAAGAATACTTTGCTGCTTAGAAATGCCAGCAAGGAAATACAATCCTTGCATGGAGATAGTTTTATAATGTTGAAGGTTTTGTGACTCAAGGACAAGCTGGTTTTACAGGCCATCAGAGACTAGATCAAGCAGTCAATGCTCTATATTTCCCTGCTCTTTTGTGAACATGAAATAGTGTTGTAGTACTTCCAGCTGAATGGGAATGAGAAGTGTAAATGCAAAACTTTCTAAAAATCTCCCAGGTGACACAGGACCATCTGGTGACCAGAGGTATTCCAGAAAGGGTGAGGAATGACACCTTCTCCTTTTAGTACACACATTAATAGCTTTTAGAATGATGCACAGCTGCCAACCACAACAATACAGTTAGTTGCTGTAATTGCCTTCTATACCTTTTCTTACTTGCTTTACATACAACCTGTGATTTTTTTGGCATTAGACATACAAGTATATTCTCTAGTGCCCCAATATTGACATATTAAAAAAGGACTGTACTGAGAGAAATATCAAGGCTCCTATTGCTGAACTCCGTCTCAGTATTCTAGCTGCTTGCCTGTCTTTGGCTTCAACACTTTGAGACTTTGACTTACTTACTCATGATATGCATACAGCCAATGAAGTCAGAGTGAAGCCGGGAAGTTGAATTAATTGCTTAATGTGTAACTCTTGAGCTAATTGAGGATATGGCTGTCAACAACCACAATACCACAGTACCTCAGCATATTACACTGGTGTCATTAATCATTATGCAATGCAGCGGAAGGATCAAGGAATTATTACATCTTCTGGGACACCCATTGCACAAACAAAAAATGTTGCGACTATTACATGCTGTCACTTTACCCTTGAAGATATCTATAAATAAATGTAAGGCACACACTCAGGGAGAGGCTTGGTTTCCAAAGTTCATGCTGACCAGGCTGCAATAAGCGTCACTCCTAGACATGTGGAGAATGGAAACGTTTATTTAGGTTGGTTTCGAATAGATTTGTTATGTTACTAATTTTGTTTCGTTATGGAATTTGTTTAGTTTGGTATCAGAATTTGTTTACTTTAGTTTTCGTTAAATTTAGCTTTGTTTTCATTAAAATTTATTTAATTTATAATTTTTTTAATGAATTCCAACTTTTCAGAATGATTAGAATTTGGATCAGTCGAAAAATGATTGACCGATTCAAATTCTGTATGAAGACATAATCGGTTGTTAAGCAGCAGGCTGGGAAGCCGACCGCTTACGTCCTTAACAGCAATGAGCATTCATCTGTCAGCTGGCTTCCCCACTGACAGATGAATGTAAAGATAACGAATGCCGGCAATTGCCCAGCAATAGAAACATTTTTTAAAAATGGCGCAGCCCCCCCCCCCCCCAGTTCATACCAGGCCCTTAGAACTCCACGTCAAAATTAAATAAAAAATGGTGTGGGATCCCCCCCGGAATCCATATCATATCCTTATCCAAGCATGCAGCCTAGCTGGTCAGGAAAGGGGGGGCGAGCAAGTGCTCCCCCTCCTGAACCATATCAGGCCACGTGCCCTCAACATGGAGAGGTCTGTGCTTTGGGGCAGGGGGGCTCTGCTCCCTCCATCCCAAAGCACTTTGTCCCCATGTTGATGGGGATAAGGGCCTCTTCCCAACAACCCTGGACTGTGGTTGTCAGGGTCTCTGGGTGGGGGGCTTATTGGAATCTGGAAGCCCCCTTTTACAAGGGGGCCGTCAGATCATGCCCCCCATGTGAATGGGTAGGGGTACATCGTACCCCTACCCATTCACCAAAAAAGTGTCAAAAAGTAGAAACTGTTTTTGACAAGTCCTTTATTAAAAAAAAAAAAAAGAAGTGTCCCTCAATGCAATCCATTGCCAATCACAATGCCCGCCAGTCGCGAAAAATAGAAAAAATGCAAAAAATGCTCCGCCTCCTGGGAGGCTACTCGCCGTCTGCCCGCTCTTCACTTTGACAGTTTTTAAATAGGCAAGGGGCAGGGCCACCAAGCTACGTCACCTGGTTGCACCGCCCCCCTCTGACATCACATGACGTATTTTTACCAAACCCCTGGAAAGGTTTAGTGTTAGAGTAAGAAAACACAAGATACACATAATGATCTAATGAGATAGTGGTGGCTTAAATGTTTTTAAGCAACCATGTTGATAGCACTATCAATTAACTCCTTTAGGACCCAGTGCTTTCCTTTCTCCCCTCCCTCCTGGGCTCACTCTCATTTGATATTTTTGCTGTGACCAAATATCTCTGCACAGACATTTTTCCCCAGACATGTAGTAATTTATCTAACTTATGCTATATTGTTTACCTTAATGTATGTGTATGCATTGAATGCTTTATCAAACACTTTTGCACTTTTGTAATAATTATTATAATTTTTTTTGTTAAGCAACTACGCTGCTTGCACTAACAATAACATTACTCCTTTAGGACCCAGTGCTTTCCTTTCTCCCCTCCCTCTTGAGATCACTCTCATGTATAGCATACACTCCTCAGAGATAATGAGGTAATGAGGTTCAGTTCTCCAGATCAGTCT
>BLSH010180383.1:68917-83543 GCA_018402905.1 Glandirana rugosa
CGTGCTAAACAAGCCATCCGAGCTCGACCACCACCACCCCTAAATACAGGGGGGGGCCGGTCAAACTGGTAAAACCTGTTCTAGTACGGATATGACCAGAGTATAGGACGTCGCCCCTAACAATATCGTCCTCTAATGTTATACCACGGATTGGGATCAAACCTATTTAGACGAGGCCTGGGACGACACCCGAGAAGCGAGAGTGAGACCCGACTCTGTATACCAAACACACTACACACCTCCACCTCCGTAGGCGGGTCTCGGGTTAAATGCACGGTGAGACGCTGCGTACGACATAAATCCCCACCACCACCAGCTCGAGCCTACCGAACAAATCGTGCAGAATCACATATCTACCCTCCGGATCCAAATGTAAATCTAGAAGGGTAAATTGTAATGTCTTATGGACCAGGATACTAACCCCCCTGGAATAGGTGGAGAACGTGCATAACCATCCATATCCCTTCGGATGAGGCCAACATCCATCTGCAACGATTCAAGCCTGCTAGTGAGGGCAGTCTGGCAGGTGTTGATGGCTAGCATTAGTGCATCAAACTGAGATTGTTCACCCAGTCCCAGGCCGCCCTCCTGAGTCTGAGAAGCCATGTTGTGGCCTGCAGTAGAAAGTGCCGGGGATGCCTGTGCTGCAGGAGAAAGTGCTCCTGCCCGGAGGGGTGCCGGGGATGCCTGTGCTGGCTTTTTCTTTTTCTGCGAGGAGCGGGTGCCGTGAGAAACCCCAAACCTCCCTCTGGACATACCTAGCTCCCTGAAGGTATCCACCACCTCAGGATCCAAGATTGAGGGCCACAACAGCAGGGAAAGACATAAAAAACCGAGGGGTATGCAGGAGCTCCTCAACTACACATCCACTCCGTCCGAAAAGGCAATATTCTTAACTAAAGTGTGATAATATTTTGACAGTGTATATTTTCACCAGAAATTATTTTTTCACAATAAACTGTAGTGGTTATATGTCAACATATCCTTTTTTACACTTGTACTTATGCACTGTTACTGTATATGCCATAGGTTTAATCGAGTATTAGAACATATACCCAACAAGGGAAGTGAATCCTCTTATTCAATCTTCTAGGTGTACATTTGCTTCACACAGGATTAATGTGAACTAGTGGGTCAGAGGTAGTGTGCTTTCCTATTGTATGCCATCACAGTAAAAAGTATAATATTATTTTTTTAAGGTAGAGATGATAATTCTCATAACTTTTTGAGGACTCCCACTACCACTCTATGGATGGAAAGTGAAGTGATAAATAGTTTGTTGGTGGTTCACCAAGAAAAGCCCTTAATAATAAATCATACAAATTCTTTATTAGGTCAATGACATTACACAAAGGGTACATAATCTCTCCCCATAACTCCCTAAAGCAGGGGTGTCAAACTGGTGGCTCTCCGGCTGTTGTGGAACAAGTCCCATCATGCCTTTGCTTTTGGGAGTCATGCTTGTAATTGTCAGCATTGCAATGCCTCATGGGACCTGTAGTTCTGCCACATCTGGAGGGCCACCAGTTTGACACCTGTGCCCTAAAGCATTAGTATTGCCATTTCAATGGATTTCACATCCACCCCATGATAACTATAAGCCCAGGTCTCTGCAGGGGGCTTGCTGCACTTAGTGTACTGGTAAGTGGTCTATTAAACTACTTTTTATCAGTTGCGTAAGGCTGGCTATACATGGTCAATTCTCTTGTACAATTATCCTTCAGATTTACCAAAAAATACATAATATGAGGTCAAAACTAAACAACTTTCAATTTTATCCCATTAGTTTAAGGTAAATTTAAAGGAAAATTGTACAAAAAATGAACGTGTATGACCAGCTTAATATGCTAATGCATTATCTATTATCCACACATCTCTACTATCTATATTTTAGACCTGCCAATGTTAATCCTACTGCACAAGTCTGGTGCAGGTACTTGAGTTAAAGTGTATGTATGGCCAAACTGTGGGGTTTAAAGCTGGCCATAGATAGAGCGATTCTCCCATCAACACATCAAGTCGGTGGTGATGGGGGAATCTCTCCCGCGGATCTATTGTGTTCTTCTGGCAGGGGGGGTGCGGTAAGCTATCCCCACTGGGAGAACACAGTGATTACTGGTAGCGGCTATAATTGAAAACTTGGGTGCATTCAGCCTGCCCATACATGGTTCGAATCTCGCCTGTTCCCTGCCGAATAAGCAAAGATTCAAACCATCTACGGCCAGCTTAAAGACCTTCCAGTTTTTTATGCCTGTCTGGCTGGCCACCTGTGTAACATTGGGGAGATACATTTTAATTAAAACATCCATATTATTTTTGTAAGAACAACTCTAACAGCCAAAATGTAGTTTGTGGTTTCTGTTAGAGTGGTTAAGAGTTGAAACCTCTGGCATATTTTTACTGTTGATGTCCCTGTTGAGAATATTTCACCTGACTTTTTGTCCTAGTGACCACATTTTAAGGGAGGATATCTCACAGATTGGCACACAGATGGCAATAAAAAAACTTGCTGAGTTTTTGACTTTTTTTTTTTAGGATTGATCACTGTCACTGTCTACTTTGGGGAGATTTGGTTACTAACTGTCTTGGTGAATACACAAAAAGTGAAGTAAAATCTTCCAATGTGGCTACAGAAACAGCAGCAAAATTATGGGACTCTAACCCTTCCCTACTTTGTCCAAAAAACAAAAAGAATTTGACTGGAGTTGTGTTTTTACTGTTTGCAATATGCACCATGATTGTCAGGTCCTGATAAACACAGCAAGCAATATTATATATATAAGTCCTGCAAGTACCATACTTTTTCCAAGAGTTGCGTTTGCTATATTTGTTGTTGTTAATATTTTTGAAACCTTTCACTTTTCCATCTGGGAATACAAAAGCTGCCAATTCTCAGCACAGAGCGGGTTAATTGGATGTCTAGCAATCATCAAACACTGCAAGCGGTATATGTACAATCCTCCAGATTGCGTTATACTGCAATTGTCGCTTAAACAACTGCTTCTTTACAAATGAGTGAGTTTTCTCTAACACACCACCTGTTCAGTTCTGCTACTTCAAGAAGTAAAGCAAACTATATATGACTCAGTAAATGAATATAAACCATTTAAAACGGACTTTAAAGTATTGAAAAAGAAATCCAAGTGTAATCCCAGCATCAAACAATCTACTGTAAAAGCAAGGATTTGTCTACATGGTTCAGATCTCTTTCCTACAGGCTGAGCATTCTACGCCTGCATGTGTCCGATGTGAATTATTCATACCACTTATGACGGGGAATGTGCAGCACTGAAGGAGCATGGACAGTTCCTTTCACGGATCACTGCTCAATCCTGCAGCCTCCGCTTACTGTAAAGGATGTTATGTTACCAGCTTGCTACAAGGCTTTTTTTTTAAGCATTACATCTTTTCTTTGTTCAAGCCACCAAGTAGTAGCTGCAGGGAAGATTATGTTTTGTATTTATATATAATAGAGAAAACAAAATGCTGCCCTACCAGACAGCCAAACAAAGGAAAAAAGATTAAAAAAATAAAAAGGCTAATTCATAATGCTAATAGAATGCATATAATAGCTCAGGAATGTTTATAGGGCTACAGAATTATTGCCTTCTTATGTACTGTTGCTTTCTTTCAGAAATGTTCCAAATAAATATTTAATAAAACCACTAATTTTGATGAGGCCAGAAATAAATGCAAACTGCATAATAACAAACTCTGTACTTGTTCTATTTAATTTATTCTGCTATGGATATTCTTATCTTTTAATCTGTTTTAATACACCGTGGCTTTCAGATTTTATTTCAGGCTTTTTTAACAAAACATTTTCAGATTTTTTTTGGGCTTTACTACGTTATTACTAATGGATAGTGGAATTTGCTGGAATGCCTAAAATACATGTGTATTCCTGCAGAAATAAGTATATAGTCTGCTTAAAGTGGATCTCCAATATTTTAAAAACACATTAAGCCCAGGTTTACACTGCTGCGGTAATGAAATCGTAAGAGTTCAGCTGAACTCACACAATTTAATTCCCGCATGTCAGTCCGACGATGTCAGAGTCTATTGAAATCACACCTGAAATCGGCAAAAGTAGTACAGAAACTACTTTTAGGAATTGGTGAGGCACCACAAAGTCGGCATCGCACCGATTCGGGCGGTGCCATTGCGGGCAATAGCCGCCGATTTGGCATGCGATTTGACAAATCCTGACGGGTAGATCGAGATTCAGCCGCCATGCAGAGTAGCGCGGGAACCGGCTGTGTAATAAGTTCTCTGTCATGTCACACTGCTCCCCCGGCTGCGGCCCCAACCCCTCCTCTCTTCTCAACCATCCCAATTTGATGTGACACCTGCGCCCCTGTAGCCTGATGTGCGGTGCCCTTGTACCTTGCTGTGCCCTGATGTGCTGTGCACCTGTACCCTGATGTGCTGCGCCCCTGTACTCTGATGTGCGGTGCCCCTGTACCCTGATATGCTGTGCCCCTGTACCCTGATGTGTGATGCTCCTGTACCCTGATGTGCGGTGCCCCTATACCCTGCTGTGCCCTGATGTGTTGTGCCCCTGTACCCTGATGTTCTCTGCCCCTGTACCCTTATATGCGGTGCCCCTGTACCCTGATATGCGGTGCCCCTGCACCCTGATGTGCAGTGCCCCTGTACCCTGATGTGCTGTGCCCCTGGACACTGATGTGCTGTGCCCCTGTACCCTGATGTGCTGTGCCCCTGTACACTGATGTGCAGTGCCCCTGTACCCTGACGTGCGGTGCCCCTGTACCCTGATGTTGCCTGATGTGTGCTGTGCCCTGATGTGCTGTGCCCCTGTACTGCCTGATGTGCAGTGCCCTGATATGTGCTGTGCCTCTGTACCCTAATGTGCCCTGATGTTTGCTGTGCCCCTGTACCCTGATGTGCTGTGCCCTGTACCCCCTGATGTGCAGTGCCCCTGTACCCTGATGTGCCCTGATGTGTGCTGTGCCCTGATGTGCTGTGCCCCTGTACCCTGATGTGCTGTGCCCCCATACCCTGATGTGTGGTGCCCCCGTACCCTGATGTGTGGTGCCCCTGTACCTTGATGTACAGTGCCCCTGTACCCTGATGTACAGTGCCCTGTACCCTGCTGTGCCCTGATGTGTGCTGTGCCCTGATGTGCTGTGCCCCTTTACCCCCTGATGTGCTGTGCCCCTGTACCCCCTGACGTGCTGTGCCCCTGTATCCCCTGATGTGCTGTGCCCCTGTACCCTGATGTGTGCTGTGCCCTCTACTCTGATGTGTGCTGTACCTCAATGTGCCCTGTACCCTGATGTGTGCTGTACCCTACTGTGCCCTGTACCCTGATGTCTACTGTGCCCTATACCCTTGTGTGTGCTGTACTCTACTGTGCCCTGTACCCTGATGTGTGCTGTGCCCTGTACCCTGATGTGTGCTGTGCCCTCTACTGTGATGTGTGCTGTACCCTGTGTTCTGCTGTGCCCCGTACCTTGCTGTGTGCCCTGTACCCTTCTGTGTGATCTGCTGTGCTATGGGTTACAGCACACATACATTGTTAGACCCACTCCTGAACCCCCAATGGTTGCCTTACACATGCCCCAGTTAGTTTTTATAGCTTGAATTATTTTTTCCATTACGGGCATGAGTGGGGCCTCAAGCCTAAAGCTAGATTCTTTCAGATTTACCAAAAACCATATAATATGAGGTCAAACCTTAAAAGTTTCAATTTGTATGCAATCAGACAGGCCCTTGCACTACATGGTTTTGGAAAATCTGACAAAAAAATGTTGGATAGTGTGTATGGGGTCTTAGTTTTGCTTAAGGCAGTGGTTCTCGAATCCTGTCCTCAGGACCCACTAACAGGCCAGATTTTAAGGCCTCATACACACAGGCGTTTTGTACAGCCACATTTTTGAGCATTTTTACAGCTCTGAGCTCTGAGCAGCAAATTATTTCACCTGTGAAGAATTTTAGCTGTCTTGCAAACCTGGCCCGTTAGTGGGTCCTGAGGACAGGAGTTGAGAACCCCTGGCCTAAGGCCTCATAAAGCCTAGAACCGCCTCCTCTGGTGTTTAGTTTCCTCTGGGTGTCCTTCAGGAGGTGGTGGAGTCTTTGGAGATCAATGTGTGTCCACCTGTCAATGTTCAAATGTTCACTTTTTGGCAATCGAATATTTCACGTGTGTATTTCAAGACATGATTTAGCTTTTGGACAATAATAATACTCAGCTGTTATATTATTTTCTCACCTAAACTCCACTTTTACTTTTTCTGTGTTCCTATCATGACAAACAACTGGACATTTGGATGTATTTAATTATTTTACCTTCTTATAAATTCCAGTTCATAATGTGTATGTTAGAGATTTTTTATTTTATTAGTACATTTCTAGAACAACCTTTAATCATTCAAGCAATTGCATATAAATTTACCCTTCCATAGTACATTTTTGTGTCAGCTGCATGAAAAAATACCTTCATATTGTACATGGGGTAGCTAACCAGAACTAGATTTGGTGTTCTTTTTATTACCTTCTAAAGAATATTTGTGACAGCCAAATCTATTTCACCTTAGAAACTGTGACACAGATATATGTACAGTGTATGAGCTTCTCTTCTCTGTAGCATTTTTTTTTTCAAATTTAATGTGTTATTAAATAATCTCTTTGCACAAGTTTCCAATTAGTCTCAATATAACAGCTGTACAGCAGCATTATGTATATTCTGTGCAAGCCATAGAATCAAGTGAAATCAACTGCAGCATATTGGAATAAACAATGATATCTTAGTTCACTACCAGAATGTTGCATATTCTTAGTAATGTAGGCTTTAAACGCAATAATACAGTTTGTTCCATTCATTTCCACATTGCTTGCGGCTATACACTTGTTGATTATCATAAAGGCTATAGTTACAGGCGTTGTAATGAACTGCTGTGATACTGCAGCTTGCTAAGTGATCTTAAGACAGAAACAGTAACTGCTGTTCATCACTGAATACAGAGAGAAAGAAACTGGCAATCAAATATATTTTTGTAATATAGCCTCGATTAACGTCACATTTAGTGGCAGACCCACATTGTTTCTAGCCAGTGGAACGCACGCCGGCTTGGCTGAGCGGCGATTTGCATTATTGAAAGGATGTCTGTGTTGGTGCCTACCTAATTAGTGTAAGTGCATTATTTTGGATTATTATATACAACATTTTTAATAAATATTACATTATATTATGCAAATATCTCACTGCAGTTTACTTATTGCATATGGAATGGAGAAACTGCTGCTAGATGATAGATCCAATTAGCCCCATAATTGTGGGAGAGCGAGGAAAGGAGATATCTTTGGAGTATTTAACAAAAGAGAAAGAGGCCTTTCATAGCCATTGGGAGCTGGTGAGTGAGAATTTTTGCCCTCACAGTGGCAGAGCACTATTGAAGTGAAATCATGAGAGCACATTATCTGTTCTGAGGCACGGTGATTGGAAGACACTTAAATAATTATTCTACATTATATTTGTGGTCAGAATCTTCAATAATTGGATAGTGATACTGTGGCTACCAGACCTGAAATGTGCCTTGATCTGGCTGGTCAGTACACCTAAAAGAGAGCATACCCTGAATGTATGATTACCACAAAATGAAAGAAGCTGTGTATGCTGATGAGCTATGACCTGGGGAACCGTGTGGGTGGAGACCAAGAAGCCGAGCCGACGATGGAAGGGAGGAGAATGGAACGTTATATGCTCCAAACTCCTCCCACAAATCCTCCGGCCAGCCTTCTGCCTTGTGGTCAGGGTCTTCAATAATTGGATAGTAATACTGTGGCTACCAGACCTGAAATGTACCTTGAGCTGGCTGGTCAGTACACCTGAAAGAGGGTAAAATACATGGAATAGGTATGAAATGATTTTTATTGCTGTTGCAACTGACAACAACTTCCTACTCAATCTAACAAGGTTTCGAAAGCTCTGATAATTTCAGAATGCGGTTCTGGTATGTACCTACTACTGTAGCAAGTAGACCTCCAATGCCTCATATGTTTGATATATGATGGGATTCCTTGCTTAGAAGCAGGGCCGGCGCTAGCAGAAGGCAGCTTAGGCGGGTGCCTTACGGCGCCTGGCCAGGGGGGGCGCCAAACCCAGGTGTCTCACAACAAGTGCTCAACTTCCTGCTCAGCATTCAAAGTCTGCACCTCACCTCTCCACTACAGACATCCCCGCACCTCTGGCAAATGACAGTAGGGGACCGCACTCCCAGGATCCCAAAGAACTGGGCTGGACTCCCTGCTACTTCACCTCGATGGGGATCTGACCCTTCACAGCATGGAGCTGTCGGCACCAGAGATGGCATCACAGTGAGTGTTCTATTAGTAGGGGGAGTCCCAGCCTCTGTCTTCTCCATAACTGCCAGGAAGTGGGACACAATGGACTGTCACAGAGAGTTCTATAGAGCTGTCTGATGGATGAGCCTGTGCCTCCTTGCCGGTCACTTTCCTCCCCTCCCCCTCTCTAACTTGCCAGCTTGGAAAGCTCCGCAGTGGCAGTGCTGGGAGAATCATAAATCTCTGGGGAGGGGGCCGTGTAGGTGCACTCAGGAGGGTGGGGGAGGGGGATGTAGAGCTGTCAGTGTTTGTACATGTCATGTCTACTGCCTATGTCAGCTCCACTGAGATATGGGAGGACAACACGGCTTGTATGCTGAGAGACCCCCACTGTATGCACAGAGTCCCTGACCTGGAGAGCAGTCCCTGACCTGGAGAGACAGTCCCTGACCTGGAGAGACAGTCCCTGACCTGGAGAGCAGTTCCTGACCTGGAGAGACAGTCCCTGGTAGAGACAGTCCCTGACCTGGAGAGCAGTCCCTGACCTGGAGAGCAGTCTCTGACCTGGAGAGCAGTCTCTGACCTGGAGAGACAGTCCCTGACCTGGAGAGACAGTGCCTGGTAGAGACAGTCCCTGACCTGGAGAGACAGTCCCTGGTAGAGACAGTCCCTGGTAGAGAAAGTCCCTGACCTGGAGAGACAGTCCCTGGTAGAGACAGTCCCTGACCTGGAGAGACAGTCCCTGGTAGAGATAGTCCCTGACCTGGAGAGACAGTCCCTGGTAGAGACAGTCCCTGACCTAGAGAGACAGTCCCTGGTAGAGAGACAGTCCCTGACCTGGATAGCAAAGAGAGTAAAAAAAAATCCCAATAAGCGTATATTGAATGGTTTGCACAAACATTATCATGTCTACAAACTATGGGATTTTTTAATTATTTTGTCTACTAGTAATGGTGGCAATCAGCAACTTATAGCAGGACTGCAACATTGCAAATTGGGCACGCTGCATCTGGTGGCAGGCGACGGAGGCACGCTGCATCTGGTGGCAGGCTGCATCTGGTGGCAGGCTGCATCTGGTGGCAGGCGAAGGTGGCACGCTGCATCTGGTGGTGGAAATGGATGAGGAAATCAAGTTAGTGTTTTGTTTTTTTTAAACCTGCTGGTGGACTGTTGTTAGTCTGCTGGTTTTCAACAGAACAACCTATCCTGCAGATGTAGCAGTTAGAGAGAAGAGGGAAGAGACAAATTATTTACCACTGACAGGGATCCTAACAATGATCAGCTTTGTGTAAACCCTTTATCCCTTTAATCCTTATCCCAATGTATTAGTGTATAGAATTCTGCTAGTACATCAGACACTCCTCTCCCGTCAAACTGACAATGCTGCTGTCCAAAATTTCCCCCTGTGCTCCTTGATGTTATTGATCAGATCACCAGGTGAAAATGGAGGGAAAAGAACCTTAAAAAAGAAAACGAATGCAGCTGTCGCATCTATTCAGGTATTCTGACAACCAGTGGTGTCAACTGTCAGAAGACAAAAGCCCAGCATTGGGAAGGGGGTGCTCGTCCATTTGAGTTGTTAGTGTGGATGGAGGAATCTGTTAAACTGGCTGTACTATACACTATGCAATCTGATTGTAAAATCTCATTTAGTTTCACCAAAATTAGTAATATGAAGACAATCCTGAACATTTTTTTAATGACTATCAGGCAGGCCATTATACTACATAATCTAAAAGTGGATTGTACAATCAGATTGTATAGTGTGTGGTTTGCCGTAGATGGGTTGCCATATGAGGGTGGGATGTTGTATTGTGCAGGGCAAAGAGGGTGGTAGTAGGACGACGGGGGACGGGGGGGGGGTTGGCACCAAAATGCTCCTTCGCCTGTGTGGACAAAAATCCTTGCACCGGCCCTGCTTAGAAGCTGCGGATGCTGCCCCAATCTTAAATGAATGGCCAGCAAATTGTTTTGGATTTTAATGCAGATTAGTTAGCAAAATACGCTTATGCACGATGAATTGTTTTGAGGACAGAGGTTACACTAGAAAGGGGAGCAAAGGGGAATCCAAGGGTGCTGCCGCAAAGTGATTACAAAGCATATCTAAAACTACCATCGGACACCATGGGCCACCAGTGCCATAATATTTGACCAGAAATCCAGGCCCTAACTGTCTGATCTTACTGTTCGTTAGCTGCAAGGCGTAATGGTCATTACCCTTAGTAAGACTGTTTCTCAGCAAAACCGGGGCATGCATGCTGGCCTACGAAATTTCTCCCGGTCTAAGGAATCCGAAAAAACTTAGATAAATGACGGCTTTGAGCACCAACCTGGGACCCACCCTAGAAGGAGAAGTGGACAACATGTCTAACGCGTCTAAAAAAATGTTCCCAGTAATTGGTAACCGTGACAACCGAGATTGGTCCTGAGTCCTCTGCCTCCCCCTCAACATAGCTTTGAGAGGGTGAGCTGCAAAAATAGACCGCCTGTTAGGTCACTGTAGAGATTTGAAATGCTGGACCCCTGACACATACAGCTTAATGATAGTAGCAGATAATCCCAATTTGCTGTGACAGTATGCTGCAAAGGCCATGACATAACTAACATCCTCAGGGCAATCGCAAGGATACTGGGCCAACAACCTGCAAAATGTCTTCCACCCCATGGTATAAGCCTTCAAGGTGTTCCTATACAAAGAACCATTGGCCAAATCAATCGTCTGTTTCCAGAACCTGCCTAGTCCATAATCAGGAGGGCATAAGGAGGAACTGCTTTGCCCTCCAGCTCGGCCTCCAGATGCTGTAAGAAAAATTGAGGCAGATTAAAATGTGACAGTGCGTCCGCAGCACCATTCAGCCTCCCCCAGATGAACTCCCCTTGGAAATGAAATTTATATGTGATGCCTAACCATGTCAATCTGTGCATGAATGACATGATCAATAGGGATCCCGATCTACCTTTATTGATAATTTTTGCTGTAGCCAAATTATAAGTAAAGAAAATTACGGATTTCCCAGCCCACTCTGATCCTCATGTGACTGCTGCTGTTACAATAGGATACATCTCAAACAGTGCTGATGTCTGTGCAAACTTGGGTAAGTGAAACACCTCAGGAGGCCACCATCCAGCTAGCCATTGTTTACCGAATATGGCTGAAAAACCTATAGATTCTGTTGCGTCCGAGAACACCTTGGACAAATCATTGGCAGGCTGTGGAATAAGCAAGGGGATGCTGTTCCGGGCCACATAGGAACTGATCCCACATGACCAAATCAGCCTGAGCATCAGCCTGCAACCTGACCACTGATTCAGAGTCCTGACACAAGGGTAGCAGGGCCAGTAACCTGGATACAAAGGATTTACCCTGAGGAATAATTCTCATTGCATGATTCAACATGCCCAAGAGAGACTGTAATTCTCTTTTGGAACAGACTGGTGACTGAACAAACCCGTGAATAGTCTGCCGTATCCTGACCAATTTCTCCTTGGGCAAGCTTGCAACCATGTAATTGGAATCCAAAGTAATACCCAAAAAATTGATAATCTTGGACGGCCCCTCCACTATAAAAGCTGCTAATGGAACATTTAATTCTGAGAACAATCTTGTGAGTGACTTCAGATCCTTAGGTGGTGAATCAGGGTCTTCAATCATGCAGATAATGCACTATCCGCTGACAACCCTCACAATTACCCAAAAAATCAATGGAGGGTTGTGTAAATAAATCAAACAAGCAAGGACTACTCTTTGACCCAAAAGTTCATCTAGTGGCAAAGTAATAACGTTCCTGCCATTTGATGCCATACCATTGCCAAAGGGTAGGCTTGATTGGCTGCAGCTTGAAAACATCTGCTAGATCCACCAATGTGTATTTCAAAAAAAATTTTAAAACTCTTCTGAAGGAGCGAGTGAATTCAGAGTTGGTATGTGGGAAGAACAAGATGCAGACAGATCATAAATTAATCAAAATTTATTGGAGAACTTTCCACAAACCACCCATATCGGGCTGACCCTCCACATGCCAAATGGTGGAGACACGAATGGATCAATCTCAAAGCACCTTGGACATTTCTACTTCTAACAGCTCATCAACCAGAGCAGCGTGTCTATCTGCTGACAGCAAATTCCTGCATTCAAACGACTGCATTGGAAGTGTGTTGATGCCTGTGTGAAACCCCTCTGAAAACCCCTCCATCAAAAACTGCCTGAAAGCCGGTGATGGAAAATTTTCAAAACAGTCCCCAAAAAAAGAAATGTTTTTTTTGGCTTAGTCAGGATGTGCTGGATGACCTAACCAAACAAGAGGACTTGGGGTGTGCCCTGACACAATTAGTGCAGACATGTAGTAGCCTGCGCTGATCGTAATTGCATCCTGCTTGATTGTAATTATTGCACAACTGCATCTTTCCCAGATAATGGATAAGCCTCCCCAACTTATCCACCTGTCCTGTAGGTCCTGTGGAGGACACCCCACTAACTTGTTTGACCGCTTCTATATAACTGGAGGACTCAAACGTGGGACACCAATCCGAAGTATGGGCTGAGGACTGACAATTGCTGCACACTGGAGATGTCTGATTGGCGAAGTGTCTTCAGAATAGTTCCATATCAATGTTACTCCAACATGTGACTAACTGGAACTGTGCCCAAGTTGCTGCGACCTTCGCCGAAAAAGAACGATGTTAGTCATAGAAACTACACCCGCCATGTTTGTGCGCCAAATCCAATACGTTATGTAAGTGTAAGTCTAACCCCTTTCTCCTACCGGGACTGACCGAGCAGATGACGTCCCTAAAAGTCCCAAATGCCAGTACAAATTCCGCCACACTAAGCTTGCGGTTAAGCCCGAGGTCCTTCAATTTGAGCACCACCAAGACTTCCCCGCACGCATAGGACTTGTTCTCTGAGATATACTGAGATGCAATAAACAAAGATGCCAAATTCACATCCTTCCCCTCCAGAATGTCTTTCTTAACATTGGCTGGAATAAAATGTGCCGGGATATTGATGGTAATGCTGTTAATGGCGAAGGGGCTGCCACAGGTAACAGAACGCTAATATTACCTATAGAAGCACTAGGAGGAACAGGAGCTGATGGAACTGCTACTACATGATCCCTAGCAGCATGTGCCTCAATCACTTCCATCCTATCCTGTAATTGTGACATAGATGTAGAAAGAGTGTTTAACACGGTATGAATCTGTGTCAACAACATGTGCACAGAAACATTGCTCTGGCAATAGCCTGAACAAGCTTTCCTGGCTGAGGCTGGAAATGGAATGCCCCTCTGACTAAGCTCTGCCGTGAGCCTGGGTATAGTCCTGTTTCCAATGCTTGAGTGCTGCCATGTTCTGAACCCCCTTGTAGGGTCAGTGAAATAAAAGCCAAATCCCCACTATCGGATACCTGCAACATGTCAAATCTACAGAAAGAAAAAGCAAAAGGGTAAGCACCCCACTACATGAGCCAGCACCGAACCCTGCGTGCATGACTATTCTATGAACGTGCGTGAGGACTATGCCAAGATTGCCAGGCATGCAACTACCTAATATTACAACCTACCCCTATGTGTAATGTACTAACATCTTTCTTTTAGCCAGAGCAACCTGTAGCGCCAATACAAGAATTACAAACGAAAACTCAGGGCTAACGTACCCACAGAAACACGGTGGGTAGATATTGGAGTAGGATGAATGAACATGCAACGTATGACGTATGGTATACAAGCAAGCAATTTATGTTCTGTAACATTTAAAAATGAAAACTCAGCCCGTATGGATCCGTAGACGTGACAGATTCTGATAATGACCAACTAGCTACATCTACCATAAATGAAAAGCCACCTGACGCACCTTGCTGCTTTTGCGAGATACGCTGGGATCCCCGTGAAACCAGACCACCTGTATTTAGATGATGAACCTGATGGAAAGGTATGACAATGAAATGAATGAAAATGACACTGTGACATATGCAGAACAACATGGCAATGCACATAGTGACAGACACCTGAAATGAACTATGCCCCATGCAACAGTAAACCATCAACATATGTTGTTTTTTTTTTTTTTTTTACATAACGTACCTTACTGATGATGCACAACTCAGTAGTCCGCCTATGAAGATCGCTTATGAATACCACTACTTTTGAAAAGCAAGAGAGTATAATGAACAGGAAAATGAAAGAACCCCCTATGACAAGAAGTAATGACAATGACAGTGGGGGGGGGGGGGGGGGGGGGGGGGGGGGGGGGGGGGGGGGGGGGGGGGGGGGGGGGGGGGGGGGGGGGGGGGGGGGGGGGGGGGGGGGGGGGGGGGGGGGGG